>JBBBDQ010000499.1:152500-292500 GCA_037127315.1 Ascarosepion bandense
AGAAAGCAGGTGCGATGACAGATACATAAGTGGAGAGAAAGGGAAGGTTATACGGGGGTGGGGAGAGAGCTAGAGTTCAGTGGTTAGTAGATGAGTATTGACTTTGCATTTAAATTTCTGGAGGTTGTAGCCGTCATGAATGCAAGAATACGGGAGCCAGTTCCACAGGCGGGAAGTGCGAGAGAAGAAGCTGAAGGAGTAGAATTGTCGTCTGCATTTGGCTAACCTGACTGTGAATGGGTGGGACCCAGTTGCCAGTCTGGTTGCACGAGTAAACACCTGTTGAGGGAGCACCAGTGACTTAAGTTCGTCCGAGCAGAAGCCATGAAAGTATTTATAGAACAGACAAAGGGAGGCCACATCTCGGCGATGGGAAAGTGGCTGCAGTCGAGTCGCCAGATCAGTACCTATTACATTACAGACTCTCCTTTGGAGCCTGTCGAGAATACTGAGAAGAACGGCAGGGGCGCCTGACGATAAATGGCTGCAGTACTCCATGCACGGACGGATGATTGACTTGTATATATGCAGGATGGATTCAGGTGGAAAAAACATCCTGGATCAACATAGTGACCCAACCTTCTTAGCAGTAGATTTTGCTATGGATTCAATATAGTGGTTCCATTTGAGGTCTGAGGAGAGGGTAAGTCCGAGGAGGCGTAGTGTATTGCTCTCCGGAAGAATCGCTTGGTCCATGCTTATGGGAGGCAGGAGAGGTTGCCTGTAATGGTTGACAGACAACAGCTTGGCCTTAGATGAATTGAAGTTGACAAGCCACTTCTTGCCCCAGTTCACCACAAAGTGTATATCCCGTTCAAGGTCAGCAGCGAGATTATGTTTGTTTGTCACAACAAGTTTCTTACTGGTGCGGGAGTATATTGTAGTGTCATCTGCGTAGATGCCTACTTGGGACTTGATCTCATCTGGGAGGTTGTTGATGAAAATAAGGAAGAGTGTCGGGCCCAGGATAGAGCCCTGTGGTACACCAGCATTCGTGCTGTAAGACGAAGAAGCGCGCCCATTCAAAACGACCTTCATTTTGCGGTTATTTAAGAAAGATTGGATTAGGTGAAGCAGGCGACCGGTAATACCGTAACCCCGTAGTTTGCATAGGAGGCCAGAGTGCCAAACCCTGTCGAAAGGCTTAGAGATGTCCAGAGCAACCGCGAGAGCCTCGTCAGACTCATCAAGGGCCTGTAGCATGTACTCCGTTACGGTTGTTAGCAGGTCGGCCGTGGACCTGGCAAAGCGGAATCATTATTGCCTGTCAGAGAAGAGTTTGTGGGCAGTGAGATGATGAACTATTTTAGCATTGATTATGGCCTCGAATACTTTCCCGAATATCGGTAGAAGAGCATTGACTATGGCCTCGAATAATTTCCCGACCAAGAAAATTGAAAAATGTTATGATGCTGGAAAAAACATAAAAAATTAATTATATGATACTTATTGGCCGTATTTAATTAAAGGTGTTTGAAAGGTAGATTGCTGCCCAGGTATACATTAAGACCTCAAAATGTTAACTACAGGCTGGAGAAACTAAAATAAAACAAGTAAAGAAATTTAAATACCTGGGAAGTGTTCTTACAGAGGAGGGGAAGTGCGATGTTGAGATCCGAAGACGCATTGGTTTGACCAAGGGCGCATTTCAAAAGCTAATCAGAGTACTGAAAGACAGGAGAATACCATTGGAAACAAAGAAAAGAGTGCTAGACTGCTAGATGATATTTGTCTTTCTGTATGGCAGTGAATGTTGGACGATCTCCTCAAGGATGAAGAAGAGGCTTCAGTCAGCAGAAAGGTTGGATAGTTGGTTGTTTTGTTTTTATGGCAAATCAACCTCGGCGGGACATTAATTGCCAACGAAACTTTTATTTATTTATTGCTGGTAATACCTTTTTCTTTCAACAATTTATCGTTGTTTTTTATATAAGTTTTTAAGGGTTTTGTGTCTAGTAATACATTTTTCTTTTCGAGTATCAAGATTCCCCAAGTCCTACCCTTGTTATTTAACCCATAACTGGAGAGAAGGGACGGATTAATACCTTTCCAAAGGGTACCAGTGCTTCAGTGAATTCAGGGTGTTCAACTGGAATTCGAACTCGGCTCACCGATTTCTCTTCCCTAGCCGACATCCACTGCACCACAACGCACATCCGTCACTAAACGCTTACAGCATCTGGTATTCCCAGGCGGTCACTCATCTAAGTACTGACCAGGATCAACGTTGCTTAACTTCGGTGATCGAGCGAGAACCGGTGTATTCAACGTGATAGGCCGTAAGCCAGGAGAAATATGGTTCTACAGAAAGATGCAGAGGATACCATGGACTGAGCACATGCGCAACGATGAGGCATTGAAGCGTATGCAAACAAGAAGAAAACCCATATTTAACGTCAGAAAAAGACAGCTGACCTTCCACTGAAACGTAATGAGGAAAGAGAGCCAAGAGAATCTAATAGCCACAGAGAAAATATAGGAAAAGAGAAATAGGGGAAAGCAGCGCGAGACATATTTGATAGGCTGAAGAAGAAGAAGAAGAAGAAGAAGAAGAAGAAGAAGAAAATTGGTCGGGCTGAGGTCTTTTCACTCGACCCTTTTATACATTGAGTCATTTCGTTGATTTCTAAGCGTGTGAACCATTACAATTCACGCTTTCCTTATCGTTATTTATGAATTGAACTGTTATTTAAATTTATTTGACAGGTCACTAGATTAGGAAGAAAACATTAGAAATTTTGGAGAGCTTATTGGCTCCCGACTGCAACAAGTTTTGGCTCACAAGTAGACAAGATAAGATTAAACATGATGACTTCTGTTATAATTTGTTTAGTGTTATTGATGTAGGTCTCTCGTTTAATTTCATATTTATCATTATAACGACCAAACTTCTGTGTTTATGTGTGACACATAATGACATTTAAAATGAAAAACATCAGCAATAATAATAATGATAAGAAGAAGAAGAAGAAGAAGAAAAGAAGAAGAAGAATACGGGTCTGGTATGGAGAATGAATAAAGACGAAGAAAAGAAAGAAAGAGGATGTAGAGGCGAGCAAGCATACGGATTTTAGAGTATGAAAGAAGACTGTTTGGGGAGAAGAAAATACATACTGATTTTAAAGAATGAAAGAATAATAATAATAATAATAATAAGAAAAAATTGAAGAAAAAGAATAAGAAATATGAATCAGATAAAAGGAATAAAATTTGAACAAGTGACAGAGAAGAAAGAGTTACATTATCACGAAAATAGATGATTATAAAGAAAAACAATTACGTCAGATTAGTACCAAGTTAATGGAAGACAAAGAAGAAGAAGAAGAAGAAGAAGAAGAAGAAGAATATTTGAAAAATGAAACGTAAACGGAAATTTGATAGATAAGATGAAAGAAAGATCAACAGTAATCATTCTATCAAATTATTGCTATAATGATTATTAATGTAAGAAGCAGACGACAGAAGATGTTGGTTGTAAATTATCATTGCCAACGATAGCTTTTGTTTTGCTACCCAGTCTTTTCGTATCGCCTCTCCTGTCCAGTTTTCCGTCATCACTCTGCTAAAATCAACATACGAAATAACCGGAAATTAGCAGAACGTAAAACTTCCTGCATATACAAACACTCATCTTTGAAAACAACAACAGCAGTAACACTGGTGACAATAACCCGTTACTCTCCTCATCTGTCTTTCTCTCAGTATCTGCCACCTTCCTTTCTTCCCTTCATCCCACTAGAATCTGTTTTATTTCCTTGGCAATATCTCTTTTTACTCATATCTATCGAAGCGTAGATGATCAACAATGGACGAATATTTTGGCGGCCATCTTGACTATTATTGAGTGGAACTGTGTCTGTTGTACATTAGGGAGAAGAAGTGGCACAGACAGAGTTGCATATTACTAAGACGGGAAGAAATGATTTTAGTACAAGTTATTTTCGTTTTTATTTTTATGATTTGAAGATTTGGCTTTCAGTAAATTGGTATTGAATAGAGTGGAAAATAATTATTTGACGAAAGAATTAGTGTTGTTTAACAGCGCTATTTACATATTGTTTATAATGTAAAAAATGGTGGAGAGGAAGTAAAAAATTGAAAGGAATGAATCATCATTTAAAAGTAAAGAGTGAATGAAGAATGAAAAATAAAAACGGAACGAGAATTAATTTAGTTGGTTAAGAAAGATTTCAGTGTAAAACGATATTATATGATACAATTCAAATATGAAAACACAACGAAGATAAAGACATTTGTGAAGCGATCTACTTAAAATGAAGACGAACTACAAAATGAAGGTTTATGAAAGAAGGCAAACAGAAAGTAATATATGGAAAAAGGAAAAGAAAAGAAAAAATAAGAAAAAAAGAAAATTTGAATGAAAGAAAAGAAACGGAAAAAATTCGTACAAATTTAAGCGGAAAAAATTCGTACAAATTTAAGCAACGAAAATTGTAGACGCCATAGACAATGAACGAAATATCGTCGTCAAAATCACCAGAGAATATTCTGAAATGATTGACAATGAAAAAAAATTATCTAAGTTTCCTTATGTTTCTTATCTTATTTATTTCGTTTTCCCTGTGAAATTTTGCATAAAAATTATTTAAATATTTATCGAAGTGGTTACTAAGTATGTTGTTAATAAAGCTGTTTCATTTTGACGTGTTAAAACATTTTTCTTTTGACAGAATATATTTTTCTCGCTAATAGAACTATCATTTGTTTATGCATTGGATTTTGCTGACACATTTGGTCTGTTTTAACTCATACGTATTGACAACTCCATCAAAATATGTCTGCAGTTTTATTGCTCCTAGCCTACTTATTTATTTGTTTCTAACAAAAAATCTTTCTTTGTTAATAATTTCCATGGGTTTTAAAAGGTTTCTCTCTTTACTGAAATGCCTCTTCGGTTTTCTATCAACAATTCCTTTGTCTATGACATTTTCGATGTTGTTAAATTTTTGTCCTAGCTTAACGTATTCCCTTTGCAGATCGCATTTTCAGCTAACAATTAACAATGCATATTTTTGGCTTTAGTTTACTTCCTTGTATATGTTCTCCAAGAAAACTGAGTGCATGGTCATCAGCAAAAGATACAACCCAAAATGTCAAATACAGGTGGGGGATAACAGAATCAAACAAGTACAAGAATTTAAGTACCTAGGAAGTGTTCTAACAGGAGATGGAAAGTGCGACACGGAGATCCAAAGGCGAATTGTCATGGCAAAGGACGCGTTCCAGAAGATGAGCAAAATACTAACACACAGGAAGATCTCAATAGAAACGAAGAAAAGAGTGCTAGACTGCTACGTGATGTCAATTCTTCAATACGGCTGTGAATGCTGGACAATATCATCGAAAATGAGGACAAAACTGGAAGCGGCCAAAATGTGGTTCTACAGAAGGATGCTACGGATATCGTGGACTGAGCATACAAGCAACGGCGAGGTGTTAGAAAGAATGGCAACAAAAAGGAAATTGATGCTGAGCATCAGGAAGAGACAACTGAAGTTCCTGGGACAGGCAATGAGGAAGGAGAGCCTGGAGAACCTGATACTGACTGGACAGATAGAAGGAAGGAGAGACAGAAGAAGGCAGCGGATAACATATTTGCAGGGCCTGATCAGGTGGATGACGGAACGGGGGTTGCCAGGAGCAACAGGAGCAAACATACTAAGAGTCACAAGGGATAGGGAGACGTGGAGAGCCATGATCGCCTACGTCCTGAAGGGACAGGGCACATAGAAGAAGAAGAAGATATGTTCTCCTACATTTTTCTTTCTGTGCTGGCCATCAACACGATGTATTTCTTCAATGAGAAATTCGGACTTCAGTGTTACATATTCCGTCATTTGCTCAAACACAGATATCTAAACTTATATACATTTTTTATTTTATCTGTTTCTCTTGTTGATAACCATATTTTGTTTTCTTACAATCGATGATTATTTCATTCTTCTCTCTTTTCATCTTTCTCGGATTTGCTGCATTTTTTTTTATGTGTTTGCGATTAACTAATGTTGTCTGTGTATCTTATGCCCTTAAGGTGGTTTCCGGAAATAATAAATCCGGGTAGGACTTCTAATTGTAACCCCGCTGTAAAAGTTGAATTAGCATTCTTGTTATACTTGTTGCATACGGCTCGGATGAGGAAAGGAAGAGCCGAGTACGAATCCAGTTGAATTCGTTGCATTCACTTACACAGAAATACCTTTTGAAACGGCATTCATCCGTCGCTTCTCTCTCCAGCTATAGGTTAAATAGCAGGACATATTTGGTTTTGTATGTAGCCTTGGTTAGCAACTAGTCTACAGTAGAAATAAATGGTAACCTACTGCAGTAAAATCTTCTGCCTTGTCAGTTATGTCTCTTTCGAGACATGATCGCCCAATTGTGTATCACGTATGATACTTAGCTGACTGATATGAGAATTTGTATTCTGGTTATACTTAGTTTTGAATTTTCTTATATTTGTTAGATTTATTTATTTTTTATTCTGATGCAATCGGTTTGTTTTTAGTACAGAATTTTGACCAGGTTTTTAAAAAAATACTTCTCAGTGGTCTGGCACGTATCATCAGTAAGAGATATAAAATGATTTTCGACGGTAATTAAATCGTTAAAAATTCACCAGTAAATTCACGATTTTAAGCACGTTTTTATTTAATGCATATCGGCTTGGAACGAGAAATCAGATAGCTGAGTTGGAATTCTAGTTGAATTCGTTACATTCACTTTGACACAAATACTCCCAGGAACGGTCTTAATGTATCTCTTTTTCCCTTTGCTATGTCAATATTAAATGGCAGGATAGATTGGCTTTTATAGCTTTGGCTTGTTATCAGTTTACCGCGGAAAGAAATGGTAACCTACTGCGGGAAAATCTTCTGCGTAGTTATCAAGTCTCTTTCAAGACATGATCGCCCGAGCTTGTATTACGTATGGTACTTAGCTAACTGATATCCGGAGGGCACTTAACTGACTTGATTGGAAGCAAAGGTTCTGATATGTCCCGGAATGAAATATGTATATTACTCGAAGTAGCTAAGCCGTTTTGGTAAATGTAACCGGTTAGGACAATCTATCAAGTAGCAGAAATGGACGGTAGTCATATGCAGTATGCTGAAACGTAGACCTATAGCCGTATACCAATAGTCGTCCTCGTCTTAGTCTGTATTTAAGGCTGACACGAGCCAATCCTATTAGTGTGAAGGGAAACCAAAGTGTATGCATATTCATTACATTACATTACATATTCATTGCATCAGGTTCAAATTTTACGACAATAGGTCAGCAATATTTTTGGGAATGTTTGGAGCGGAACTTGCGTGTATAAAGATGATATGTACCGGAAATATATATATATATATATCTTTCCGGTACATATCACCTTATATCCGTACATATCACCTTTATACACGCAAGTTCCGCTTGCGTGTATAAAGGTGATATGTACCGGAAAGATATATATATATATATTTCCGGTACATATCATCTTTATACACGCAAGTTCCGCTCCAAACATTCTCAAAAATATTGCTGACCTATTGTCGTAAAATTTGAACCTGATGTTGCCAATTTCCCTGACGAGCCGTTAGGCGAAACCGTGGTCGGTTTTTGGCTCTTGCTTAGATTTTCTGTCTTCGTTCTCTCTACTTTGGTATTGAGCGCTTTAGTGTTAGGGTTTTCGTCTTGGTTTTTTTTTCTTTCTTACGAGTGCTTGACTTTTTGTTCATCTACTTCGTTTGTTTCTTTTTTTGCTTTCCCTTTTTTCCTTCCGAGTTTGTTCTCGGTGGATTATACAAGACGATTTAAATTATAGCTTGATTAATACTAGTTTTACTATTGGTATTTTTGTTGCTATAGTTATTACTATTATATATATATATATATATATATATATATTCGAAGTAGCTAAGCGGTTTTAGCCAATGTAACCATGTAGGACAATCTATCAAATAACGGTAATGGACCGGTACTCGTCGTAGTCGTATACACTATGCTGAGACGTATGCTTCGGCAATAGGCGTAGTCAATAGACGTAGACCTATAGACGTAGACCTGTATCCGTCCTCGTCTTAGTCTGTATTTAAGGCTGACACTAGCCAATCATATTATTGTGAGTGAAAACCAAAGTGTATGCATATTCATTACATCACATATTCATTACATCAGGTTCAAATTTCACTGTTGAAATTTTTAGTTGGAGCGGTAGGTTGTATGTTAATAGTTTCTTCTCCGCATTTCTTGCTTATGAAAATCTCTTCCAGCTTAATGATTTCCGATCAATCTCGATCTTCAAAAATATAAATATAACGTCAATCGTCATCTTCTATCTTCTTGAACCTGGCATTTTATTGTCTTCATTGTTTCCTTGCCTCTCAGCAACCCTTGCATCCTAATGGCTATTATCGCCTTGCTCGAGGTAAACCTTTTTTTCTTGCAAAAATGAATACCCAATAACTATATAATGAATGTCAAAGAAACTAAGGCGTGTGGAAACTTGGCATCTGCTTCCTGTCAAACAATACAAGAGTTCGGGATTTAATAATTCTTAAGTGTAATTGTAAAATGAATTTGAATCATAAATTATTGTATTTCGATTAAATTTCTATGCGAGATCTTATAAAACGAGAACGACTGTAGTTCAGTTGTTATGGAAAAGCGTAATAATAAAAATAAAAATAAATGATATTGATTATCTAGGATTTTCGCTGCAAGAAACTTCTGTAAATGAACCTTCGCTCTCAAAAGTACAATGTTGATATGCATGCATACTTATTTGTATGGGTTTGCACTACATATATAAAAATTATTGATGATAAAAATGACAACAAAAAATTAACATCTCGCTTTGAGATGAGGAATTGTCAGTATAGCTTTTATTCGAAACATTATTCTCATCCTTATCAAAATTTTCTTTTTAAATATTTGTCTTTCACTAAATTTGACAGCTTCTGAGTGTAATATAATAATCTGGCCCCACCCGAAGAAGGAAGTGAGGAAGCGGGGGCGTTTTCCGGCCGTTGAAAGGAACGGATGTTTGTTTGACCTTATTTCCGGCAGTAGCGGAAATGGCTACAAGAGGCAGACAGAACAGGTGTCTCTGAGAATTTACGTAGGCGTCGTGTAGGCGTCGCGGATCGAGGCAAAACCCGGAAGAAACAAGTTCCGGTTTTGGAAGATATAAAAAGACCTCGAAAACAAGGATTCGCCAGAAGTCGAAGAAGAAGCTAGAAGAGCTAAGGGAGGCAGACAGTCTCGACAGAAGAGTCAGAGTCAGTCAGTCTCGACAGACGAGTCTAGGCAGAGAGACGTAGAGGAGAACAGATACGACGACACCCCCCGTCACCCTGTCAACCTTAGAGGCGCGCTCCCTCAACTCTGTTCACTAGGCCACACGGTCCATCATTCATCAATAAAAATATAAGTGATATATTTTTATATATATACGTGTTTGTTATTTATGGATATATAACACACGGACGAAGATATTTATATTTTTAAACGTATTTTAAATACTCTCTCAAGTGATGAAAAATCGTGTTTGGCAAATGTTATCTCTTCTTTCAATGTTTGAAATCTTTCCTTGAAATGTGAACTGTGGAATCTTTTAAAGATGCTTATAGAATCCATAGCTAAAACCGCTGCTAAGTAGGTCGGTTCTCTGTGTTGGGACAGGAAAATTTTACTTTCTGAAACCGTCCTGCATATATACAAATTTACCATTCGCCCGTGAATTGAATACTGCAGCCATATCTAGTCGGGTGTTTCTGCTAACCACCTAGGTGTCCTTGACAAAATCCAACGTAGGATTAGTAATGTGATCGATCCCGACTTGGCAGCTCGGATACAGTCACTTTATCACCGACGCTATGTGGCTTCTCTGTGTCTCTTCTACAAATACTTTCACGGCATCTGATCTGATGAACTTAGCTCACTGGTGCCCCCTATATATGAATTTACTCGAGCCACGAGACTAGCAACTTGGTCCCACCATTTTACTGTGAAACCAATAAAATATAAACACAAATTCTATTCCATCAGCTTCTTTTTTCGTACTTTCCGCCTGCGATATTCCCTTCCCTTTACTTGCTTCCCCGACAGCTACAATCCCCAGGAATTTAAATGTAAAGCCAATAGTCTTCTCCTATCTAACTTGCATCCGCTCTCTCTCTCTCTCTCATGCTCCTTTCTCCAACCACTCCACCCTCATCAGTATTCTCATCCATCTCTTACCCACTTCCTGACACCTCCTATAACCTATCATTCTTTCTCATAACTTCTTCCTGTGTCACCCCATGCACACCAGTGGCGGTAAACTGTCTTGCTTTGGGCGATATGTTTATAAAAAAACAAAAAATTGTCTTGTTGTTAATGGCTATGTTTTACATCTTTCTGAATCCTAGTTTTGATATAAAAAATATCGGGAAAGTTGCTATGATAACTGAGCGATGTTATGCTGGTTGGAAAATAACAGAAACTGTGATGCCAGATCGGGACCGATAACTTTGCAGATTTTTATTCTTAGGCGTATAAACAAAAATTGAATTGATAAACTGACTTTCTAAATTGTATTCAATAAAGAAACACAGTATTAGGTCCGACAAAAATGTCGGGATAGTTGCTATGTTAATAGTGAAGCTTTCATTTTGTCTTGCATGCAACCTAAGTTATAACGTACTTCTCTTTCGTTGCTTATATCAGTGCTCGGAAGGAAAGTGTGTAGAGTGTGCTCGTCTCACACACCAAGGAGGTTCGGCCAATGACCATGACTTGTGAAGAAGTTTTAGGCCAAGAGCAAAATTCCCTGGATCCGACAACCACTATGTCCCCCAAATCATGCCCTTTGCGATTTGCTCCTATTCCCAAAGCATCAAATCTGAGCTGATAGGAACAACGTTTGAAGAATACAAAATAAATCCAATAGAATCACACCAGGCAGCTCCTCGCCATTTACGGGAATGCTTCCATCAAAGAAAACGTCGCTGGATAAAATATGAGACTTCAGAGAGCGACTACTTGGAAGAAGATTAAACACCCAATTGATGCATGCTTTATACTTTTTGATGTGCGTTGTGGTGCATTGCATATCGGCTAGGAATGAGAAATTGCGGAGCCGAGTTCGAATTCCAGTTGAATGCACTGAATTCACTTACGCGCAAATACCATTAGGAAAGGTATTAATTCGTCTATACCTTCTAGTTATGGGTTAAATAACAGGACAGATTGGGTTCTATAGCCTTGGTCGGCAACCAGTCTACCGCAGAAAGCAATGGCAACCTACTGCAGGATAATCTTCTGCCCAGTCAGTCATGTCTTTTTCGAGACATGATCACCCAAACGTGTATCACATATGGCACTTAACTGACTGACTTTTTGATTAGACCTCGTGATGATCTATATGTCAACAAATTACACCTAGTTTCGATAAGTGACAGGTTACCCTTGTTATTTACAAAAAGGATAATTGTCGATGGCAGGACATCATCGATTAAGGAGAAGAATAAGAAAACATATATTAATTAGAGTTGTAGAGAATAGGAAGTAGTAGAGAGGTATAATCGCCCACATCCTAAATAGACATGGTATATAGATGAATTATAATCATCAGTCGTATTAGAACATCATTTCCAGGTGCTTTTATTTTTTATGTTTTTACAGAACCAGATGTTCTTTCAAATATTTTTTTAAGAGGATAGACATTTTATATCTACGAAATTTATCGATTTTTTTTCAAATTACGAATCATCTTTTTTTGCACACTTCTGAAGATGACAGAAAGGAGCAGAAAGATTAGAAACAGTTTTGATTTCGGATATTTTAGAGTCAGCAACTTGAAACCAGTAACGTAATTCGCAGTTTAATTAAGACGAGGGATAACTTCAATAAGATAGAATTTGTTTCCTTTTCAATAAATGTTTTATTTATTATAGATGTTATTACAGTTTCAAGTTTCGGTTATGTATGCTCTGGTCATAATTGGGAGACCATTGATTGGATGATATGGTCATAATTCAATCTTTGGATCAAATTTATCGATTTTTTTTTCAAATTCGAATCATCTTTTTTTGCACACTTCTGAACATGACAGAAAGGAGTAGAAAGATTAGAAACAATTTTGATTTCGGATATTTTTGAGTCAGCAACTTGAAACCAGTAACGTAATTCGCAGTTTAATTAAGACGAGGGGTAACTTCAATAAGACAGAATTTGTTTCCTTTTCAATAAATGTTTTATTTATTACAGATGTTATTACAGTTTCAAGTTTCGGTTATGTATGCTCTGGTCATAATTGGGGGACCATTATTTGGATGATATGGTCATAACTTCAATCTTTGCATCAAGCAATAAAACACTATATATTATTTTGAACAAGTACTGGAATCTTCTTGATATAAAAAGGTAATAATAAAATAAAATTATCCAATATAAGCTCATATGCGATATATCAGACATCTGATGTTAGACAAACAATGGACAACGTTTCAACCAAGTACGCACAGCCTGTTTCGCTGAGACGATGATTTTTAAAAAGGTATCTGTAAAAATCAAAAATTGGGCAAAATGTTTCTTTACATCTTAGAATGAATTCACTCAACATAAGGCGATAAAGCCACTAAGATGCAAGGGATTACTGTGTGTGTGAGAATCGGAAAAATATTATTAAGCAGAGACATCAATAAAAAACAGGAATTAAGAAAACAGAAGATAATGATTAACATTGCATTTACACTTTTAAAATTCAAAGTTGACTGGAAAGGAATAAGCCGGGGGAGAGTTCCACAAACAAGAGGTTATACTGAAGAAACTGTTATCATAGAACTTACGGTTACTTCAGAGTACTCATTCTCATAAGAAGGTTGCAATCTAAAACTAGCAGACTCCTCCCAGCCTTATCTTCGTTTGACGTGATGAACTCATTCCTTTCCCCAAAACATTTACGAGATCTGGTCAAAAAGTATCGAGTCTGGTGCTATAAATAGAAAAACTACAACGCGTACCGATTCGGCATTTAATCTCCTTCGAAATAGTCCTCTTTTAGCGTCGATTTCAATTTTTAGGGAAGATTCTTTTGGATTTCCTCGACGTCTTTAAGTTATGTTCCTTCCAAGGAAGGGAGTAAGATGTCCAGTATTGTTCTTGCTCAAAAACGAAAAAAGATTCCTGAATATCTCTGATTCAGTCTAAAATCGAAAGTTATTGTTCTGAAAAAATTAATCTGTGAGACACTGGAATAAGTTACGAAAAATAAACACGTTGAAATTATGAATTACGGGATGACCATTGCACTCCAGAATTTCCTTCTCTTTAATATCTTCTTGTGAAAGATTATGGAGTGGTTTCCCGTTGCTTTATTCACTGTTTAGTTTTTTTTTTAATCATGTCACCCCAAGCAAGGCATTCCACTGCCACTATAGCGCAGGGGGATACACAGGGTGATAGACGAGTTAGGATGCACATAGGGGGAGAGTTGGAGAGAATGGGAGGGTTAGTGTGTTAGGAGGTGTCTATTGACGTTACATTTAAATTCCTGGAGGTTATAGCCGTCGGGAAGCAAGCATGCGGAAGGGAATTCCACAGGTGGGAAGTGCGAGAAAAGAAGCTGTTGGAGTAGAAATTGCGGTTACATTTCATCGGTTTCACTGTAAAAGGGTGGGACCTAGTTGCCAAGCTAGTATCTCGTGCAAACTCACACCTAGGGATCACCAGTGATTTAAGTTCATCAGAGCAGAAGCCATGAAAGTATTTATAGAAGAGGCACAGGGAAGCCACGTCACGCCGGTGAGAGAATATTCAGAATCTTCTAATTTTAAGAGTATTTGCTCCAAAAATATCCACAGCTCCCTGTCCACCTAGCAATTTGAAATTTACTCGAGATGAAGAGATGAATTCACGTCCGAAAGTGATTTCAGCAGACTAGGTCAGGATTTTAACCCATCTTTCTGAATGCAAGTTCCACGTTGAATACCGTTAAAAAAGCGACACATATAGAGAGATAATGATATATCTCTATTAGGATGAAATCGATCATGGCCCTCTGCAGATTGCTTTGCTTTATTCTTTTCTGGGAATTGCGATGATTTGTTTGCAAAGATAATAGAATGTTTTTCTCGTTGTCTTCTCCATGGTTTTATAATTCAGACTAATCCATCTCCTATACTGGGTGCTAATAGATAGAGGCTATAGATCATGAGCTCACGCGGCGCGATACGAGCAGTCATCTCGCCGACACGGACCCATAGAGGGCGAACCCGAGAACAATGGTAGAAAGCGTGTGCAGACGTCTCCATTAAACCAAGGTCACAGCGTTCACAATTAGGTAAATCCGCCAGGCCACCTATAAAGGCCGCGTCATTGAGAGACAACCTATTCCGAGCCAATCGCCACGTAAGTGAAAACTCAGTTGTCGAGATAATCGGCACCTGGCGCCAAAGACCAAAAAGAGCGATACTCCTCCTCCGACATGCAGAGCAATTCGCGGAGTGTATCCTTCGCGACACCTGCCACTAATCCTTGATAGAAGCCTTTCCTAAGCCAAGAAAGGTCACTGGACCGAGGAATAGACCTCAAGGCCGCCAGATATTCGAGGAGAAAACTCGATCACCCCCTCGAGACTGGGGGAGTGATAGTAAGGCTAGGGAACGAGTCTTTCAATAACGAACGTCTGAGAAAAACCACCCTTGAAGCGAGCTTGTGACTAGCCAAGTGTGGCATTCCCAGACCCCCATGAGACGGACGTTGGTAACAGACACGTTTATCGACGTTATGTTTGCGTCCTGTCCACAGAAGGGAGAATAGAAAACTCTTGATCGCCTTCTGACGCCGTTCACAAAGTGGAAGTACAGACAGCGGAAAAGACGTATGTAACACACACCTCAGCCAAACCCTTTAAGGACAAATTCTTTCGACCCCCAAATCTCGACCGACGCAACGACCTTTGTCTGAACATCAGACCAATTCTTCGCCAACTGGAGGTTGGGCCCAAACGACACTTCAAGAATGCGGACAGAGCCGTCCGTCCAGTCAAAGGGCCCCGGGAGGGTAGCACCCTTCCAGACACCTAACCGCAAGCCGGAAGACTTGTCGCGGTTAATCTTGGCCCCTGTCACCTGTTCGTACCGTTCAAGCGCCTTCTGTACCACCTCAGTGTCACCCCGGGAGGACACGAATGTAGTGATGTCATCGGTGTACGCGGAAACCCTGGCTCGAGCTCCACCAAGGATAGCAATTCCACTTAGGGCCAGACTGCACGTCCTGTCCCTTAGCCGGCGAAAGAGGGGATCCAACGCCAAATCATAAAGTAAGGACGACAGTGTACAACCCTGTAGGACCAACCTAGACAGCGCCATAGCGCTAGACAACTTTCCGTTCACTTGTACGACAGCTGTACAGGAGATTAATCCAGCAGCATAAGTCGGGTGCAAATCCGGCAGGCTGCAGGACAGCCACCAGGTAGCCATGGTCAACCCTATCAAATGCTTTGGACTGATCTAAATTGATCAGCGCGGCTTCATCGTCGTCTTTTATACCCTCTAGGATCGCGCGGATCAAATGCAGGTTGCTTTGAATTGTTCGTCCCCTCACAGCACAAATCTGTTCAGGTCCCAACAGAGACACGGCAACTAGCTGCAAACGATTCGTCAGGATCTTGGCCAAAATTTTTAACGCTGTGTTTAGAAGAGTTATGGACCTGTAACCATCTAGTTCCCGTCCAACATTTTGACCTTTTCTCAACAGTGTGACCACACCCCTGGTGAACCATTTGGGGATGGACCCCTGCCGGAACCAGTTGTTGAACACGACAATCAAAATCGGGACAAAAATGTGCGACAGCCTCAAGTACAATTCATAGGGCAAACCATCCAAACCTGGCGACTTGCCACTGCCGACCTTCTTCAAAGCCACGTAGACTTCGTTCTCTAATATATCCCTCGCGGCTAGCTGGATTAGCCGTCAAAAGCCGGGGAAAGTCAGCCAAATAGCTGCGAAACTCCTCATCACAGATACCAGGCTCCATGGTTAACCGGTTCTCGAATTGCCGCCGAAACGCCTTGCACATGTCGTCATTAGACCGAAGATAAGTTCTCTCCGGGTCGGGTACTTCTCGAATATACCGGTCGCCGCCTCGACGAATCTCTTCCTTGCGCAGTTCTGCACCCATGTTCTTAGCTTCGGAAGACATCTTGCTTAACTTATGTCTAATTACCTGACCCATGTAACACTCGCTAGTTGAACGCTCCTTAGCCTCCTTAGATAAGGCTATCTCTAGGGAATTCCCACCAGTCGCCGCCTAGAAGAAATTAGCTTTAAGCGTCTTCAGCTTGTTAGTCTTATCTAGTTTGAGCCGTTGGCTATAACCAGTGGTGAAAGACCTAATCCTATTCTAAGATTCTCCCAGCACTTATTCCCAAAGACTCCCACTGCACTACGTTAATTAGCTGGCACCGAAAGTCCCGCCTGTCCGGTAAGGACTGATTGAACTTCCAGGAACCGGCCATTCTAGGCTTAAAATCTGACGCTACACTTGCACAAACAAGTTTGTGGGCCGAGTAGCCTAACCAGTGGAACGTCGGACAATCTAGGATATCTATGTCGACTTCTCTCACTAACATTCTATCCAGGTAACTAGATACCCGGGTAGAAGTCCAACTATGAGTCCAAGTCCACATTTTCCCACCCCGATGATCGACCCGGTATCTATCATCGAAACCAAATCTGTTAATCAGATCAACCAGGCTACGATCACCACGCCACCCGCTAGCGTCCCTCCCTCTATCCCATTTGAGATTCAGGATGGCATTCCAATCCCCCATTAGGACTAGTAGTGAAGAATCAACTAGGAAGGGCTCCAACAGCCGAAAAAGCGAGACCCGCTCTTCCCGATTATTGGGGCATAAACCGCAATCAGACGAAACGAGTTGCTATTCACTGCAATATCGGCTACGATCAACCGGTCCTCGGCACCGACATGAACAAGGTCCACCCCGCGTCCAGGGTACGCTTGACCAGCAAAGAACCTCCTCTGGCCAATCGGTTCCCATATGCTGAGTAGACGATAATGTCGTTAGACAGCACACAGCAGGCATCGTAAACAAAGTGAGTCTCTTGGATCACGGCCACATACACGCCGAATGACAACAGGTCCCGAAGTAGGCGGGCCTCCTTACTCCGATCTCTCAAGCCCTTCGCATTCAAACTAGCTAACTTGATTGACATCCGTTAGATCTGAAAGTAGAAAAAGAGAAATCTAATCACATACGGAGTAAAAATTTCTGGCAATAGGGACCCCGACGGATTGTCATACCTTTGTTAAAGGTATGAACCCAAATCTTCTATTAGTAAATAGAAAGACAGGGTTCTATAGCATTTGATGGTAACCGTTTAAAAAAAGAATTTGTTTTGTGTTTTATAAAATTAACATTACATTACTGCTTTTCTAATCGCGGGAATTTTTTCCAAAATGTTGATTTCCGTTCTTCTTTTTCTGGAATTTTCTTTTCTTTTACTTTCCTTGTTTTCTTTGAGCTTTCTTTAGTGGTGTTACAGAATAATAAACGAATAATTGTACTAAAAATAGAAAACAGATCACTTCAAGACTTACAACAGCAGCAATAACTAAAATGGATAGCACATGCAAGTGATGATAGAAAATAATGACATAATCAAAATAGCAACTTTCCGCATCACTTAAAATAGAAGGTTAGGAAGGAAACCTCCATCAACACTGAAAAAAGCGATAAAAGCTGCTGAACTTGAGAAACCTTTTTTTTCCTAAAATCGTGTTTTAAGAGAAACATTTTATAAATTTCAAATGAAAGGAATACCAGCTGCAAGGTCAATGTTTTTTTTTGTAAGGAAACTGTTAAAATTGTCATTACATTACCGTTTACTTATATTATAATTATTTATTTATTTATTTTTTTTTAGACAGTATTTTTACAATTCTCTTCTTTTGGACTCACCTGGAAAGAAGTAGCTCTGAATTGGAAAGATTGACAGACATCATACTAATGGAATAAAGTAGAATGGCAGATGCGTGGAAGTAAAAAGGAAAGTGAATAGAAAGGACGTGAAAAGAGACGAAATGAGGAAAGGCAAATATAATGGAATCAAAACACAGATAGAAGACAGGAATGGAAAATATGATAAACAAAAACATCAAAGAAGGAGGTGATTTCCTATGGAAAGACAAAATTAAATCAGCTGTGCATGTGGTCACGTCCAGTAAATTGTCTAACTTCTAAAATTGTTCTTTGATTAAAATCGATCCAAGAAAGCTTTGCAGAAATTTGTTTTACGTGCCACTGGCATCTGTTCCTGTTGTGTCATAGATAGTTTGACATTACAGCTTATATGATAAATAAAAGAGTAAGCTTGAAAAATAAACAAAAAAAAAACGAGTTAATCTTATTAAATACTAATACTATTACGACTAATAATAATAATCTATGACTATGAGTTTTCAGACAAAGTGATACGCTATCACCTTTTGGATATAATTGTGCTAGAAGTAGGCATATACGCTGACGACAGTACGGTTTACTCTCGCCTCGATAAGAAATCTGCTGGAGCTGACAAAGCAAACATCGGTGCTGAGCTTGAAAAAAACCTCCAAACCGTGGTGGACTGGGGTAAGAAATGGCTAGTGAATTTTAATGCTTCCAAAACGAAGCTGCTATCTATTAATCATCATAGACAATCACTCCTACCTCCTCCCATTAGCATGGATCAGGCTAGTCTCCCTGAAAGCAAAACAATGCGCCTCCTCGGCTTAACTCTCACAACAGAATTCAAGTGGAATGACTTTATAGAAACCATAGCTAAATCCGCTGCTAATAAGGTCAGTTCTCTGTGTAGAGTTTTTCCCGTCTGAAACCATCCTGCACATATATAAATCTACCATCCACTCGTGCATTGATTACTGCTGTCATATCAGGTCGGGTGCTCCTGCTATTCACCTTGATTGGGTTCTATAGCATTTGCTGGCAACTTACTGCGGGATAATCTTCTGCCTAGTCAATCATGTCTCTTTTGAGACATGATCGCCCAACGCGTGGATCACGTATGGTACTTAACACACTGACAGAATTGTAGATTGTAATGTATCTTTGGGAATACAAGGATCTTAAAGTAGAAATCTAGAAGATATGGCACATGAGAACATCCATACTTCCAGTTAGATTTGGGGCCTTAGATTGATCCCTTAAAAGAAATATTTGAAAAATTATCTAAAAAAATACAACACACACCTTGCGAAGAGCTTTACCCATGTAAAATATATATTATCTTAAGCGTTTTTATTTTTTATTTATATTAATTATTTAGTTTTTAGAAAATTATATTTAGATCGGAACCTAGAATGTAGGGAGTATACAACAAAAATCAAAGAAAATAAAATTACGCATAGAGCAGCGTTTGAATTCCTGTACAGAAGGTTCCCAAACATTTTAACACAGGGAGTACTCCCATAAGTATTCGACGAAAATAAAATTTATATTATTTTTTACTAATAAATAAGTTTACAAACTGTATTATAGAAATAGTAAATCTATATGCTCCCTTTGTATATGAACCTTATATAATTTATGTATTAAATACACTTTATTAAAATTTTATTTTTTCAAATATTTTATAGTAATTGATTTATATTAATATGTTGATATCTTATTTAAAAATATTTAAAATTAATATTATTATTTATTGTTAATATAATAATTTATAAAATCTTATTATTATATGTGATCTGTCCTTTCAGGACATAGGCGATCATGGCTTTCCACCTCTCTCTAACCCTGGTGGCTCTTAGCACGCTTTCTCATGTTACATCACGCAAACCCATTCTGTTATCTACCGGCTCAGACCATTTAAATATGTTATCCGCTTCTTTTCTATGTCTCTTTTCCCCTCTATCTGGCCTGTCAGTATCAGTTTCTCCAAGCCCTCTTTTTTCATTGCATATCCTAAGAACTTCGGTTGTCTCTTCCTGGTACTCATTATTAATTTTTTTCGTTGCCATTTTTTCCAGCACCTCATCATTGCTCACATGCTCGTTTCATGATATCCGCAGCGTCTTTCTGTAGAACTACATTTCCGCTGCTTCAAGTTTTTTCCTCATCTTCGATGATATTATCTAGCATTCACTGCCATATTAAAGAACTGACATCACATAGCAATCTAGTCCTCTCTTTTTTGTTTCTAGTGAATGTTTTCTGTGTTTTAATACTTTACCCATCATCTGGAACACGTCCTTCGCCATGCCATTTCGCCTTCGGATCTCTGTGTCGCAATTTCTATCTCTTCCAACGCTTCCTAGGAATTTAAAAATTTTGTACTTGCTTGATTCTAGTATCCGCCACCTGTATTTGGCATTTTGGGTTCCACTTTTGCTGATGACATGCATTCAGTTTTCTTGCAGTTTATTTGTAGTATTTTTGTCATTCTCTTCAATTACCTTCTGTAGGAGGTTTTGTAGTTTCCTTTCCGTGTCTGCAATCGGTACTGTGTCATCTGCGTATCTTATGTTGTTCAAACTGTGGCCTCCGATGACAAATCCTGGCATAGCATCTAGGATTAAAATAATAAAATGAGAATTTATAGTCTTACACAAAAAGTTTACAAACAGTAATTGTTACTATAAAAAGAAATTTCTGAAAAGCAAACAAAAAAACAAAAAACAAAAAAACAGACACAGCAACACAAACAACAAAAAACACAAACAACAACAAAAACTAACAACAACAATTACAATTATTCTTTTGGCAATAAATACTAAAAATATTATGAAATACATCATTATTTTAAAACACTGCCTTATAATTATGGCCGGTAGTGTATATCCTTCTCAGTTTTATTCAACTTCTATAATCAAGACATCCGGTAAAATAAAAAAGACGCTAAATTACATAGTTTGATCTCGTTTTCTGCTAATAGTAGATATATTTTTTTTTTTTTTAGTATTTTATTAGGGTGTAGACAACTGCAGAAATTCCAGTTCTCTGTTGTAACAACCGTTTTAAATTGACATTGCTCTATTGACCACTGTGGAAGAGATAGACAAAGAGCCTTGGGAGTTATACATAGAATGCGCTCATTTGGAAATAAGCTTTGAGAACTTTGATACCCTAGCCGACTTTAGTTCTCACTGAGCCCCAATTGAACGTTTATACACTACTTCATGCTCTGCACTCATATTGTAAATATTTGGCTGAGATGCATGTGACTGGTATACTCTTATCATGGCTGCTAAGAAAACTATGTAAGGCTTCATATATGTGTTAGTATTCTGTCTGGGTATATATGATAATAATATTGGTCGGTTTTGTGTAGAAATTACAAAATAATTTGAGACTTAGACACGTTGAACAAGATATGATAATTATGCATAAAGAAGTAACAGCATGATTATAGACGTGGTTTTGCCCGAAGACGTAAGTGTTAGCATGAGTAAGAGTGAATCAATTAAAAAGAATACCAGGACTACGCTCTGGAGCTAAGAGAAATCTGGTGTAGAACGATGATAGTCATTCCTCTATTAGAAAGCCCACTTGAGACCAGTATATAAACACTTGAAGCAAAATTGATGAATTGGTAGTTCAAGTAACAGTTTGGGATTGTATAGAGTCAAGTAACACTGGGGTCTGCCTTTATGCATTAGAAGGGTGCTAGAGATTAAATGGATTTGCTCTCACTAAATCTTAATGAAAAACAATTGCGCTGCATAGATAAGTGGTTGGGTGTGGGGATTGAAGCCTCTTGGTTACTGGAACTTCACCAACCGAATCTAGTATTGTTTGACATTGGTTCGGTAGCCCTGCAGAAAGTCTGCAGGTTTCACAAGTGGAGAAGATTAACAAAAAAAAAATATATCGGCAGTTATTTACAGCAGCCCTGAGAAATGAATGGTATACAGTCTATTGTAAGAGAATATAGAGTTACATGTAATTCCCAGCCTGTTTTGATTAACAATACCCGGACTGCAGGCTTATAAACAACAAGATGCGAACGATTTCTCATAAATAATAATAAAAAAACGGATTTAGACTAATTTCTTTCTCGACATTCGAGTGTGAATGTGTACAAAATAAAAGTTATTCTGTAGTACATTTATGAAAACGCACTCCAGAGACAATCTGCACGGGTGACAGGATTAATTCCAAATAAGACTTAATAATAATAATAATAATAATAATAATAATAATAATAATATGGGATTACACCATCTACACAGACAGAAAAATTGAAGCAAACAGGCCAGACATTATTGTTAAAAACCAGAAGGAGAAAACTTGTCTATTAATTGATATGGCTTGTCCAGCGGATTGTAACATAGCAATCAAGGAATTTGAAAAACTGTCAAAATATAAAGACCTGGAAATTGAAATAGAAAAAATGTGGAAATTGAAAACAAGAGTTGTGCCAGTGATAGTAGGTGCACTTGGAATGATAAAAAATGGAACAAAACAACACATTGAAAGAATCCCTGGAAACCCCAGCTTAAGAGATATACAAAAAATTGTCTTATTAAGTACAGCCCACACACTAAGGAAAACTTTATCTATGTAATGCTGGAGATGATAGGGAAGATGGAAAAACATGAAATGGAGCCATAACAACATGCCACTACCTGCCTTAGGTCTCCCCGCAGACTTGGTTGGTAGTGAGACCAAAGCAGAAATCGAAATATGATGAAAAATGACATAATAATAATAATAATAATAATAATAATAATAATGAGAAGAAGAAGAAGTAGAAGAAGAAGAAGAAGTAGAAGAAGAATGAAACACATTTAAAAAAGATGCCGGACAATCAATGGTATATGAAACAAAAATGAGAACTGTTCACAGAATATGAAAAAAAAAACTCTTTCTATGACTTTTAAAGAGAAAACATCATTTTACTTAACTCTCAGTTAAATGATTTAGCAAATGAGTTAATTAAATAAAAAGAAATAATAACAATAAACCCCACCAAAATTAGAATGTATTTCCTTAAGCACATTTTTTAATATATTAAACGATACATATATCGTTTAATATATTAAAAAAATCTACCAAAATAAAAGCACCTTGAAATCGAAATCTTAAAAATGTGACACATACGAATGTCAACGATTCCAGTTCGAGTTACCGGATTAATTAGTAAAAGTTCTTTTAGAATCATTGAAGGGATTCCTGGTGCCTTATGCCTTTAAAATGCAATAATTATAATGTATTAAAATTAAAGCGAGAATTAGAGAAAATCAGACGTGAATTGTCGATACTAGATGAGATCTCAAGAAACCTAATTGTCTCAAAACGCAAACGTAGAAAGATCAATCGGAGAGTGATCTATCTACATTTAAAATTAAAATTAAATTACTAAATAGACTTTCCCCAATCAATAAAAAACAGAAATTAAAATCACATAGAACAACTGTTGTAAGTTTTATTGTCAAAGTATTATGTTCTAATCGGAAGTTTAAAAAAATTTACAGTGAAATTGGAAAAGCTGTTATAGAAGCTGCCATCTAGTGAAAAGAGCCAACATTTTGGAAGAATATTTGGTGCAGTCTGAACGAATATAATCCTAATACAGAATGTATCAAAGGAAAAGAAGAAAGAATGATAAAGAAAACACTATAAGAATGGAATGATGTAATAAGAAATAATATGAGGCAAGCTATAAACATAATAAACAAATGAAAATCTCCTGGAAAGGACAAGGTACTCAATATTTTGCACAATCATGTCATCAATCCATAAACTCTTGCGAAAATATTATTGATATTAATTAACAATCCCAATAAAGTTTCAGAATAGATCACTGAAAATGTGACATATCTCCGACAAAAAAAAACAAACTAAAAACAAAAAAAAAACAAAAAAAAAAACGGGCTAAACAGATATTCCGAAAAATTAACATGTCTTTTGACCACATATAAATTGATTACGTCTGTTTCGACAAACTATACTTACATTTTTCTCGATGAAAACAACATTGTTACTTCTTCTTCTTCTTCTTGTATTTGCCTTGTCCTTTCAGGACGTAGGCCATCATAGCTTTCCACATCTCCCTATCCCTGGCTCTTAGCACACCTTCTCCTGTTACACCATGCAACTCTCGTTCCATCATCCACCTGATTAGGTCCTTCAAATAAGTTATCCGTTGCTTTCCCCTGTTTCTCCTTCCCTGTATCTGGCCTGTTAGTATCAGGTTCTCCAAGCCCTCTTTCCTCATTGCATGTCCCAGGAACTTTAGCTGTCTCTTCCTGATGCTCAGTATTAATTTCTTTTTCGTTTCCATCATTTCCAAAACCTCATCATTGCTCACATGCTCGATCCATGATATTCACAGCATCTTTCTGCAGAACCACATTTTAGTTGCTTTAAGTTTTTCCTTCATCTTTAATGATATTGTCCAGCATTCACTGCCGTATTGAAGAACTGACAACACATAGCAATCCAGTACTCTCTTCCTTGTTTCTAGCGAAATTTTCCTGTTTCTTAATACTTTACTCAACTTCAAAAATGCTTCCTTCCCCATGCCAATTTGCCTTCGGATCTCTGTGTTGCACTTTCCATCTTCTGTTATAACGCATCCCAAGTATTTAAATTTTTTGTACCTGCTTGATTCTAGTATCTCCGACCTGACTTTGGCATTTTGGGCTGCCCTTTTGACTGAAGACCATGCATTCGGTTTTCTTGCAGTTTTTTTTTTGTAGTCCTTTCTTGTCACTCTCTTCAGCTACCTTCTGTAGAATGTCTTGTAGTTTTTTTCTGTGTCTGTTATCAGCACTGTATCATCTGCGTAGCTTTGGTTGTTTAAATTGTGGCCTCCGATGACAAATCCAGTCATAACTTCTAGGGTCCTCAAAATATTCTTGCTGTACAAGTTGTACAGATACGGGGAAAAGACACATTCTTGTCTTAGGACCCTTTAGTTGGAACAAAATCGATGTTGGAGAATTTCATATGGTTGCAAAGATCAATTATGTATTAACAAAATGACCTTGGAAAATTGCAGGAAAAGCAGTAGAAATCTCATCCCAGCATACATAGATTACAGTAAAGTCTTTGACATTGTGCCATACACTTGAATCCTTAAAGCTTTGAAAATCTACAATTGTTTCCTTGGTGATAGTCAGTCAGTTAAATGCCATATAGTCAGTCAGTTAAATGCCATACGTGATATACGCTTTAGGCGATTATGTCTCGAAAGAGACTGACTAGGCAGAAAATTATTCCGCAGTAGGTTGCCATTGCATTCTGCGGTAGACTGATTGCCAACCAAGGCTATAGAATCCGATCTGTCCTATTATTTTAACCCATAACTGGAGGGAAGAGACGGATTAATACCTTTCACAAGGGTATTTGTGCGCAATTGAGCAATTGAATGCTAAGAATTCAACTAGAATTTGAACTCGGCTCCCCGATTTGTCGTTCTGAGCCGATATCTACTGCACCATAACACACATAAATTTCCTTAAATATGGTATAGGAAAGTGGAAAGGTACGTGATACCTAAATCACACCAGAAACACTGCCACTTCCAAACGCCTGAATATCCGACGAGGGATCTTTCAAAGAGACTCCATATTCTCTCTTCTGTTTTGTCTGTCTTTTACATGAACTAATTTTTTTAATCATTTCACTCCAAGCAAGGCATTCCACTGCCACTATTGCGCATGGGGCTACATAGGGAAAGGTAAAGAGAAGGAGTGGTTAGATATAGGAAATGTCAGAGTTGACCATGGGTAGTATCCTAGTTGTCTGCTTGTCTGGGGCATCGGCGTCTGTGATTATAGAAACCGATGCGGGACTGACAGTCTTTGTTGCAGAGGTTGCATTTATGTTTAGTTTCTGGTCTGTCGGAGCTCTCATTTTGCTTCCTGTGGACCCGCTTCTCCATGGCGACATGGGCAGTTGCTCCTTTGATTTAAGTTGTTCGGCCAGGGTTCCTCTCCATTTGAACCGTTTGACTGCTACGCTCTGCCATGACTCCGTGTTTATATGCCCACAGCTTTAATATCGCGTTTTATGATGTCACGATACCGCAGATGTGGCTGACCAGTGGGTCTTCTTCCAGAATCCAGCTCTCCATACAGGAGGTTTTTGGAATGCGACCGTCTGGCATACGGATTCTAGCCAGCGGATTTTGCGCTGTTTAAGGTTAAGTAAACATGGCAGTTAGAAACGGCTCGAGACAGGACCTCAGTGTTGGGCACTTTGTCTGGAAATTACAGAAGACAGAATTATGATCTCTGTCAAAGAACATGAAAAAACAGGACACTTTATTCAATAATAAAGGAACCTAAAATGTTCAAATAGGAACTTCAAGTGGATGAAGAAATGAAAATAAAACATAATACTTTATGCAGCAAAAAACTTAAAAAAGAAAGTAGATTCATAAACAAATGGAATGATAAATCTCTTCCTGGTCAATATTCTACCCGTACCAAGCAATCTGATGTAGACAAACCCCGTGCTCATCAGTGTCTACATTATGCAGGTAGAAGCTAGAGCCGAAGATTTACTCTTGCTGCACAGGACCAATGCTTGCTAACAATAAATTACACAAGCACACATACTCGAAAGTTCTGAAGATTTAGTGATAAATAACCAGAAACAACTGACCGTCTTGTATCAAGTTGCATGACATTGGCACCTAATGAATAAAATATCCGGCATAATACAGTAGGCTAATATCTGCACTGGAATATATGCAACTTTTACAGAAAGGAAATTGTAAGAACTTGATTCGAACACCACCAGGACCGGCTTGCAGAGATAGAACATGTAACAATTTTATGGGACTTTACAAGACACACTGACATAACAGTAAAAGCTAAACGCCCAGAAACCGTGATCAGAGCAAAAACCAAATGTATCTTGTATTGGCATTGTTGGCCCTGTAGACCGGAATGTATTTTGAGAAAAACTATCAAAAGACAAGAAATCGAAATTTCAAAAATATAGCACACGAAGAAAACTTTATTTGGATCCAATGGGATGATTGCAGAATGTTCCAATAGAAGACTTGAAAGGATTCTGGTATCTCAAACCTTAAGAAATACTAAAAATTAGTCCACACAAATACCGCTCACACCTTCAAAAGCGCCTTACCTATGTAAAATATGGTTTTTCCTCGAAGACTACTCAGTGAAAATGTCATGAATATATTTCTGATTTTAAATCTCTGGTTGAAAGCCCAAAAGAAATGAGTATAGAACAGAAATTAAAGGTAATTAAATAATAATATCTAAACTTATTTATAAATAGAACTTTGTCTGTGTGTGTGTCTCGGTGTGTGTGTGTGTGTGTGTGTGTGTGTGTGTGTGTGTGTGTGTGTGTGTGTGTGTGTGTGTCCGTTACTTATAGACTCAGACACGGCTGAACCGATTTTCTTGAAAATTTGCACAGTTGTACTATAAGCGTCTGCGAGTGTTCTTAGCTAGGTTTTGTGTCGAGGTACCCCCGATAAATATCGAAAATCGATACTCGACAAAATCGGGTTATAGAAGGAGTGGTCCGATTTTAATCAAATTTGATACACTCATAGACAAAGACACAAGAAACGATATTCAGAAGTTTCAAAGTTGCAGTTCTTACAATAGTGCAGAAAATCGATAATATATATATATATATATATATATATATATATATAAGGCAAGATGTTTGTGTGTGTGTGTCTGTTTATGTGACTGTATGTCTGTATTTTTTCAGCCCTTTTAGTTTTTGCTTCAGGTTTGGCTCTAAGTAGGTATAATTGTAGTTCTTAGTCTCAGCCATGATACCATTTACTCAGAGGATGTATTTAGCCTTGAAAATTCAGTTTACGATGAAAAAAACTTATTTGATATCGATACTAGGAAATCAAAATTTTTTTACATCCAAAAGAGTCTGAGCTCCAGGACCATGGATTAGTTTTAAAGCTTTCATTACACCCGAGCAACGCCGGGTTATACTGCTAGTTTAAAATAATAATAATAAATAATAATAATAATTCAACCACTGTATTAATTCAGTTCTCGACCAAATTTCAAGCAGTTTACAGAGTTAGAGCGGAACCTCCTCAGCAACATTAGGAAAAAAAATTTGAATTTTGGTTCAGTAGAAAAAAGTTACATAAAAATATTTGAAGCCCAAAAAGGGAGACTAACTACATAAGTAAATGAGTGACTAACGCTTCTAATAATAAATCTTGTTCTCTATAACTTTTGTCTGTTAATAATTTTTACATGCGGTTTTCAACATTTAAATTCTGATGATATCTTTTATCATTTGTGTAAATCAAGCTTATCATTTATCATTTTATCAGAATTGATTATCAGAATTAATTATTATAAATAATCAATAGTTTATTGTTTTCTTTAATCAATTGCATGTAATTTGTTTTCTTTTTAATATTTTTGAAAGTGGTTTTCAGCATTAAATTTATATAAAATTAGCAGCAATGCCTGGAAAAATCATGGATTACATGAAAAAATGAACGCATGAAAAGTAATATTCTTAAGATTATATTAAACCTGGAAAAGAACAGGACATGTTATTAAGCCTGGAAATGTAAAAGAAAAGATATTCTAGGGATGTAAAAAATAAGAATTTTCTTACTTAAAATAACGCGGTTAAAAATAAAATTTGATGCAATATTTTAAGTAAGACATTTTTTATTTTTATTTCACAAGATATCTCAGATATTACTTTTCCAGGTTTAATAACTTGTCCTGTTCTTTTCCGGGTTTAATAAAATCTTAAGAATATTACTTTTCATGCACGCATTTTACCATGTAATAATACCATGCTTAAGGAATAGTGTGATATAAGAACAGAAAAAGAAAAGAAAAGACATAGGCTTAACAATATTTCGACACTATGTCTGACTTCTTTAAATTTTTTTTTTTTTTTTTATAAGCGTTTCACCCCGAGCAAGGCATGTCACTGCCACTACTGTGCAGGGGGCTACGTAGAGTGGAGAAAGGCTGATTAAATATAGGAAATAACAGAGGGTGGGTGATAGGCGGGTGAGGATACCGAGAATGAGGGTTGGGTAGATGAGAGTGTTGTGAGAATAGTTGGGAGTTAGTGTGATAGGAGGTGTCTATTGACCCTACATTTAAACACCTGGAGATTGTAACTGTCGGGAAAGCAGACTTGTGGAAGGGAGTTCCACAGGCGGGAAGCGCGAGAAAAGAAGCTGTTGGAGTAGAATTTACGGTTACATATTATTTGTTTAACTGTAAAAGGGTGGGACCTAGTTGCTAATCTAGTATCTCGTGTAAATTCGTGCTTAGGCGGCACCAGTGATCTAAGCTCATCGGAGCAGAAGCCATGAAAGTACTTGTAGAAGAGGCACAGGGAAGCTACATCACGCCGGTGTGAGAGCGGCTGCAGCCGGTCTGCCAAGTCAGTATCAACCACGTTACAGATCCTCCTTTGTATTTTGTCAAGAAGCCCAAGGAGAGCAGCAGGGGCACCCGACCAGATATGGCAGCAATATTCAATACACGGGCGGATGGTAGATTTGTATATGTGCAGAATAGTTTCAGGTGGGAAAAATTTGTTTAATCATTGCATACAAATAAAAAGTATAAAATAGAAAGTCTGTACAAAAGTCGACATATCATAATTTGTTAAACATGGTTCAGAAAACATAATACTGTTGAAATATTGCTAAATTTTGTTAAACAATGTTAAGAAGACAGAAATACTATCGAAATGTTTATTAAACTTTGTTAAACATTGCTAAAAATGCAGAAATGCTATCAAAATACAGTTAAACATTCCTAAGACAAAGATACTGTCAAAATACTCTTTAATATTAACTCTGTTTTTCTTTTGTTTTTTCTTTTCTTAAATAGCGTTCTTTTGTTGAATAATGAAAGAGTTAAGTCAATCATTTTGTTTAATAATAATAATAATCCGATGAAGTTCGTATTTACGTGAAATAGCCTTGATTGCAAAAGATTGTGTTAAGCGGTCTGTAATAAATTCTTAAGAAAATAATTTATCTTAGATCTCTGGCAAAAGTAATGGTAAATGATCGTATCAAACAATAAATCAAAATCAACAATATTAATAATCTTCCAAATTTATGATACTGAGACACTCTCAGTTGATAATTCCAAATAATGGGATACGTACACACAAAAATGAGAAAAACGATAGTAAAATAGGTTAAATAAAATAATAATGAAGTTACGCGAGAAAATTATGATGCAGACAAAATACTGTATTAATGAAAATTGTTCATATATTTAAAAGAAAACACATTGCAACTGAGTAGTGAGTTCGATCTTCATTGGATTCCCATACTTTCGGCCTTGTGACACATCTGAGATACGTTTAGAAAATCGCCGTATAGTTAGAAAGGCACTTCTTTCAGTAACTTATGCAAATGTTTCATTCATATTAGACTAGCAGTGTGTAGCCCGGCGTTGCTCGGGTGTAATGAAAGCTTTAAAACTAATCCATGGTCCTGGAGCTCAGACTCTTTGGACGTTGGCACGAAAGACTAAAAAGCAATCGTTGTTTCCAGTTAAAGCCAAACCGTAGATTGAAAGAAAAATGAATGGATGTAAGTCAAATTTTTATTTCCTGGTATCGATATCAAATAAGGTTTTTCGTCATAAACTGAATTTTCAAGGCTAAATAAGTCCTCTGAGTAAATGGTATCATGGCTGAGACTAAGAACTACAATTATACCTACTTAGAGCCAAATCCAAAGCAAAAACTAAAATAAAGAGCTGTAAAAATACAGACATACAGGCCGATAAACAGACACACACACACAAACATCTTACCTTTTATATATATATATATATATATATATATATATATATATATATTATCGATTTTCTGCACTATTATAAGAACTGCAGCAACTTTGAAACTTCTGAATATCGTTTCTCATGTCTTTGTCTATGAGTGTATAAAATTTGATTGAAATCCGACTACACCTTCTATAAATCGTTTTTTTCAATTATCGATTTTCGATATTTATCGGGGTTACCTCGACACAAAACCTAGCTAAGAACACTTGCAGACGCTTATAGTACAACTGTGTAATTTTTCAAGAAAATCGGTTCAGCCATTTTGGACTTTATAGGTAACGGACACACACACGCAGACACACACACACACACACACACACACACACACACACACACACAGTTTTATTTATAAATAAGTTTATATTCATGTGAAATTCAAAGCTGGTGAATTTATTGATAGCAAATCAAATAATAATAATAATGTCGGCGAGAAGTTGCACCAACTTAAAGCGAAGCTGGTAATAAAAAAAAACGACCAAGTCAAGTTCTTCTGGGATATTAACATCTTACAAGAATGATCACTCTTAAGTGATTCAAATTAAGACACGGAAGACGGTAAGTTCAAACAGTGTATTAGAATAACAAAACATATATTCATGTAAGCGTTAGAAATCAACAAACAGAAGTGTAATTCCGAACGGTATTGTGACGCTGTCTCTTGACTGTCACACGCCTGCCTGTCTGCTGCGTTCCCGGTAGTCAGGCAGGTTAATTATTTATTGACGAACGAAGAGTCCATTCCTATAGATAGGGTACCATGTCAATAGGAATCCCCGTCAAATTGGTAACATGTGATTAATCGTTTCATCCTTGTGGTGAGAGCGAATGAGTTACGCTTCTGTAGTCAAATTCCAAGTAATAGTTGCAATACAATTCAGGGCACATCGACGTCATTTTTTTCCCGGTAGAAAATCGTGTACGTCAGAATGTAAGGGTGGCGTAATGGATAGAAGCACGAAATGATATATATATATATATATATATATATATATATATATATATTTATATTCTCTCTCACTCTGTCTCTCTCTCTCTCTCTGTATATATATATATATATATATATATATATATATATATTCTCTGGAAGAATGGTAGACTTTGAAAAACAGTAGTTACTCTGGCATGTACGCATCGCTCATTCAGTAATGGATTAGAGCAGTCTGGCTATTGGCGTGTAAAATGACAATATACACGCCAAAAAAGTCTGCCTTCTTTTACCGAAAGCCTATAGACCAGAGGTAGAATCGCCGACTGACGCCAATTCGGTCGGGTTTCGATCCTGGGTTAAAAGCAATCGGAATCTAACCGTACTGATGAGCTGTGATACAGCGAAACAGATCTGTCTGCGGATGACTATATATATATTTGAACAGAGACTTGATGTCACAGAGCATGAATACCGGTCTGAAGAGGCAAGACGTCATCTTTTGAAATGTCAGTGTGACGCTGAATATGTTGGACGGACCAATTAGAGAAATCTTTTATGTGTCTTCAGGACGAAGTCGATAATTTCTCTTCATATCTTCCTTTCCCTTGTAGCTCTTAATAACTTTTGTGTTGTTATTTCTCTCAAATCTTGTTCGGGCATCTATTTACTTAAGCCCATATCCTTCAAGGACTACACAGTCTGCACATGACTCAGCCATATGCCAACAATTCCTTGATCGTTTGGACTGCGTTAGGGAATATGTCTGCATACGAGGTACCTGTAATTGATGCAGTAAGAATTAGGCTACACCAACCAGTCTTCTGTGTAAAGAAAAAAAAAAAACAATTTTACCCGTTCATTTTGTTTATACGTAGGATTGAGGGTATTTTTTTCTCTTTTTTAAACTCCAAGGAAGTATTTATTATTTTTTTTATTTTGCTAATAAATTGTTTTGTGTTCCAACCTTTATATATATGTTGTAAACGTTTATCAATCTAACATGTTTAAATCTTATTAAAGCTTCATCAGAGAATGAGATATAAGGAAAAAGATTAAAGAAATTCTGGTATTTTTATTTTTGAATTATTTTTTTTTATTGGTTCTTCAGGTTTCACAGGCATTCGACTTACTAAACAAATGTTCGTATAATTTGTGGATCACTGAAGTCAAGGAGTGACGACATTCCCACCCCAAAAAATTAACGGATTCAAACCTAACTGAAAACCCATAGATATTGCTTTGTATGTGTAATTGTATAATATTCTAATTTGTCTATGTAGAATTCAGATGATAATATATATTCGTAAATGTGTGTGTCTAGTAGACATAATTTATGTTGGCTTTTAGCATATTAAATATTGAAATGTTTAATATGGAAAGGGAAAGATTTTTATGTACATACCATTTATTTCAGATACTTTAGACTTTTTAAAAATGGATTCAACAAACGGTGAATATGTAATACAATGTTTCTGATGTGTGTTTATAGTTGGTACTATTGTCGTTAGTAATCCTTCAAAGTACTTTCGGCGTAAATAATTACATATTTTTCTAATTAGTTTGGTATTTGTAATATCAAAGTTACGAACAGGTTTGATCCTGTGCATTGCATGCGAATTTGAATAGTTGTCTAAACGGAAATTTATTTTATATTCGTAGATATATACATTTAAGCAACCATTTTCTCCTAGAATTACATTTGGTCTTCACTTTAGTTATTGCTACTGTTGAGAGCCTCTAAGTGATGTGATTTCTGTTATTTAGTAAAGTTCTTTGCGTATAATTCTGTATCACCAGTCGAGAATTTACGGAAAACCGATAGTTATCATCAAAACCGACAGGCTTCATTCACCGGAAACAATTTTTAATCATTGATCTGAAAAAGCGGTTGTATATAGCTGGTGATTTACATATTTCTGAACCAGTTTGGTGCGGGTTGGAGTTACTCAGTCCTCACTCTCTAGTATTAATGGTGTCTAAAATCATTTGCGTGATCTTGATAACTTATTTGCCTGGTGCTACACTATCACTATTTCCATGGAAAATGTTCAGTTATGGCATGTTAGTTGTAACAGTAGCGTACTATTTGAAGGACAGGACCGGAACCACATGCGGTGCATTGGATATCGGCTCGGAACGAGAAATCGGGGAGCCGAATTCGAATTCCAGCCAAATTCATTGCATTCACTTGCGCTCAAATACCCTTGGGAAAGGTATTAATCCGTCTCTTCCTTCCAGTTATGGGTTAAATAGGACAGATTGGGTTCTATAGCCTTGGTCGGCAAACAGTTTACCGCAGAAAGCAATGACAACCTACTGCGGGATAATCTTCTGCCCAGTCAGTCATGTCTCTTTCGGGACATGATCGCCGAAGCGTGTATCACGTATGGCACTTCACTGACTGACTGAATATAATAATTGAAATAATGATTAAGGCTTCTACTGGTCATGAAGAGGGGGATCGGTTTTCTATTGTTATGAGGTAATAAAATGATCCCCCACTAATTACTATTTAATAATATAATACATCTCCTTTTTCTCTAACCATGAGTCAAATAATAAGACAGATTGGGTTCTATAGCCTTGCTCGGCAACCAGTCTACCGCAAAAAGCAATGACAACCTACTGCGAGATAATCTTCTGCCCAGTCAGTCATGTCTCGAAAGAGACATGATCGCCGAAAGCGTGTATCACGTATGGAACTTAACTGACTGACTGACTATTTGAATATATTTACGAAACCAAAGGCTGGACAGACCGACTTCATGACAGAGCTGAGGGAAACAATGATAAGAGGAAAATTCAGAAAGTAACACGTGAAACGATTCTGATAACAGTAAGGACTTAACAAAATAGGCTGTTATCTTTTACGACATGGATAAATGATAAGAGGAAAATTTAGAAAGTAACACGTCAAACGATTTTGATAACAGCAATGACTTAACAAAATAGGCTGTTATCTTTTACGACATGGATAAATGATAAGAGGAAAATTTAGAAAGTAACACGTGAAACGATTCTGATAACAGTAAGGACTTAACAAAATAGGCTGTTATCTTTACGACATGGATAAATGATAAGAGGAAAATTTAGAAAGTAACACGTGAAACGATTCTGATAACAGTAAGGACTTAACAAAATAGGCTGTTATCTTTTACGACATGGATAATTGATAAGAGGAAAATTTAGAAAGTAACACGTGAAACGATTCTGATAACAGTAAGGACTTAACAAAATAGGCTGTTATCTTTTACGACATGGATAAATGATAAGAGGAAAATTTAGAAAGTAACACGTCAAACGATTCTGATAACAACAATGACTTAACAAAATAGGCTGTTTTCTTTTACGACATGGATAAATGATAAGAGGAACATTCAGAAAGTAACACGTGAAACGATTCTGATAACAGTAAGGACTTAACAAAATAGGCTGTTATCTTTTACGACATGGATAAATGATAAGAGGAAAATTTAGAAAGTAACACGTGAAACGATTCTGATAACAGCAATGACTTAACAAAATAGGCTGTTATCTTTTACGACATGGATAAATGATAAGAGGAAAATTTAGAAAGTAACACGTGAAACGATTCTGATAACAGCAATGACTTAACAAAATAGGCTGTTATCTTTTACGACATGGATAAATGATAAGAGAAAAATTTAGAAAGTAACACGTGAAACGATTCTGATAACAGCAATGACTTAACAAAATAGGCTGTTATCTTTTACGACATGGATAAATGATAAGAGGAAAATTTATAAAGTAAGACGTGAAACGATTCTGATGACAGTAATGATTTAACAAAATACGCTGTTATCTTTTATGACATGGATAAAGTCGTCTCTCTATATATTTAAGAATTTACGTTGTATGTATGGGTGTAAAGCGGAGATATGTTAGATCCCTTTAATATGGATTCAGCAAAGGTTGGATATGTAATATAATGTTTTCGACGTGTGTTTACAGTTGATAATATTATTATTAGGAATCACTCAAAGTACTTTCAACGCAAAGAATTATGTTTTGTTTTAATTCGAGTGGTATTTGTAAAATCGAAATTATGGCCATTTTTGTTTCTGTATGTTACGAGTGAGTTTGAATGATTATCTTATTGTAAATCTCACTTATGTACATAGAAGCGGATATTTAGATTTTGAGATATTTTCCTAAAAATATAAATTCTCATATTTTAAACAATCTGTTTGAAAAGTACTCGTATCTGAAATTGTGTTGGATATTTTTTCTCTCTAATTATATCTCCAATTGGATGTAGCGGCAAAGGTACCAGTCTTAGGAATATTTCTTTTACTTACAACTTTTTATAGAAAGGGTGTAAGAGGTTTACATGATGAATTTTTTCTTGTTGTTAGAAGTGCAATCTTTAGCAATTATTTTTTATTTGTAGATTTTGTAATGCCAGCTACAGGTCATAGATTATAAAATCAAGCAGTCAAAGTAATTTAAATACCTGAGAAGTGTTCTAACAGATGACGGTAAGTGCGACACTAAGATTTGATGGCCAATGATGAATTTCAGAAACTGATTAGAGTGATGAGAGCTAGGAAATTTTATCTAGAAGCAAATAAGAAGGTATTGGATTGCGATATGATGTCTGTCCTTTATTATGGCAGCGAATTCTGGAAAATCGCATCAAAGTTGAAGGAAAGACTTGAAGCAACCGAAATGTGGTTCTACAACAGAATACTGCGAACACACGTGACTGGACATGGGAGAAACGACGAGATGTTTGATAGGAAGGAAACGAAAAGAAAACTGTTACTTAACATCAGAAAAAAACACCTGATGTTTCTTGGACATGCAATAAGGAAAGAAGGCTTGGAGAATATGATACAGGACGGACAGAGGGAAGGAGAGCCATGGGAAAACAACTCATGGCATACTTGATGTATGAGCAGGGTTTGGGAGGTTAACAGGAGAAGAGATGTTGAGAGCTACAAAGGATAGGGAGATGTGGAGGGTCATGATCGCCTGAAAGGACACGGCACACGAAAGAAGAAAAAGCTCGTTTTTTATTGTTGAGGATGAACTCATGCAGTCACTGGATATTAAAAAATGTTTTCTCGGGGTTTTTCTCTTATTCGCCTAAATATTCTGGGCTATGTTGGTTGTTTTGTTTTTATAGCATATCAACCTCGGCGGGTCATTTATTGCCAACTAAATTTTTATTTATTTATTTATTGCTAGTAATACCTTTTTCTTTCAAATATTTATTGTTGTTTTTTTTATACAAGTTTTGTGTCTAGTAATACTTTTTTCTTTTCAACTATCAAGATTCATTGCGATTTATTTTTTAAGGGCAGGGTCCCCAAGTCCTACCCTTGTTATTTAACCCATAACTTGAGAGAAGTGACAGATTAATATCTTTCCAAAGGGTACCAGTGCTAAAGTGAATGCAGGGTATTCAACTGGAATTCGGACTCGGCTCACCGATTTCTCTTTCCGAGCCGATATCCACTGCACCACAACGCACATCCGTCACTAAATGCTTACAGCACCTGGTATTCCCAAGCGGTCACCAGTCTAAGTACTGACCAGGCTCAACTTCGGTGACTGAGCGAGAACCGGTGTATTCAACGTGTTAGGCCGTAAGCCCCTGGGCTATGTGCGCTAAGGATATGCATCAGACTCCAAAATTTTAGCAAAAAATATAAACTAGAAGCTCAGTGTCCCTGTATCGTCAACGATTCCCTATGTAGAAACATCAAATCAGATGTGAGAGTAATTCGTTCATCCATAAATTGAAGATTGCTTTTACATCCAGTCTAGAGATTATTGATAAAATCCAAAGAAAATAATCTGCAACGACCCTGATCTGGCGTCTTTTAATATTTTTTTTTTCAAAAATAGATTGCTAGTAATATTTTTTCTTCATGAATATAGGATGTTTCATTAAGACGGATTGAATTCAACAGTAAATAAAACAATGTTATTATTGAAATTATATTGATTCCTACCGCGTCTTTTCTGTAAATATTTTCATGGCAATTGTTCTGATGAACTTTCTTCTTTGCATCAACTTTGCAAATTTAAGTGCAGTACTAGATTAGTAGCTAGGTCTCATCATTTTATATTTTAATTTACTAGATATGATCGTAAGTTTTATGTTAAAAGTTTCTTCTCTTGTACATATCGCTTGTCGAATTTTCTTGTTTCCAGTCAACCTTGTTTTTCAATGTTAATCGTTATATTTTGTCTGCTTAATTCCTGTTCTTTTATTAATTTCTCTTTAATAATGTCTCCTTTTTAAGATTCTTTTAAGTTCAGTAAGCACTTGTGTTTTAATTGTTTTACTGCCTCTCTTCTGCAGAAATTATTTTAAAAATCTAGAATTATAACCGGTGTTTGATGTATTACATCCTCGACCGAAATATATTTGTTAATAAAAAACATTTTTTGTTTGATTAACACAATTTATGTTAGATTGTAGTGTTACCTGTCCACCGATTAACTGTAGTGGATCCCGATTAAAAATCCAGCAAGAACAATCAAAATAGGAAATAACGAATAAGCTGTTGTCTGTCAACCATTACAGGCAACCTCTTCTGCCTCCCATAAGCATGGACCAGATGATTCTCCCGGAGAGTAATACACTACGCCTCCTCGGACTTACCCTGTCCTCAGACCTCAAATGGAACCACTATATTGAATCCATAGCAAAATCTACTGCTAAGAAGATTGGGTCACTATGTCGATCCAGGATGTTTTTTCCACCTGAATCCATCCTGCATATATACAAGTCAACCATCCGTCCGTGCATGGAGTACTGCTGCCATTTATGGTCAGGTGCCCCTGCCGTTCTCCTCAGTGTTCTTGACAAGCTCCAAAGGAGAGTCTGTAATGTGATAGGTACTGATCTGGCGACTCGACTGCAGCCACTTTCCCATCGTCGAAATGTGGCCTCCCTCTGTCTCTTCTATAAATACTTTCATGGCTTCTGCTCGGATGAGCTTAAGTCACTGATGCCTCCTCAACAGGTGTTTACCCGTGCAACCAGACTGGCAACTGGGTCCCACCCATTCACAGTCAGGTTAGCCAAATGCAGATGACAATTCTACTCCTGCAGCTTCCTCTCTCGCACTTCCCGCCTGTGGAACTCACTCCCGTATTCTTGCTTTCCTGACGGCTACGACCTCCAGAAATTTAAATGCAAAGTTAATACTCACCTACTAACCACTGGACTCTAGCTCTCTCCCCTCCCCTGTATAATCTTCACTTTCTCTCCGCCCATGTATCTGTCATTGCACCTGCTTTCTCAGCTTTCTATTGTTCCTTTCTAACTAGCTTGTACTCCTCACTCTTTTCTAATTAATCTTTCTACATTTATGTAACCCCCTGCACATCAGTGGCGTTTCTGCCTTGCTCGGGGTGAAATGATTAAAAAAAAAACAAAAAAAAAAACATTGGATCATGTTGTTTGAATGATGGCAATTATAGCCTGAATTAAATGTCATGGATGGCGAAGATTTGTGCTTCTAATAGGACGGCGTCCCATGCCACAAAATTAAACAAAATAGGAAATAACGGATATATATTAAACACGTCAAAATACAACACTTGGAACTGTGTTAGTAGAACGATAATACGAGTTAGAGTGTAATACTATAATTCGAGCCTTGAACAGGGACTCGTAATGGCCGTTATGATATCAGTGTCGTAGACGACTCTCGGCTACGTTCAGGACGTTTTCCTCAGGCTATCTACTAGCTACTCCCTCTCACTTCTTGTGAGGGGAGGCATCTGTACCGGTTGGAAGATTTCATTCCGTTGTGGGTGATGCCATCGTGACACAAACACCCTCGACAATGCATCTACATTAGCTTTCGCGTCCATGTGCATAAAACACGGGAAGATGCAGTGTAAGATCCCAAGAAAACAAAATAGAGAACCGTGCTTTCAACATATTTCAGGTTTTATTTCATCATCCATCCCTGAACGGTCTGAATAGGTAGGTTACTCTTGGAACAACCCCTGCCATAAAAACGTAACTGGCAACATGGAGACACAGCATCGAAACATTTCAAGGGACAGTCTTTTGCCGACAAGGACGAACTATAAGAAACTACTTCAATCTTCATCGTGACTGATAATAAACACCAGCAACTGGAAATCAGCAATGTCCGGTTTGTTTTTGCAAACCCCAAATTCTCTCATTTAATATTTATTCATTCGCTTGTTCCCATTCGTTCTAGTATATGCCGCTTAGAAGACCTGTCTTCAAAGACCCCATTCGCCAGTCATGAAAAAAACTTGAAATCGATATAAAATCTCATACTCTCTCTTATGTGGGGGTCCCAATTGTAGTATCACAATATTTCCTTTGCTTTTACTTTAATGCTATCAAAATATTAAATCGATTTCAGATTAATTTCTAGTTGCGCTTCGAGAAAAAATATCTCATCCCGCTTCAGTCCACCTCCAGCCCGATAACTTTCAATGTAATCGTTGGCGTTAAATGTTACTTGTTTCGATATATTACTCAGAAATGATTTACCCCACGCTGAAAGTTTTCCCGTCCTCGTTCTTCACTGTCTGGTAACTTCCCTTAGGATATCATTTACTAAAGTTATTAAACGGTCAGTGCGGAGTACAAAACTGAATACACCGAACGTTGCTTGTATATTGGGACTTGCAAGACGCGATTCCCTTGGCAACTGTAAGGAATTTATCTTAGATTAGGTTGCGTCTTTTGGCATTAACTCAAATGTTCTAGTCTTAAGCAGTCTATGACTAGCCACAAATGGTCTCTTCTGGGACGTTCCGAAATGACTGATTTTGTTCCAAATGTGAATAGAAATATGTTAGTTGGTACAAGGGCTGAATCATTACATCAGGCGGACATTGTTTTATTTTGTTGGAGACAAACGGCGACTATTTTGTAATTTTCCGCAAATAATGTTAATGATTTTTTTTCATATTCCTTAACACTGAATAAGGCGTTTCGTCTTAGTATTTTTAAATCAGTCTCTCAACATTTTTATATTTTAATTGTACTTTTCTAATTTTAGTTTGATATACTGTAAAAGATAATCTCAACGGATTATTAATGCTCACAAGATTTTTACAATAGATTCATATGTATAAAATATGCATTCTTTGTAAGAAATCAGTTTTTATATCAGGTTTCATTGACGTATTTTTGTAAAGAGAGTTTGGTTGTGAGTCAGATGTATATATTCGCACATATATTTTTTCTTCAAAGATATATTGCTGTTAATATTTTTTTTTAAAAAAATAGATTGCTATTTTTTCTTCACAAATATACGATGTTTCATTAATACGGATTGAAGTTAACAGTAAATAAAACAATGTTATTATTGAAATTATATTGATTTTACTTTTGGACCATGTGATTTGAATCATGGCAATTACATCCTGAATGTCATGGATGTCGAGGATTTGTGCTTCTAATTGGACGGCGTCACATGCCACACAGCCAAAGCAAAATGGCTTTATTGAATGAGAATTCCCCAGGTCGCATCATCACTCGAAACAGTGATGTCAATTGGTCACCACGATTGCGCGACTTGACGCCTTTAGATTTCATCCTTTAGGGTCATCTCAGAAGTCAGATCTATGCCAACAAGCTAATTTCAACAATTCAACAATTGAAAGCATATTAGTGAGATAGAGTAGTAACTATGCAGAGACATCATCAAAGATATTTACCATTGAGTGGAGGTGAAAAAACAAGAGACCGACCCAGCCTTAAGTGGTGTTTGAACAAGAGTCTGAGTCAGGTATGACTTCTCGATATTTATTTTTGTATATATACAAAAAATTTATGTACAAAGAAATTATTTTCGTATATATACAAAAAATGTGGCAGAAGGCCAAAAATTAGGTTTGGGGTAGGCTAGTCTTCATTTGTCATAAATTAACTTAGCTATCCTCATTGGCTTATCCAAGCAGACGATACAAAACCCCTTACACCAAAACAACACATTCTTACATACAAACACCATAATGCCCCAAAGAATTTGTGAAAATCTAACTAAACCCATATGTACAATTTGTCTGGGGGGGGGGGAGAAAATTTTTTCTCGTGAGTGTCAAATTTTTCTAAGCTCTCTTTTCTCATACATACCCTAACAATTTCAAATATCTCTTTCTTATGCTACGTACATGTGTGCTTTTTTCATATGCTTTAAAACTTCGTCGTTGTTCACGTATTCAGTTCATAGTATTCTCAGTATCCTTCTGTAGAACCATATTTCTGTTGCCTAAAGTCCTATGATGAGAGGTTGGTTGATTTATTTGTTTAGCGACATATCAACATCTCTATGGGTTATTGTTGTGACCAAGTGAAAGGCTTAAGAAATAACAAAACGTGTTACAGAAATATTGTTTATTCAACAGTAAATACAACAGAAGAGTATTACACGACTAGACCTTGTGTCGGTCATCCAGCGTTCAATCAATTCGACCGTTATTATTTATTTCTGAATTTACAAAAAATGTGGCACAAGGCCAAGAGGAGGGATGGGAAAAGGCTGGTCTTCATGTGTCTTACATTAACTTAGCTAGCCTCATTCGCTGACCCAAGCAAACTATACAAAATCCCTTACAACAAAACATCACATTCTTACATAGCATTCTTACTACAAACACCATAATGCCTCAGGGACTCCGTGAGCAACTAATTAATGTTATAAGTAAAAAATGGGGAGTGGGGAATAACAAATTTAAATTTGAAAACCCCGATGAATATTTATACAATGATAATACTATTTATGAAAAAACTAAAAAAAACTTACTTAGTAGTAACCCCTTTCCCACAATTCTTTATCGCGGCAAAAACATCAGTTAGCTGGGTGAATTCTTAGCGTGGCGTGTAAAAAAATCAAACGGTTATTCATTTAATCAAACACACAATCACCCACTCATCTAAACACAACAACAAATACAAAATAAACATACTCAAAAAATGATAATTGCTCTGCATCTTCCAGGGAACTAACATTTCTACTCACTTAACGGGGAAGTGGGTGAGAAATTAAATTAAAGAACATGAGGACAAAAAGGAAAAATGGAGCCAATGACCACACTTACACTAGCTAAATTTAAACATGGTAGGGAAAAAAAGAAAAGCATTCTTAAACTATCTTACTTTCGGGTGGGGTTGACGATGTTTAATACAGGATCCCCAATATCCTAATGCCTAACCGGCATCGAAATACCACTCCAAGTCGGCTCCTTTCACTCAACAGATGCGCGCATGACTTAACCACCTTTTGCCAAATTCTGATGGAGGGAGTCGTCTCCTTTCTGTCTTGATCTTGACTTTAAGCTGATGCTTAAACAGCAAGTTTATTTGGGGAAAGGGAAATATTACAACTTGCCTAACACCTAGTAAGCATAAAAACACATAATGCTTAGCACTAGTCAACGACGGCACCACATTGCTACAAACAGAAGGGAACTGAAGAACAAAGAATTTTCCGCGCAGCATGCGAGCCATGACGTCTTCAAGCCACTTATACAACAATACTCCGACCTTACACTGGAAGAATGCGTGAGACAGTCTCGAGCATCAACTCACCGTAGCGGACGCATTTGTGCGAACTACCCAAACCCGCTAAAGAAAGCTTTTTGGCGACCCAGACAGTCTTTCGAATTACCAGCCATGTGAGAGATGTCTGTTATTAGTGAAACATTTCATGCCAGGCGCATAAAGCCATATAGAGCAAGCTTCCTGCTTCGTCAGACTAATCTCGTCGATCGGATCATCTTAAACGCACCCCCTCACTAGTACCCGATATAATGCCTGACGGGACAACGTCTGGACGTTGGAAAGGCCATCCGTCGCCCGTAATAGCTACTTGAGTGCTAAATCGCCCCGGTGTAAACGGCGGGCCTCCTCCTCGCACGAGTGCACAATTCAGGAAGCCGGGAAGTTGTTGTGGTCGTCTTCCTTCCAGAATTCGCCATTCCTTTCCGCTTGCGAACACATTCGGTCTAGAAAGCAATCCGAAGCGTATGTTGACGAATCTCAACGCTAGACATGACCAAACCTCTTTCAGAATAGTAGCGGTAACAAATCTTCCGACACACTTTAAGAGCCTTGGATCCCCACAAAATGGAGAACAAGATCCTGACTAAGGTCATAAATATGGCATACGGAAGTGGACCCACAGAGAGTCGATAAAGGAGAATCGGGTAGAAGTGCGAAATACTTACTTCTGCCTTTTACGAAAGATTCCTCCGAGACCACAGACGACCTGCGGCCTCATCCTTCTCTCGTACCTCCGACCAATTCATTTCCAACTGGAGATCAGGACCGAGTCAGACGCCGACTATTTTGAACGGCTTGTCCGTTCGGAGGAAAGGCCCGTGAAAAAACACTCCTTTCCACGCGCCCAACCACAAACCAATAGACTTCTTGCTGTTTATCTTGGTTCTTGTCACTGTTTTCTACCCTGTGATTTCTTTGCCGACTTTGTCAATCTCGGCTCAACTCTACACAAGAGCCGAAACTTCGTCAACATAGGCTGAATACGTAGCCGAGGTTGTAGCACGAGGTAAGGAGATTCCGCATAGGACCGGATTCATCTTTCAACTTGCGAAAGAAGTGTGCCAACACAAGAACGTAAAGCAGAGACGAAAGCGGACAACCTTGACAAATAGAGAGAGTCAACAGGAAAGACTTCGATCGTACTACATTCGCTTTGACCAGCGCACCGGGGGACGCGTACAAAAGTCGAATCCAAATGCAAAAGTACGGCTCAAAACTGGTTGCAAAATAGACTCCAGAAAACGATGGCCAACCATATCGAATGCCTTAGACTGATCTAAATTGATCAGTGCGGCTTCAGTGTCAACTTTCTTGATGTTCAACCGTACCAAATGTTCTGAATAGTCCTACCCTTCACAGCACAAGTCTGTTCCGAGACAATCAGATTAGCGAGGAAAACAGCTGGCTAAGGCCTTAGTTAAAATCTCCAACTCTGTATTTAACATTGTCAAAGGTCTGAAGTTATTTGTCCCATCACCACCGTCCTTGTTTTTGCGCAACAACATGATCACACCCCTTTTGAAGCGTTCGAGTATAGACCCCGTCTTCATCCAGTTGTTAGAATTCACTGCCAGCAAAGGAACAAGAATGGGTGACTGCCTCAAGCACCTTTTGTAAGGATGACTATCTAACCCCGGAGATTTGTCCCGGCTACCCAGACTCTGTCACGGGATCCTTGCACTCAACCGCTTCAGCCGCCTCAAGACGGAGGAATCGGTCAAATAGGCGATGAACAGTGCTCCTTGGTAAATAGTTCTTGAAAGTCGTTGCGAAAAACCTTAACGCGATATGCATTTCTCAGTTCCTCTGCACGCAATTCAGCGGCCATATTAGGAGACATTCGTTTTAACCTAGCTCTAATTGATCCATCTTGATAAGCAAGGAGACCCGCTTCGCCCCAGCTATGGGTATATCTCCACTAACACGGGATTTGATCACCCAATCAATTTTCGCTTCTTACTGTCGTGTGTGCTGTTATTCTAGATAGATTCAGTCGACGGCTATATTCAGCAGTAAACGACCTAATTTTAGATTTTAAAGAATTCCCAATCACAGTTCTCATCAATTCCCGCTGTATCATCAGTTGTAATTGGTCCTGGAAATCACGCTCCTCGAGCAATGAACAGTTCAATTTCCAGTAGCCAGCCACTTTAACCTGAGACATAGCTAGGTTTACACGAACCCAGATGAGTATATGATTCGAGTATACTATAAACTTGGACAACCTAAGAGCCCTATATCGACTAAAACTCGGTCGATGTAGCTAGCAGACACCACCGAAGCCGAGTTGCCACTATTAGTCCAAGTTCATATTAACTCCCTAAATGTTCATTTCAGGTGTGATTGTTCTCTTCTACACTAATAGCGTTCACGTATTTACGATGATAGAAACATACCATTCTGATAAATGTTGTCTTATAAGTGATAAATGTTAGGCCTTATATGTGATAGATTTGATGCGTTATCTAAATCTAAACTTATTTATAAATGAAACTTTGTCTGTGTGTGTGTCTGTGTGTTTATGTGTCCGTTACCTATAGACTCAAAAACGGCTCAACCGATTTTCTTTAAAATTTACACAGTTGTACTATAAGCGTCCGCGAGTGTTCTTAGGTTTTGTGTCGAGGTACCCCCCGATAAATATCGAAAATCGATAATCGAAAAATCGGGTTATAGAAGAAGTAGTCCAATTTTAATCAAATTTGATACACTCATAGACAAAGACATAAGAAACGATATTCAAAGTTTCAAGGTTGCAGTTCTTACAATAGTGCAGAAAATCGATAATATATATATATATATATATATATATATATATAAGGCAAAATGTTTGTGTATGTGTGTGTGTGTGTGTTTATCTGCCTGTATGTCTGTATTTTTTCAGCCCTTTTATTTTAGTTTTTGCTTCGGGTTTGGCTCTAAGTAGGTATAACTGTAGTTTTTGTCTCATCCATGATACCATTTACTCAGGAGACTTATTTAGCCTTCAAAATTCAGTTTACGACGAAAAAACTTATTTGATATTGATACCAGGAAATCAAAATTTGAATAACATCCATTCATTTTTCTTTCAGTCTACGGTTTTGCTTTAATTGGAAACAACTATTGCTTTTTAGTCTTTCGTGCCAATGTCCAAAGAGTCTGAGCTCCAGGACCATGGATTAGTTATAAAGTTTTTATTACACCCAAGCAACGCCAGGCTATAGTGCTAGTTTGTGATAAAATGTTGTTTTTAATTGTGATAAATGGTAGAATTCATATGCGATAAATTTTAGGCTTGATATGGGAACATTAGCGGTGCAATTTTTACTTAAATGATTTTTATGAAGAATCTGCTATGTTTTAGAGAGCCCGATAATGACTGGTTCATATCCCCTGAAGGCAAAATGGAAACGATTATTCACACCTTAAAGATTATGAATTTTAGCATCCATTTTAAAATATCAAATGACAGATCTGACTTAAGTTATACATGGAAGCCATGCGCTTGTTGCCTCATTCGTTTTAAAAATAAAGACTTTTTTTTAAAATATGAAAATAACTCATAAATTACTCTTTTGTTAAAATAACCGGTTGAGAAACTCTAGTTTATAGCCTAAGCTTTGTTAAATGATCCATGTCGTGATAACGCTTGAGGTTGAGAAAGTACGCTTTAATCATTTCAGTTTATACCATTAATCGTTAAAATCGATATTTTTTTGGCATTCTTTTTTCGAATCCTCCGTATTTTAAGTTACTGCCTACATAAAATATTACAATTTGGTGATTTCACTTTTTCATATCATTACAGTCGATGAGTCATTGCTATTGCCATAAGAACAAAACAATAACAACTGTCTTGCTATTCAGTTGACTCTAGCCTTTGTTTCGAACGTGAAGTTCTGCAAGTTTCAGAGTTACGGCTATTTCAGAATGGAAAACTGAATAAAAGGCTACCTAATAGTTTTATTAGTCTTATCACGAAGCTAGCAGAAAGGTTTTTTTCTCTGCAAAGACATATTTCTACAAAATAATTGACCAATGGCTAGAGAGATAAGCAACCAGAGAGCTTTAAAACAAACGAATATAAAGTTCAGACATTTTTGCAAGAATAAAATATAAATTATATTCACTTGGACCGCTTGTTTTAGGTGAGCGTAGTATAGAACACATCACACGTTCATTCATCCAAAATAACTACCTAATCAAACGGTCTTACTTTGTTTCATAAACCCAGAATTCTGAGCTAGTAATTAATTCCAAAAGAAACAAAAACGAGGCGACTACCCGAAAAAAATGAGTAATAAAAAAATTCACTCGCATTACATAGACCGACTGTTACTGCAGCGACTTCAAGGAAAGTCGACTATTATTCATACAAGACAATAACAGATTGTCTTCCTTTTAGTATTCGTTACAATGCTCAGAATTTATTTTGTTTAGTGTCAGTTTTAATTTATAATAAAGATGGCTTCGAAAATTGGAGGTTATTGTTTATTACTTTTGTGATGTATTATGCATGTATTCTCAATTAATCTTTTAATATTTAAAATATTAAGTTGTAATTTAGGAGTATTCATGAATATAAATGCGGTTAGGGGAAATGTTAGGAAAGTATAAGGAGATGAGTTGATACAATTCAATGCATAAAAAACGAAAATGATAGGACATTTCTAATTTTTATCGGTATATATATATGTAAATTAATACTTACATTAAGAAAATATTAAGATACAATATCATAGAATAAAAAAGAAGTTAGTTATACGGTAAATCACAACGTCAATGAATATCCATAAAAATGTAGAAAAATGGGGATTTATAAACAAATGGTCTTGAGAAACAAGAAATATAAATACTTGTTTCAAAGTAAAATCCGTGTTTAATTAATAAAATTCCTCTGAGGAGGAAACCCATCGGTTATGATATTTTTTTGTCTTCATATATATATATATATATATATACTACCGGCCATAATTATTAGGCCACCACAGTTTTTTAAAAAAATAATGTATTTCATACTATTTTTAGTATTTATTGCTAAGTGGATAATTCTAAATGAAAATAGAATGGTTCTTTTGTTATTGTTACTTAGCAAACTTTTACAAGGCAGCCAAGAATCGTTTGCTTTGGACAGCCAATAAGAAGAAGAGACTAGCATGGGGAAGAGTGCGCAAAAACTAGACACCATATCAGTTTGTGTTTGATGGGCACGTTATTGTACAGTATTAACAAAGAACAATTCTATTTTCATAAAGAATTATCCACTTTGCAATAAATAGGAAAGATAGTATGAAATGCATCATTTCTTTTAAAAAAAGCTGGGGTGGCCTAATAATTATGGCCGGTAGTATATATATATATGTGTGTGTGTCTGGAGTCGAAACCATTCTCAAGAACATTTGTTTATAAATGCCCATTTTTCTAGATTTTTTAAGGATGGCACATGTACACTGACGTTGTGATATACGGTATATACCTTCGTTTTTTTTTATTTCGTGGTACTGTTTCAAATTATATTAGCAAAATCAGTGTCAATAATATACAGCGTGTGATAAATAAATTATCGTCAAGATTACGCATTAATGACGTCTAATTTTATCGCATACATTTACCAAAATTACACAAAAATATCTTGAAATACGAAAGAGTAAATTTGTTCGATAAAATCGGCATTGGCTTCAACCCCAAACCCCAGTCGACACTTTGGAAACTCCTGTAACTCTTCTGAACGGTTTCCTTGTTTAAATTGATTCATAAAAAATCTTTGCCTTCAACTTTGTTGTTACAAGAAATTTTGTAGGTTTCTCGCAGAATTTCACTCCACACATAATAGTCAAGAGGGTTACAGTCTAGGAAGTTAGGTGGCCAAATGTAAAGGATGATATAGGCAAAGATATTGTCTGGCAGCCATTAGAGTGTTCTTTTGCTTGTGCTGTATTGTAGAGACAGACATTGGGACTTCCGGAAGATACGCTGTTGACCCAGGGAATCACTACCTCCTAAAAGCACTCGATTTAGCTCTCAGTGTTGAATAAGACCCTCATCAATAAATTCGAGATTTCTTTTTTTATCAGAGCAGTCACAGTGAGGTTTCTGAGCTGCCATATTTTCGTTATCATCACTAGATTCATCCACATCTTTTCGAATTCTCTGCACTGTACTCAGAATGACGCTTCAACACTATGAAAGTTTTGTATTAAGGCTTCCGGCACGAATGATACGCATAAAAGCTCTTTGCAAATAACTGGCAGGGGAAGCATTGCATTAGAGTGATTTTTTTCCTGACAGTCGGTGTCCAACTGACCCTACTATACTGTACAGTCGACAAAATCAAAAATAAACAACGCGAAATCAAATATATAAAATGGCGACAATTGCACCCAGTATTTGTTGACGCTCTAAATAATGAGTACTTTACAAACTAAAATTCTGTTTCGTGCTCTGAATTTTGTTTATTGACACTTCAGACTTTTCATTGAATCAATAGTAAACCATTCTCAAATTCGAGGGTTAAATCCGAAGACAAAGACAAGACATTTTGCTTTTTAGAGATTGGTCTGCTAATGGTATAAAAATGTGCGTGAGAGAAAAACGTAAAGTCAAATAAAAACTAAATGTCGATATATTAGCTAGCGATTAAGACGTCTTCTTCCAATTTTTTTCTTCGAATTCAGTTTTGAGACTAATTACTATAGACAACAGAATATCAGAGGTATGACAGGTAAGCTTTAACAAAAATTACCCGCCAATTTTCCGCCAAACATAAAGTCACCTCTTGCCACAACCTCTTCTGTTTACACCCTCAGCTTCTACTCAGAGCACTTAGTTTAATTATCATTCCAGCCGACAGTGCCGAAGTCGGTCGCATTTTTTACAGTGAAACGACTCTTTCAATGAATACTGTTGCCTATATTATTTCTCTTATTGCTATAACTATTTTTTAATAATAAAAATGAGGATAATATTAAAAAATTAAAGTAGACTCGTGTGGATTTGGAAAAGTTACACCGTTCCTAATTTTTACTATTTACTAGGATGTGCGTCGTGGTGTAGTGGATATATGGTCCAAACATAAAATCGGAGAGCTTAGTTCAAAACCCAGTTGAATTCGTTGCATTCACTTACGCGGTAATACTCTTAAGAAAGGTATTAACCCGTCGCTTCTCCCTCGAGCTAGTGGTTAAATAGCAAGAAAGGTTTAGTTCTGTAGCCTTAGTTGGCGAACAGACTACTGCAGTAATTAATGGAAAGAATTCTGTGGGAAGATCTTCTGCCCAATCAGCCATGTCTCTTTCGAGACATGATCGCCTAAGCGTGTACAACGTATGGCACTTAACTAACTGACTGACATTTGGACTATTATCCTCATCTTTGATGTTATCCCAATAGATCAGAAATAAAGAAACGACTATTTTGTTTAGAATCGGTAACTTTCATCGTGTTTTATAAATACATGTACCGTGACAAACATTTTTTATATATATTCAATTCATCTCAAGAAAGACAGGACTGCCACTAGTGCTCAGGGGGGTTACAGTAAGAGAATAAACAGGGTACAGAGGTTGCTGTAGAAAGGATAAGAGATTGAAGGGATTTAAGGACGTGAATGGGATTTAGAGAGATGGATGAAATTTCGGGAGATAGAAGATGGCAAATGACGTTACATTTATACGTTACATTTATAATGTGTTAAAACTATTAACCTTTTTATAAAAAAGAAACATTATTTAAGATGAAATGATCTATTACAACATCTGTCTAATTTGTATTTTGATACATTGTATTTATTTTCAAATTTTCTAGTTGAATTGTTCATCTTTATTGCATATGATTAATAATAGTTCAAAATTAAGTTATAATAAAATGTGTATTTTATATGAATATGTAAAAAATAAACATGTATGAATATGTAAAGGAAAACGTGTCAGAAAAGCGGAGAAAATAAATAATCTTCTAACACAGTACAAATTTTAGTAATTTTATTATTGAATTATAAATTAATCTTTGTTTTATTTTAAGTTGAAAGAAACAAGGAACAAAGTACCTTGCAAACAATGTTCAACGAAAAATGTTTTTTGTGCAACACGAACGAAATGACGTGTGTTAAAAAGATTTGTAGGAATTCGTCACGTGAAGGTTCACGATATACTTTTATTTATGCATGTGTAGTAAACGTAAGTTATCTGTGAAGCAACATGCCTGTATACCTTATTTGTAGTGCGGCTATAATTACGTGCTGTTTATATATATCGTATACCGTGCAAAATGGGCTATGAATAAGGAACACACAAATGGAAAATAAGCTGGACAATAACAGATGCTACCAGTCCGGATCAGAGTGGACCTAGGTATAACAGTGATTAAGAGGTGGTTCAACGCTCATAAAAACCCCCAATCTCTTAAGGCTTTGCTGCTGGATGTAGGTTATGGTCATATATATATCCATATATATAAATGAGTTTATAATTATACTCATGTCGGAAAGCCTTCCACGAATCTACGAAAAAAGAAATAACGGTTTTAAAAAAGAAAGAGTTAAGTAGATGAACATACATGTCATATATATATATATATATATATATATGTGTGTGTTTTGCTGTATCACAGCTCATCAGTACGGTTAGACTCCGAATGATTTTAACCCAGGATTGAAACCCGACCGAATTGGCGTCAGTCGACGATTCTACCTCTGGGCTAGGGCCGCTCGGTAGAAGAAGGTACACTTTTTAGTGTATACATTATCATTATACACGCCCAATAGCCAGAGTGCTCTAATTCATTACGGAATGACTGATGCGTACATGCCAGAGTAGCAGCTGTTTTCCAAAGACTACCATTCCTCCAGAGTGCTCAACCAGGGTGTGAGAGCGTAAATAGTCATCCACAGACAGATCTGTTTCGCTGTATCACAGCTCATCAGTACGGTTAGACTCTGATTGCTTTTAACCCAGGATTGAAACCCGACCGAATTGTATGTGCGTTGTGGTACAGTGGATATCGACTCGGAACGAGAAACCGGGGAGCCGAGTTCTAATTCCAGTTGAATCCATTGCATTCACTTACGCGCAAATACCCTTGGGAAAGGTATTAATCCGTCTCTTTCTTCCAGTTATGGGCTAAATAACAGGACAGATTGGGTTCTATAGCCTTGGTCGGCAACCAGTCTACCGCAGAAAGCAATGGCAACCTACTGCGGGATAATCTTCTGCCCAGTTAGTCATGTCTCTTTCGAGACATGATCGCCCAAGCGTGTATCACGTATGGCACTTACCTGGGTGTTTTAATTGCAACAGAAGTTCCAGGCACTGGACATCATTGAAAGTACAGACACAAATCAGGACGGGAACAAATCTATGGTCTCCTCTGTGTTGATGAAATGTTATCAAATTTGAATTGCCAAATGACACAAATCAGTATTACCATCTATCTGCTGTTAGAGCAAGTTCAGATTAGAGATCAGCTGCTAAGTTGTGGTGATCTAGGTTTTTGGATGTGCACCCATAAACCATGTTATCATATTTCTTTTTACAATCGTTTCAACCCAGGCAAAGCAGTACTGACACTGGTCCTCAGGGGGTTACTTAAGAGGAAAATGAAGAGAAAGAGGAGCAGGTCACAGTGGGCGGGTGTCGGAGAATGGGTAAGAGAAGGTGGGGAACACTTGTGAGAAGGGAGCTGTGTAAGAATAGAACGGAAAGAGAGAAAAACAAGTTACGGAGGGTGTCGGGGAAAGGATGGGTGTCAAGTGGTTAACAGGGCTCAATTGACATTGCATTTAAACTCCTTGAGATTGTAGCTATTTGGGAAGCAAGTATACGGAAGGGTTTTTCCACAGGTAGGAAGTGCGAAAAAAAAAGCCGTCAGAGTAGATGTTGCAGTGACATTTGAGTGTTTTCACGGTAAAATTGTGGGACCTAGTTGCCAGTCCAGTAATTCGAGAAAATTCTGTATATATACTGAATGATGTCTGAAAATGTACTTAAACTAATTCAATATAAAGTAGAAAGTGGGTAGGATCGGAGCGGGGAGGGCTTTGTGGGGATGCCAGCACGTTCTTCAAAAACCATCTTCGAAGAACCACTTGATAGGTAAAACATGATAAGTGAGAAGTTTGCTACAAAGATTCCGGAATTGGGGATTTTTCGTAGCAATATGTTATGCTACAGTCTGTCATCATCCTTTGAGATATCTAAGGTGATCGCTCCCGAGGTGTGTGAAAACGAAGTAAATAAATAATCTTCAAACACGGATCTACAAATTTTGATAAATCAGCGACGTACAAATAACGTCGCTGATTGGTTAGTATATGCGAATGTTGAAATATAAATCGGAGTCGATTTTGTATACAAAAATTAGTTCATTTTAAGTTTTAGCAGAATAATTTACAATTATTGCATTTTTCTACATTTCATTAACGGGGTTTCACATTTGTTTATGAAGCATTTAAGAAATTCTATACACGATCAATGAAATTAGATAAGTGGAAATTATACGGTCTGTCGTTCAAGTGGTTATTTCTTATGAGGCAATCATTAAAGAACATTTGGTTCCTGATAAAACCAGCTTCTAATTCCTGTTTAAATTAATCGTTCACACAAGTTAATTCAGTAGGTTCATCGCTATTTTATTCTCCCTCTTTCTATTGTGTTCGTCATTTCTCGTGAGCGTCAAACTCTCCAAGCCATCTTTCCGCGTTATATGATAAAGAAATTGTCACTGTTTTATGTCTAAATATCAGTTTGTTAAGTATCATGTGTGATACACATTTCTCTTTCTATTAATGACTAGGTAAACAGATTTCCCCACAGTAGTTTGCCATTTCTGTCCCCGGTGGACTAGTTGTCAACTAAGCCTATAGAACCCAGTTTGACTTGCTATTTGGAAAAATATGAAGAAGAGTGCGTTGTGGTGTAGTGAATATAAACTAGGAATGACAAATTGGAGAGCCGAGCTCGTATTCCAGTTAAATTACTTGCATTCACGTTCGCACAAATAGTATTGGGAAAGGATTAATCCGTCTCTTCCCTCCAGTTATGAGTTAAACAATAGGACATACTGGGTTCTATAGCCTTGGTCGGCAACCAGTTTATCGCCGAAAGCAATAGCAACCTACTGCGGGATAATCATCTGCTGATTAAATCTAACGAACATGCCAGGAGTTTCAACCCAGATCTTCGATTTCTCATTTCAAGCCGATATCCATTACACTACAACACAATCTTTCTTTTTTATTACACTTTTTACAACACCCTCAGTCTGTGATATTCTCAGCATCCTACTGTAGAGTCACATTTCTCTTAATTCAAGATTTTCACTTCATCTATGAGAAAATCGTTCAGCGTTCACCAACTAAACATAAGAGAATTTCACCGGGGTTTCATTATTCTTTCCTTTGTTTTACTTGTTTTCTCACTACGTTGTTATTAATCATATTCAACAGTTCTTTATTTACATCTTCTGCGCCTGTCTGATGGTGTATTCTTTCAAGTGCCCTGTATTTTCTGAGTCTAGCCGATCATGGCTCTCCACAACTTTATATCATTTATGTGGCCTCCCTTTGTCTGTTCTATAAATACTTTCATGGCTTCTGCTCTTACGAACCTAAGTCACTGGTGCCTCCTCAACAGGTGTTTACTCGTGCAACCAGACTGGCAACTGGGTCCCACCCATTCACAGTCAGGTTAGCCAAATGCAGACGACAATTCTACTCCTGCAGCTTCTCTCGCACTTCCCGCCTGTGGAACTCTCTCCCATATTCTTGCTTTCCTGACGGCTACAACCTCCAGAAATTTAAATGCAATGTCAATACTCATCTATTAACCACTGGACTCTAGCTCTCTCCCCACCCCCGTATAACCTTCCCTTTCTCTCCACCTATGTGTCTGTCATCACACCTGCTTTCTCAGCTTTCTATTGCTCCTTTCTAACTAGTTTGTACTCCTCACTCTTTTCTAATTAATCTTTTTACAGTTATGTAGCCCCCTGCACATCAGTGGCATTCCGCCTTGCTCGGGTTGAAATGATTAAAAAAGAATTGTACTTGTAAATGATTTTTGCCTCCTTACTATACATCCAACTCCCACTTCTGCCATCCATTTAATAGCTCCTTAAGTAGGTTTCTCCGTTTTCCCTCTACATCCTTTGCCTTTAGTGTGTCATGTGAGTGACAATTTCTCCAAGGCCCCTTTTAGTCCTGGGTATAACGGTCTGCATCCGGCAGCAAGGCATCTGATTGGAAAATTGTGAGGAGCGTAGAACCACCTCTTAATTGGTGTTGTACCCAGGTCGACCCTGACCCGGGGTGGTAGCACCTGTTAGGGTCCCAGCTATGGGCAAGTAGATCATCCCCCAAACTGTAGTCAAAACTCTTTGAAAAAAACATATATATAGTCATCCGAAGACAGATTTATTTCGCTGTATCACAGCTTATCAGTACGGTTAGACTCCGATTGCTTTTAACCCAGGATTGAAACCCGACCGAATTGGCGTCAGTCGGCGATTCTACCTCTGGGCTATGGGCCCTCGTTAAAAGAAGGCAGACTTTTTAGCATGTATATTATCATTATGCACGCTCAATAGTCAGAGTGCTCTAATTCATTACTGAATGAGCGATGAGAATAATGCTTTATATATATATATATATATATATATATATATATATATATATATATATATATAAGCATTACTCTTCAGTAACGAATTGAGTTCTTTCGGTGACTGGCGTGTGTATACACTGCTTATATACAACACGTTAAAATTTTCACTTCTCTCTTTCTATGCCCTATGGCTTACGGGGTAGCGACTCCGACTGACACCGAATCCGTCGAGTTTCGATCCCCGCCTGAAGTAAGTGGATATGTTTAGTCAAACTGATGAGCTGTGATATAGCGAAACAGGCTTGTATATAGATGACAAATATATATGTATATATACCTTTATTGAAAAATATATATTTTTGAAGGGAAAGTAGTACTAACAATGCATTTTTTGAAAGAAAAAATTGCCCTAATATATTTTTGAAGGAAAAGAAATTATTACCAGCAATACATTTTTGAATTCCAAACTAGAAGACATCTTCATTTTTTTAAAATGACTAAATCAACCTTCTTACTATAACTGAACATTAAGAAACTACTACCTACTACGTTTTTCTTATTAAATAGCCCATAGAGGTTGATATACCGTTAAACAAAACTCAAACTCAAACTCCAAGACCACTTTTCTCATTGTCATATCAAAGAACTTTCAAACTCTCTTCATGGTTCTACGTAAAAGTTACCTTTTTATTTCCATTTTTATTAAAAATTCCGAGCTGCGCAATCTCCCCAGCTATGGTATACTCAGCATCCTTCTGTAGAGCCATATTTCTGTTGCCTCATTTCTCATTTTTGCCTGTGAACATTTCCTGCCATACTAAAGATTTGATTTACATAGCTTTCCAGCTCTACTTAAATTTGTTTCTAAATATGTTTCTCATATGCTATGTGCGTAGTATTTCTAGAATTTACTGTCAAATAGAACTGCTGAAAATAGAAAAGTGAGATTAATTTTGGATTATGCTGGATGTTGCCTTGTCTCGTCTGAATAAGCATCATTCATAATTTGTTTCGATGTTATGCACCAACGTAAAATATTATTTCGAGTTTGAAGTTATGACCAAACCAAAAGACAAGTCATATAAACAATGATGTGCGTATGATTTTTATTCTGTTAGTTCTGATTAACATCGAGGTGACAAGGGATGGCGTTATCACTGTCCATAAAGATATTTTTCACACTTTTTTTCGTATCCACCTTGCAGCCATAGAGGAGTTGTCAAATAGTGATGGTACTTTAATCTTCATCATTGAGTCTCCAGAGGATAGGAAGCAGAAATAAAAAGAAATGAGACTTCCGTCTGAATCTTTGAAACTGAAAATTGTCATTACTATGAATTGATTTATTCATACTTGCGTTCTCGTCTTCGTTGCTATGGTAACAATATTTCGGCCTCTTCATTAGTCAATGTTCTAATACGGGATTTTTTTAAGAAGCCATCATAAAAATTGACGACATGGAAGTAGGAAATACGAAACACTTTAAATGTATTTATGTCTTATGACAAATTATAACAAAGTCAATATAAGAAATACCAAAGTGTCAGTGAAAGGAATACTTTCTCCAAAGACTGCAAGCTGCAACAAAACCAAAAGAATTAGCAGTATAGCCCGGCGTTGCTCGGGTGTAATGAAAGCTTTAAAACTAATCCATGGTCCTGGAGATCAGACTCATTGGACGTTGGCACGAAAGACTAAAAAGCAATAGCTGTTTCCAGTTAAAGCGAAACCGTAGACTGAAATAAAAATGAATGAATGTAAGTCAAATTTTGATTTTCTGGTATCGATATCAAATAAGCTTTTTCGTCGTAAACTAAATTTGGAAGGCTAAATAAGTCCTCTGAGTAAATGGTATCATGGCTGAGCATAAGAACTACAATTATACCTACTTAGAGCCAGACCCGAAGCATAAACTAAAATAAAAGGGCTGAAAAAATACAGGCATACAGGCAAATAAACAGACACACACGAACAAACATCTTGCCTTTTATATATATATATATATATATATATATATATATATATATATATATTGTCTATTTCCTGCACTATTTTAAGAACTGCAACCTTGAAACGTCTGAATATCGTTTCTTACGTCTTTGTCTTTGCCTATGTGTGTATCAAATTTCATTGAAATTGGACCACTCCTTCTATAACCCGATTTTTTTATTGGACCATTCCTTCTATAACCCGATTTTATTATCAATTTTCGATATTTATGAGAGGTACCTCGACACAAAACCTAGCTAAAAACACTCGCAGAGACTTATAGTACAACTGTGTAAATTTTCATGAAAATCGGTTCAGCCGTTTCTGAGTCTATAAGTAACTGACACACACACACACACGGACAAAGTTCCATTTATAAATAAGTTTAGATTTTTTTTCGACTTTCTTTAATTAATTTTTGTAGGAGGTCTTCTTACTTTTCCGTGTCTGCTATCAGAACTGTACCATCTTCGTGTCTTGTATTGTTCAGATTGCGACTGCAAATGATGAATCCTGGCAAGACATCTAGAGCTTTACTGTTCCCATTTCGTTGTCAGGGTTCGGGTCAAAATTATGCGTATGATAGGCACTTAAAAACGGCCGTAGTGTATATTTATCTCGTCTCCCCACTGGGACGTGTTGTGACAAAAGGTCAAGTTTAGTGTGAGGGAGCTGAACCAAAATTGCCCAGCCTTCACGATTGTCGTTTGCGTTTAGCCTCGGTGTCGACCACCGATCCGGTCCTTTAGTGCAGGGGTCGGCAACCTTTTGGAGTGTAAGGGTCAAAAAGCTATGTAGAGTCATGAAAGAGGGCCAAAAAGCTATAGCTCCAGTGTGATAGAGGAGAACCATGTTGCTAAATATATGAATAAATTTTCTACGTGTTTGAAAAAAACAAGGATTCAATATAATTTAATTGTATTTAAACAATATCACTTATTTTACTACAGGAATAACAAAATGAAAAAAAAATTAAAACACATTTAATAAATAAATCTTTATTTTACTGTAGGAATAAAACAAACTACTATCACCAGGAAGCGAATAATTTCGAAGCTGCAGAAAGTATTTCACCTCTTTCTGAATCCGATACAAAGCAAGTTACCAAAGCATGAACAAAAAGAAACTATCTGATGGGAATTTTGTTAAAAAATATTACATCTTAAAGTAAATGTTTCATAAATCAGTACTGAAAAAAATCCATTAAAATCGGTTGAAAACACTATTTTATATCCATTTAAAAGTGCCTGCACACGAAAGCAATTTCACAGAAACAGTGGAAGTGAGGCCATACGCTAATTGTGGTGATCCTTACAAATTAAAAATAAAAGTAAAACACATTCTCCAGGTAAAAATTTTTATTTGAAAATTTCGACACAATATATTCAGATAATCAACTACCACTTTGGTTTGACTTACCTATATTTATATCGTGTACGGAGGAAGGTAGCAGGCCGGACAAGATTCACTTGCGTGCTGGATGTTTCCCTCGGGCTGGGGGTTGCCGACGGCTGCTCTAGTGAAATGTGGTGGTCTCAGTTATCTGTTTCCAGAGACCGGGCACTCCTCAGAATTTATACTTTCTCAGAAGCATATCTCTCCTCGAACAGCCGAGCCCCACTCTGTTCTAAGAGCGAGTGAACGAGCGAGCGAGAGAGAGAGAGAGAGAGAGAGAGAGAGAGAGAGAGAGAGAGAGAGAGAGAGACGCAACTAAGAGATAATTATCCCTACCTGGCAGTATAAAGGTTATGAATATAAGAACCAGACTGAAGAAACCAGTCTGAATAAATCAGTTTATAAGGGATGAAGTCGTATATCGTAGAAAATAAAAGGAGAGGAATCGGAAGCGTTATAAAACTTACGGGAAATTAAAAAAATATGTTAAACTAAACCAACGATAAAAAACAACTTGTTAATAATGGAGTAGATAACAAAGAAGGAAGACTTTTTTAAGCGGTTGCGAGACCAGCAGTCTCTTGAAGAAGGTTCCTACATTTAGATATTTTCCAAGACATAACAAAATTGGGCTCCAGGCATTAAACGGGGAAGAGAAAAAAAATATAAAACCATACCAACGTAAATAAAAACAATCTGTAGGTTGATAGATTTTGATAAACCAAGATACACCGACAGGTGTTTTTAAATGATAAATAAGTCAAAATAGTTTTTCGCGGAAAATAAAATAGCTTTATATATATATATATATATATATATATATATATAACACAATATATAAGTATAAAACTTATAAAGAATTTAGGAATACCAGAAGAAACTTGAAGAAAATCGTTCCACCTATTAAAAATTACATCTACGTTTTTTTTTCTATTCTCATTATTTCAAGAAATGCGAGCCATCCACACTGAATATCATACACACACAGAAGCTATATATATATATATATATATATATTGTTTGTGTATGAATGCGAGTGTGTATGTATGTGTGTATGCGTGCGTGCAAGTGTGTGTACATGTATGTGTTCTGAATGTGCACAACCGACCACGAGGCGCGCAAAACTAAGGGAGCCGATTTTTGCCCTGGCCCGGCGTCAAATCTCGAGGAGCTGGCGTACAGCCCACTGAGAATCAATGTTAGCGTTTGAATCAATTTTTCTTCCGAGATGTCTTTCCCTTCATTTTCTCCTCCCTGCACATTAAGGCCAGCCTGCATATAGGCAACCCCCAAAACTAAAGACCAAAAAAAAAAAAAAAAAAAAAGAAGAAAAGAAGAAAAGAAAAACCAAATGTCAATAAGCAATAACAGAACGGCATTCGTATCAAAGAAAATGGAGGACTACTTCGCTTTACTTGAATATCTTCGTAACATACATAAACTGACACACAGACAGACACAAACACGTGTATATATTGTTGTAATTTTTTTATGTAGCGTGTAACACTATATGTTGAATATTCCGTTATTTTTTCTATGTTGATTCCCTAATTACATTGGTTCATTTTTTTTTGTTATAGAACATTGCTTTTCCCTTTATCATAGGTAAAAATTCGTTACTGAGAATAATAATAATAATAATAATAATGATAATAATAATAACAACAACAACAACAAAATTCCTATTAAAAATAAGTGGAACATGATTCTCAATGGACATTCCGTTCATTTATTTTATTGGAGTTGAATTGAACGAGAATTTGTCCGGTAAACTGATTGTACGTAAAATTAGGATCGCACGTCTCTGTAGCTCCAATTTCCAACTCTACGAAGCGCGCTTACCTACCTACATGAAAGCAATATCCTACTTATTCAGAAATCGCCAACCCTACACTATTCGTATTGCCTTAGGAGACCAAAAGTAAAAGACGTATAATTTGCTTTTTTACCATTTACTAAATCCGCATACGAGACAAGGCAGTCTTTGAATTTTAAACAAAAAAGATTTTCTAATAATATTCATCTTCTGATTTGTAAACTTTGCAATTATACCATAAAACAATCAATATTATATCCAGCATGCAATTTAAATAATTTCACCCTAAGCAAGAAGATAAAGCCATTAAGATGCAAGGGTTACTTAGAGTGAAAGAAAAGCCATAAAAGTTAGTGAGATGCAAGGAAATTAAAAGAACAGTTATCAGAAACACAGAAGATGGCGAATGATGTTGCATTTAAGTCTTTGAAAACCGTAGTTGACAGGATGTGGTGTAATGGATAACAGTTCGGGAATTGCATTCATTTACACACAAATACGCTTGTGAATGGTATGAATCTATCATTCTCTCGCACCTATGGGTTAAATAGCAGAACAGAAATGGAAACATACCAGCAAGAAAATCTCCCGCCATGACTAGAAAGGGACGTGATCGCCTAAGCGTGTATCACGTATGTCACTTAGCTGGCTGAGTGGAAAGAAAAACTAAAAGAGAGTTCCACGAACAAGAAGTTCGAGAGAAGGAGCTATTAAAATAGGACTTACGGTTATTAGGTAAAATAAAAATAGTAAATGACAAGTGGGGGAATGTTATAATCAAGCAGATACAAAAATTTAAATATCTGGAAAGTGTTCTAACTGAAGACGGAAAGTGCGACACAGAGATCCAAAGGCGAATTGGCAGGGCGAAAGAAGCGTTCCAGAAGCTGAGTAAATCATTAAGACACAGGAAACTTTCACTAGAAACAAAGAAGAGAGTACTAGATTGCTATGTGATGTCAGTTTTTCAATATGACAGCGAATGTTGGACAATATCAACAAAGATGAAGGGAAAAATTGAAGCAGCTGAAATATGGTTCTACAGAAGGATGCTGCGGATATCGTGGACCGAGCATGTGAGCAATGACAAGGTTTTGAAAATGATGGAAACGAAAAGGAAATTAATATTGAGCATCAGGAAGAGACAACTGAAGTTTCTAAGACATGCAGTGAGAAAGGGGGGCTTGGAGAATCTAATACTAACAGGCCAGATAGAAGGAAAAAGAGACAGAAGAAAACAGCAGATAAAATATTTAAAGGGCCAGAGAAAGTGTATGACAGAACAAGAGTTGCGTAGTGTAACAAGAGAAAGCGTGCTAAGAGCCGCCAGGGATAGAGAGACGTGGAAGGCCAGGTTCGCCTACGACCTGAAGGGACAAGGCACATAGAAGAAGCAGGAAATGATGAGATTTTGTTTTAGATTTTGGTGCCATGCTTAAATTCATTACGTTAAGAACCAGGTACTAAAGCAGAAAGCACATCAGAACAATTACCAGATATAAAACGCAACGGTTAGTTACGTAACGGCGGTGGTTATACTATTGAAAACCGAGAAAATTGCACATTTATCTTTATACTAGGAGTATAGCCCGGCGTTGCTCGGGTGTAATGAAAACTTTAAAACTAATCCATGGTCCTGGAGCTCAGACTCTTTGGACGTTGGCACGAAAGACTAAAATGCAATAGTTGTTTCCAGTTAAAGCAAAACCGTAGACTGAAATAAAAATGAATGGATATAAGTCAAATTTTGATTTCCTTGTATCGATATCAAATACGTTTTTTCGTCGTAAACTGAATTTTGAAGGCTAAATAAGTCCTCTGAGTAAATGGTATCATGGCTGATACTAAGAACTAAAATTATACCTACTTAGAGCCAAACCCGAAGCAAAAACTAACATAAAAGGGTTGAAAAAAATCCATACAGGCAGATAAACAGACACACACACACAAACATCTTGCTTTATATATATATATATATATATATTGTCTATTTTCTGCACTATTGTAAGAACTTCAACCTTGAAACTTCTGAATATCGTTTCTTATGTCTTTGTCTGTGAGTGTATCAAATTTGATTAAAATCGCACCACTCCTTCTATAACCAGATTTTTTCGATTATCGATTTTCGATATTTATTGGAGGTGGTACCCCGACACAAAACCTAACTAAGAACACTTGCAGATGCTTATAGAACACCTGTTTAAATTTTCAAGAAAATCGGTTAGGCCGTTTCGGAGTCTATAGGTAACGGACGGACACACAGACAGACAAAGTTCTATTTATAAATAAGTTTAGATTAGATGCTACATTCAGACGGATCGAAGTCAGTAGTAAATAAAATTATTGGTGAAATTTTATTCATTTTACTATAGGTTCATGTTATTTGAATCATATTAATTATGTGCGAAAAATAATATCACCCAAATATTCGCCAAGGCTTTGGCAGCACACCTCCACTCGATGGTCAAAATATTTGATGACTTGTCTGCATAGTTACTCCTTGATCTCGCCAATATTCTTTATTATCTCGTCCTTCAGCTGTTGAATTATTATTGGCTTGTTGGCATAGACCTTACTTTTGAGATTACCCCAAATGAAGAAATCTAAAGGCGTCAAGTCGAACGATCGTGATGGCCAATTGACATCAATATTTTCAGAGATGATGCGAACTGGGAACTTCTTATTTAATAAATTCAAAAGCATTTCTGTTTGATCGTCCATTTTCGTAATAAACTTCGATAACTTTAACACGTTGGTAAATTGTTAATTTTTGCATGGTTGAAATTGCCAAGGACTGAAGTTGTTAAATTTGAAAGAAATTGAAAAAAGTCATTAGACACTTAAAATTAATTCAAATTTAAAATCGGTCTCAGTTATTCAAAAATTTTATATAACCAGATTTGGCAGCAATATTCAATGCGAGGACGAAATAGACTATAATTATAAAAAAAATATCAGGTCCAACACATTAAATCAACTTTCTGATCAGCAAACTTTCCGCTTCATGTCAAGATAAAATCTGAGAACGAGAATATATAATGAGTGACATTTCTGTTGGTTAGCATTAGCCATAATTTATGACTACTGCTAATATGAGGACCTTAAATAATTTCTCGCTGATTTTTCATGAAAATAATATTATACAAAAATTAGCAAGAAACGTATAACTGAAAGTGTTGTCCATCCCATCTTTCTGGCAACATTTGAATTCCACGTGGGAAAAATGACACGTCTTTTGAGGCTAATTACGAGTCGATCTGTTTTTGAGCATCTTCATAAGAACGAAAGTGATGCCCAGCGAGGGCATGTTCCATAAATCGGAACAAGTGATAATCGGACAGGTCAATGTCTGATGAATACGGTGGGTTGGGGTAGAATTTCCTATTGATGGCCAAGTGCTGTCATGCTGCATTTGTCGTGTCTCTGCTCGTATAGCGACCATTCTTCTTCAATGCCGGGCTAAAACGCATCAGTTGTAGTTGATAGCGATCTCTCGTGATTGTTTCGGTTGGTTTGAGCATCTCAGGATAAACTACACTCAGCTGATCCCACCAAATGCAGAGCAGAAGCATCAAACCATGAATGTTCGACTTTGCCGCAGATGCTGATTTATGATCGGCCTTACCCTACAATCTTCTACGCTTAGTGTTATCGTATGTTTCATCATCGGTCACGATACGATGCAAAAACCCTTTTCTTTCTTACTGTGGTGATACCGAGCAAAGCGAGGGACCGAATGTTTGCCCTCGGAGGTCTAGAAAACAAGTGACAAAAACTGGTCTTTGCGCACCCGGCTCCACGCAGCTGTTCCGGCAGAAAACCAAAAATTAATAAATATCAAATTCCTTTTCGAGAGCATAGGCGAATTTTATTTATCGTCCAATGGGAAGCCCGGAATTAAATACGGGTGTGAATTCCCAAATGACTTACTGGGACCCAAAAAGACGATATAAAAAGCCAACACAGGACGCATCGCCAGTTGAGAAAGTACGAGCATAATTAGCACGTTCCTTGACCTCGTCAAGCGATCATACTATGGTCGCCTCTCCTTTCTCTCTCACCTTCTTCTTCGCTGTCTCCTGAGCTACGTACCCGACCAACGGAGTGGAGACATCAAAGACATTCCTAACTGACAAACGCTCACACATACATACGCACAAACTCTCTTTTCGGCATTTACTGCTATAAACATTTTAACGTCCCTTGAACCCATCCTAAAGACATTATTTTATTTGTAAAAAACTCTAATTGCTATCTGTGTATATATAAATGTTTCTATACCTAATTTGATTTTCTTGTTTTTACCCCTCCTTATAGTGGGGTATCTAATAACGAGGCCAAATTCAGTTAATATGTTTCAACACACAACTACGCTTCACTAGAACGGATAACCCAATATACTACCCTCAAAGCAGCTGTTCACACGTCTCTCGGCGTCAACAAGTACGACACTAAAAGCCCTTGTTTTTGAACCATTCGTTATGATTTTAAACGTTTTGAAACTGTTGTGTGATCATCTCCTAATGATTCTGCAAGTTCCACTTGCGCCTGATATGAGTCTTTATGAAGAAATACCTCCAATTCTGTGTCTTCAAACCTTTTCGGTGCGCCAGAGCGATCTTTATTTTCAGCATCAAAATTATTATTTTTAAAGCGTCTAAACCAATCTCTGCATAGTGATTCCAACAGATAATGTTCTCTGTAAGTATCAACTTACGCGCAAATACCCTTGGGAAAGGTATTAATCCGTCTCTTCCTTCCAGTTATGGGTTAAATAACAGGACAGATTGGGTTCTATAGCCTTGGTCGGCAACCAGTCTACCGCAGAAAGCAATGGCAACCTACTGCGGGATAATGTTCTGCCCAGTCAGTCATGTCTCTTTGGAGACATGATCGCCCAAAGCGTGTATCGCGCATGGTACTTAACTGACTGAACTGAAGTATCAACAAGAATTCTGTTTGCATCGGCTACAGATTTCTTTTGAATAAAGTTGTGTAGCAAAACTTCAAACAATTACACATTCTTTTACACGAAATCCGCCATGTTTAACACTATAAAAAAGAAAGTTGTTTACATTTCGGCGAAATGACATTCATTGAATTTCAAGCTTGCTTGTAATATTTTTTTTATAGATGCGTTACCATCTAAAATCACATGCACGCAGTTCTGGGAATGCCATCTTTTGGAAATCAGCGAGTACTAATTTAAGGTCCTACTACTATTAATACTTCTAAAACTAATAGACTTCTTTTATTCTATGCAATATGTTCCTTCAGGTTGTGAGTGATCATGGCTTGTGTACCTCTTAATAAGATTTCACCTATCTAGTGACCATCCCTAAATTTATGGATCGAACAAGAACCGGCGTTTCAACGTGATACGGCCATTCGTTATATAAAAATACATTAAAAATATCAAAGCTATTTATGAAAATTTTCGAATAATTTCTTTTAAAAATTTTCCCCTCAACAACTGGTGATTGAAAGCAACCCTGTCGATCACAAACCATACAACGTTTCGACTAACACATTCCCTCGCAATTTAAATATCCAGAAACGACATAATGTAAATATTTGAGTAACTACATCTCCTAGGCAAACGAAATTAAATATCATTATGTTTTAATAACACAAGATTTATTCACCCAAAATTGGAACACAGTTATCAAAGGCATGTAGATTTTATAACTAATTTCGCAAAGTATCACAAGTATTCAATATACACACTACCTTCAAGTCGGTAGTCCAGCTCCTGCCAGACACGCTGTAGAATGAGTTGCATAATATTCTCCAGAGCCAACGTGTCGTACAAAGAATGTGGGTTTCCATATATGCTTATATAATTTAAAAGAGGGATTTTTTTTCCAATATATATATATATATATATATATATAATTTTATAAAGGATTTTCGATTATTAACTTGGATGATACATATTTCACCGCTTTGATTTTCTTAACGCGGCTCGTCAGATCAAAAATCTATTTTGGATCTGACGAGCCGCGTTAAGAACATCAAAGCGGTGAAATATGTATTATCCATGGTAATAATCGAAAATTCTTCATAAAATATTACTCTGTTAAATTAAATAAATGAATTTAGCATTGAGTTCTTTCGAGTTCGTCTCTTTTGGAATTTACTCGGATTACATACGAAGTGTACTCTGTTATATATATATATATATATATATATATTACTCTACAGGCCTGAATATTTTTGAGAAATGTTTTTTATGAAATTACGTGTCATTTGATAGGGTTCGAACCTATTTGGATCATTTTTTATGATTTTTAAAAAATATTCTTTATTTGTCTATATTTATGAGAAAAGGTAGTATTTACATTATTACACATTACTATCGAATAGTAGTCCTCTTCTGAAACTAACCAAAGCCTATATCACTGTGAGCACATCGAATGATCAAAATAAAGGGATCTATTTAAACTTTTAGCAGCTGAAGGCCGCCGGAGCGTACAACGCCGAAACCTCGTAAAGATAGCTATAAAGATGAGGACACTTCAAATGTTTCAAAGGGAACATTCATAAATTCCACTTCATCTGGAGAATTGCTCTCTTGAACTTCATACGTCTTTTTTTACTTAGTTCTCGTGCTTTTATGCACTAATTCTGGTCCATTAAACAGTTATGTAATTTTCTGATTTCTTAGGCAATAGTACCGACTTCCCAATATTTCTTATTCAACCGTTACATGAGGTAAAAAAAAAAAAACTTGGCCAATATTGTAAAAGTTCTTCTCAGTACTTATTTTGTATGTTCATATTTGTTTGTATTGGGAATCAGTTTATCAAACACTGATCGTATCTTAAGCGCAAATATAATCTCTGCAGAAGTCATGGCTAAAGGCGCGTTTTTATTCTGTGTAGCTCAATACACCTGCAGACATCGCTGTATTGCTGTATCTGTGGATCCACCGTTTGCTTTTTTCAAGCTTTGTATCCACGAAACGCTCTGCCTGGCTGTTGATTCTTGGATGGTAAAGTGCAATTGTAATGTGATTTAACAAAAACATCTTGTCGAAATCCTTGAACTTGTAAATTGCATACTATTATCAGAAACAATCTGGAACTCTAAACATCGCAATATGTTGGCATAAAAACTGTATTTCTACTTGCGTGGTTGAACTCTAACATCTGAAAATCTCTGGACATTTCGAAAAGCTATCGACGACAATAAGATAATATATTCCATTCATTCCCGCCCGTGTATCGAATATTGCTGCCATATCTGGTCGGGTGCCCCTGCTGCTCTCCTAGGGCTTCTTGACAAGATACAAAGGAGGATCTGTAACGTGGTTGATACTGACTTGGCAGACCGGCTGCAGCCGCTCTCACACCGGCGTGATGTGGCTTCCCTGTGCCTCTTCTACAAGTACTTTCATGGCTTCTGCTCCGATGAGCTTAGATCACTGGTGCCGCCTAAGCACGAATTTACACGAGATACTAGATTAGCAACTTTTACAGTTAAACAAATAAGATGTAACCGTAAATTCTACTCCAACAGCTTCTTTTCTCGCGCTTTCCGCCTGTGGAACTCCCTTCCACAAGTCTGCTTTCCCGACAGTTACAATCTCCAGGTGTTTAAATGTAGGGTCAATAGACACCTCCTATCACACTAACTCCCAACTATTCTCACAACACTCTCATCTACCCAACCCTCATTCTCGGTATCCTTACCCGCCTATCACCCACCCTCTGTCATTTCCTATATTTAATCAGCCTTTCTCCACTCTACGTAGCCCCCTGCACAGTAGTGGCAGTGACATGCCTTGCTCGGGGTGAAACGCTTATAAAAAAAAAAAAAAAAAATTGAACCAGCAAAATCAATATGAAGACGTGACCCTAGGTGGTTACATTCTGGCTATGGATTAAACCTAATTAATGGTGCCTTAGCCGCCAAAGCACAGCCTCTGCACCGCTTTGTTAAAGTTTCAATGTCTCTATCCATGCTACGCCAGTAAACATAGCTTCTCATTACAATCTTAATACTGGATATGCCAGGGTATCATGCATGGTATACCTTCAGTATCATTTTTTGTCGTGATAGATGTACCAATACCCCTTCGCCCTATATGAGAATATCGTCAGATATTGAATAAGCTGCAGTGTTTTTTACTCTTGTCTCATAATTTTCCATTTCAGTAATGAATTTTTCACCCAGTGCTTTCTTTATTATTTCTTCCTAGGTCACAGGTATTTCACATAGCGTAATTGCACGAAATATTTAAAATCTCTACCTCCGATTGTAAAGCAGCAATGACTATGTCTTCGAAGGGGGCATTATTCCTTGGAATCAGCCTGGACAATCTGTCCGCTTAATCGACAGCAAAAACTCCGTTCTAAAAATAATAATAATAAATGATTCCTCATAGTTACAATCTGTTAGCCATATGTGTTGGTAATCCTTTTTAACTCATAAATTGCTAACAGCTGTTTATGATCCGTCTACAATGTCATTTTTCTCCCGTTAATAAGTCTATGTAATTTTTAAAAGCGAAGATTGTCACTAAATTTTCATTCTTTATCACTGAGTATTTTTCCGCTGAAAGCAGTATCGTGAATGCATGTGCAATTGGTTTAACAGAGCCGTCATCGAATTCATGCGTGAAACAAACTCTAATATCATAAGCATTAATGTCACTTGCTAGGATCAATTTTTCGGACCGTTGTGTGCCAAAAATAAATCTAAAATTAATACATCTTTTATTTTATAAAATGCTTCATGAGACTCCAAAGTTCAGATATATTTGAAGTCTTTCTTGAAATGTATTTCTAGCAGTGCTCTCAAACAAAGCATTCTTTTACAAACACGTTGTAATAGCTAGCTAGTCACAGGAAACTCTGTAAGGAATTGACATTTTATCAGAAGACATGTTATTGATAGCACCAGCACATGCTGGATCAGGTCTTCTCTCATCCTTATCAACAATAGGTTTGAAATATTTTTTTTCCATAAGGAATTCACACTTTTCCTTCCATAGCTTGAATCCATAATCTGGAATCCTTTAAATCACTTCAAAAACATTTTTTCATATTTTCTTCAATGTTTTTACTTCTCAGCAAAATATCATCAAAGTATGCGACTGCACATTCGAAACCACTAAGCATCGTATCCTTGACTTGCTGGAAGATAGCTGGAATGACTTTAATGCCAAACGACAAGCGATTAAATTTATATAATCTTCTGTCTGTATCTATGATCACAAATTTTGTAGGTTCTTCATCGACTTGAATTTCAGGATATGCGTTGCTAAGGTCTCTTTTAAGAAAAATATCTTACCTCCAATATGTTGCGGTCCTGGAAGTAGGTAATGATAATCTTGGAAAGCATGACTTGAATCCGTTGAAAAATTCGCGCAGACGCTTATCTCATTCGACTTTTTAAAAATATATCCTGTCGGCAAAACCCAGTCGCTATGCTTGACTTTAGACAAAACAATGGCCTTTAAAATCGTTTATTTGTCTGATCGATGCAAATGGTACATTTCGTTTCGTTCTGAAAACTAGTTTTATGCTTTCTTTCAGCTCAAATTTTCCTTTTAACTTGTTACACCTTCCAAGCTCACCAGAAAATACCGCTGATATAAATTATACTATATTATTATTTTAATTCTTTTTTAGAACTTCTTTTTCGTTGATAGCAGTCACTTTTTGGCTAACTGAATTGATTGGGCAGTTCCATAATTTGAATTTTTCCATCCAATCTGTACCAAAAAGATCATTCATGTTTTTCATTACGAATATTTTTAATTTTAACATTTTTTGTTTAATATTACATTCGCAATAAGTTTACCTCGGAATTTAATTTTCTGACTTGTGACAGAACAAACTATTTTTTAAAATCATTAATGCTGGTTTTCCTATTTTAATCCAAGTATAAACATTAAATATGCTTAAATCAGAACCACTGTCTAAATGTAACATGACATTTTTGTTCGGTATTTTTGCCTGGACAAGTTCATTACCTTCTTTTTTTATTTTCGTCTTGCAGTGAGATTTTTTGTGTTTTTTTTTTTGTGTTTTTTTTTTTTCACAACGAAAACATTCCTTGTTTTAGAATGGGAAAACCTCATAGAAATGTAGTCCTCCACATGCATAGCATGGGTTTGTCGTAACGTTTTTTCTTCGGTTAGCAATTTATGAGTTAAAAAGGATTACCAACACATATGGCTAACAGATTACAACTATGAGGAATCATTTATTATTATTATTTTTAGAACGGAGTTTTATGACGCAACATTTTGATGTGCAACACACACTTATTTCTAGATTTTTATCGTCCTGCCGAACGTTTATACACCCCCGAAAATCCTCTGCAGAGTTAATTTGGATTCGTTGTTGAATTTATTTAGTACCCTACTCCTGATTTCCGTGTCTGTAGCTGATATTAAACCTTGCGCAAATACTAAATATTTGAAATTGTCAGGGCTTACTTCTGCCAATTTGAATTCCTCACATTGATTATACAAAATATTTGCGAACTTAGTGATGTTTCCCTCGTCATTTTGCAGTAAATTCATACACTTTCATCTTTTGTGAAATAATAACGTTTTCGGATTGAACAGCTCCAAATGTAACGTAATATTTTTCTTGAAAGTTAAGTAACTTGTCTTTTTTGTTAGAATATAATTCATGAACTTCGTATGAACATTGCCTAATTTTTGTAAAATCAGTCTGACCTTGTTCAGATCCTACCAATTTATGCAGTCAGTCTTACAAATGTCCTCGTATCTGCGGTAATATGATGTAAAAGTCACGTTTTCTTCAGGGCTGTAGTTAAACTCTGTTATCGCTTTCACGATAGCTTCCTGAGAAAATACACTCATATCGTCATTTATGTTACTTGAAACAATTTACCGCTCTTTCATAAACAATTCGGCCAATTTTTTGTGTCTTTGTTCAAGCTATTTTTGTTGTTGTAGTTGTTGCTTAATTTCCAACAAATCTTTTTTAATTCCTTCATATTTTATTTTTGCAAATGTCATATTTTATATATTTTTTACTTTTTACTTTTGTGTTTTGCGCAATTATTTATATATCCTAATCCTTGAAAGTCTTTTATAGCCCAAAAAATAAAAATGCTATATATATATATATATATATAAATATTTATATATATATATATATATATATATATATATATATATATATTTGTATATTTGATCTTCCTTTACCAATGTTCCCTGGTGCATTTTACGTGGAAATTTTGTTTGACTTTACAACTTTTTTCTCTGTGAGTTTTTTTTATACTCTTTTCGTGGAAGGAACATTTACTTGAGTACGGCCAAAAACATTCGTCACAAAAAATGTGTTGTTGATTTTTTCTTAAAGTCGGTCAAACTTTTCGCCACCGAAATTTTCGCCACCGAAATTTTCGCCATCACAATTTTCGTCACCAAATTGTTGTATTGGTGAACGCCACAATCTTCGTTACCAAAATGCTGTATTTGTCAAATGCTGTAATCCTAGACGCCAATGTTGTATTTTGGTCGATCTACAATCTTCACAATCTTCGTCGCCAAAGTTGTACGTTGATCATTCCACAATCGTCAAGATCTTCGTCGCCAATGTTGTAACCCTAAAAGGTGAGTAATCATCAAAACGGAGGTTGGGAATAATAGTATATCAACAAATACAAGACTTGCACGCTGCATGAAGTAGGTACGCTGCTAGCAAATGATAGTATAATTCCTCTACTCTACTACTCCAGTAGTGTCTATGTATATTAGAAAATAGGAACGTGACATTGCTTTATAAAGGTAGGTATACAAGAACATGGAATGGAAATTACATACCGCAGTGCTCGAAATAAAAGGATCTGTTCAAAATTTCTAGCACTTGAGAAGGCCGGAACGTACAACGTCGGAAACTTGATAAACATGGAAATAAAGTTGAGGACAACAGTCCAAACAGTGTAAATGATATAAATATTCTTTCATATTTGATCCACATATCTATTGCCTAATTTAAGTAAAAATATACTTTTCTATCGTAATCACCTGGCTATCCCACTATACGAAGCAAAGTTTTTGATTTCTGTGTAATTTAATTCTGTAATGGAAAAAGTCAAAGGTTACGCAAACTGACAAACGTCAGATTTTCATTGACAAGTCCGAAAAGCTTTCACTGACAATTATCGTTGTTGGTCGTCATGTGTCTTGGATCAATCAGGAAGCTCAGGGATTTTGTTGCTGATCTACGTGAACTTAGCTGAAAAGATTAAGTCATCTAACCACGAACAAACAAACCCTTTGAACCTTACGTCCTACAACCTTATTTAAACAAGTTTCGATCATGATTTATTGGGACTAGAAAGACCCGTGAATATTTAACGGTTTTCCTATTTAAATTTTTCTGACGAATCTTATTCTTAATTCTTGAGTTAATGATTGAGTAAGCTACAATAATCCAATGAAAGTTCCCTATCGCATTTTTAAATATTTGAGCATAAAAACTTGAATGAAATATTGCATTAACGATCATAAAAAAATTCCATCACAGAATCCGTGATCTCTCATCAACAAACAGGAGTGTACAAAAATATAAAAAAAATTTGTTTAAGAATAAAAATTTCTTTTTAAGTTTTCCTTGATTATTGCTTGTGGTGCAATGGATATCGACTCGGAACGACAAATCGGGGAGCCGAGTTCGAATTCCAGTTGAATTCCTTGCGTTCACTTACGCACAAATACCCTTGGGAAAGTTATTAATCTTTCTCTTCCCTCCAGTTATGGGTTAAATAACAGAACGGATTAGGTTCTATAGCCTTGGCTGGCAACCAGTCTACAGCAGAAAGCAATGGTAACCTACTGCGGGATAATTTTCTGCTCAGTCAGTCATGTCTATTTCGAAACATGATCACCCAAAGCGTGTATCACGTATGGTACCTGACTGATTGCTTTTAGATAACATTTATTTTAACTTTATATGAAATGTAGAATTTAAATAAAGTATATGTACTGTTTTAGTCAGTGAAAATTTCGCGATTCTTCTTTTTTGATTCTCAGATGAACCGTAATTCTTAAGTTAATGATTTAACAGGCTCATGGCGAGTTGTACGACTATAAAATATCCGAGGAAATTCCCCTATAGCAGGGTTAAATAAATATTTGAGGTTAACAACTTTAACAGAATATTGCAATAACAATCATAAATGTGAATGCTGGTCGTTATTTTAAGCGTATAGAAATGAAAGGATTTGAAATTGAAAATTTTTCTATTTCATTGAAACAGTCGATAAACACTAGTGTCTTTCCTTCTTCCTTTCTTTCATTTATTTTCTCATTGAAATCAAGTCGTGTTTTTTCACCTGTTTCTATGCGACAAAAATGGAATTGCCAACTATTTATGAGGTATTTTCAGGAGAAGCTAAACACTTTCTTTCTTTCTTTCTTTCTTTCTTTCTTTCCAAATCCATGTCTTACAAACATTTCTCTTAAAAAATATTTAAAAAATAATTAAGCGGGCGATGTTATTTTATTTATGGTAACTGTTTTTTGCCTTGCTTTGTCTTCATCGTCCGATTCTTTAAATCAGGAAAATGATGCTTTTATCGGGGTCATCATTTCAAAGTGTAGTATCTGTTCTTAATCTGATTGTCTCTCTTTCTCTCCAATTCTATCATATCTGTTTTCTTTCTTCTTTTTTCTAATGTCTTTTCCCCACTTCTCACGCGAAAATTTCTATTATTAATAATTTTAAGATAATTCAGCAGGTGATGTTATTTCTTGTAAGTTATGATACGGTTTCCATTGTTCGATAGTGTGTTTCTGAAAAAAATGTATGCTTTTATCTCATTCGCAATAGCTTCTCGGCCTTTTGGCAAGGAGGCATGACCAACAAAAACAAGCTATGACCTGCTACGTCAAGCTTAGTACTTAGTCAGCGCGTATGACGAAACGGGGTCAATTTTGACCAGCGGTCTGAGTGTACGAGCTCAGGTATCCACATTAGAAACCAACCTTTTGTCAGAATTCACCTCAGTGTGGGTGGGGGCAAGGTAAATACTATTTCTCGGCTTTTTTTTTAGCTGAGATCAAAGCGTAGTATCTGTTCTAATCAGCTTAATCTGATTTTATCTCTCCATTTCTTTCTTTTTTTCTTTCTTTCTTTTAATCATTTATTCACCAAGTCATGCTTTTTATGAATTTTCTCGCCAAGTAATGTCTTTAATAAATTTTTTCGCCAAGTCATATCTTTTATGAATTTTTTCGCCTAGTCGTGTCTTTTATGAATTTTCTCGCCAAGTCATGTCTTTTATGAATTTTTTCGCCAAGTCATGTCTTTATGAATTTTTTCGCCACGTCATGTCTTTATGAATTTTTTCGCCAAGTCATGTCTTTTATGAATTTTCTCGCCAAGTCATGTCTTTATGAATTTTTTCGCCAAGTTTTGTCTTTTATGAATTTTCTCTCCAAGTCATGACTTTTATTCATTTACACGCCAAGCCGAGTCTTTTCGTCCTCTTCCCATGCGATCACAACGTGAAATAATCCCTTATTTATTGAATATTGCCAGGACATAATAGTCGTGCTAACTAACAAAGCAAAATTATAACCGAATTATTCAATACAATTAATTTTAACTCTACATCAAGAAGAGAGTACTGAATAAATACGTGATATCAGTCTTCCCATATGGCTGTGAAAGTTTTAGAAAAAAATGAAAAAAAAAGAAACTTCAAGAAGAGACAGTTGAATTTTGTAAGTCACATAATGAGGAAAGAGGGCTTGAAAAATCTGATACTCATATGACAGATTGCACGGAAGAAAAGAAAGGAAAACATTGCATAACCTACTTGGTGAGCTTCCGTAAATGGATGGCGGTAAAAGATTTAGGAAAAATAAGAAAACGAACAAGATTACTTAAAAGCTAAAAGAACCGGAATTTGTGGAGAACCATTATCGTCTGCGGGCTACCGTTAAAAACCATGATTACTTGCTAAAGCAACCATCCATAGTGTTGCGATCTAGTACGGAATATTTATATTGTATCTAGCGAATAAAAGTGCTATTTCAACATCTGTATATTCTTTTACCACTCGACGATACCACACTAACTAACTACAAAGATGCATCCATGAACGTCTCTCAATATGTTGTCGGTGTCACACCCTTCATTTAAACAGTACAGTTTTAATTATCTGGTACATTTTTAATTAAAGAGAAGAAGTATCAAATTCTCAACAAGAACATGACTGAGATTTTAAAAGTGTGTCGAACCTGGTTAGGCTAAGCTAATCTCGATACAAATTTTTATGGTAATGGAAAGATGTTTAAGAAAACATTTGTTTGCAGTGATAAAATATCTACATGAAACGTTCCTACACCCAAAAGATCCGAGAGTATTATGCACTGCCCTTGCTCTAACTGAGTTTGACAAAGCTATATTAGGCCTCCCAATCGAATATTTATTTTGTTGAAGTGGAAGACGTATCATTCTCCCCCAATTATGTAATATAATTACCTAAATCAACATATTTTTCTTCTCCTTTTTTTTTTTTTGTTTTTTTTTTTTTGCTAAATTGGCGTAATTTTCAACAAGGTTAAGTTGATTGCGTTTGACTTTTTATCCCACGAAGGACGCACACAATTTTGTACATACACACATACACACACACACACACACACGCGCGCACACATATGTTTTTGTGTGTTTGTGTAGTCAGTGAAAGAGGGATTGAGAGTAACACAGAGCGAAAGATATTGAGAAGGAGTAAGAGAGAGATAGTGAGAGAAAGAGATAATGAAATAGTGAGAGAGAAGTGGAGGGGAATTTCGGATCTTCCGATTGACGTACTTCCCAAATTATTATTATGATATTTGGTCCTTGAAATATTATTTGGGAAATCGAGTCAAATATTCCGCATCAGATTACTATAAATATATATATATATATATATATGTGTGTGTGTGTGTGTGTCTGCGTGTGTGTGAGAGAGACCGAGTGTGTTCGTGTGTGTATGTAGGTTAGTGCGTGTGTGCGCGCATTTTATGTGAGTGTGTACATTTTATGAATGTTTATCATATATTTATTTTACTCTATCGAGCATGACAGCGTTTCTGCAAAATGTCGATTCATACGTTTTTTGAACTTTTATCTATCTATCTATCTATCTATCTATCTATCTATCTATCTATCTATCTATCTATCTATCTATCTATCCAGCTGTTCATGTCACTATGTTATCTATCTATCTATCTATCTATCTATCTATCTATCTATCTATCTATCTATCCAGCTGTTCATGTCACTATGTTATCTATCTATCTATCTATCTATCTATCTATCTATCTATCTATCTATCCAGCTGTTCATGTCACTATGTTATCTATCTATCTATCTATCTATCTATCTATCTATCCAGCTGTTCATGTCACTATGTTATCTATCTATCTATCTATCTATCTATCTATCTATCTATCTATCTATCCAGCTGTTCATGTCACTATGTTATCTATCTATCTATCTATCTATCTATCTATCTATCTATCTATCTATCAGAATTTCAGACAACGTATATGAAAAAGAACTACGTATAAAGTCCAATGCAAAACCTATCTTAGCCGACGATTCCTTTGCCTTGACTAAATGCGTCTGCTAAGGTAATTTTACCTTTTGTCTTTAACTGTCACCGCTTTCTGTCTGTCTGTCTGTCTCTTTCACTCTCTTCCTCTCTCTCCTAATCTTTCTCACTCTCTCTCTCTCTTTCTCTCTCTCTATGGATATGTATATTGAAGAGTTGTAGGTCAGATTTAAATTAAATTCGACCAGTAAATATTTGTTCTAGAAAGTGCTCAATGTTTGAAGGAAGATAGAGATTCAACATATAGAACATTATATATATTTTTCTACATTATATATATATATATATATATGTGTGTGTGTGTGTGTGTGTGTGTGTGTGTGTGTGTGTGTGTGCGTGCGTGTGCTTTTGCATATAAATATATTTTATTTTTTAATATATATAGTGCGTATAACTATATATATATATAGATATATTCGGAATGGATTTAATAGATTGTTCCCTAAACTAAAAGTGGAGTATATAATAATAATATTTCTAAATCCGGAGAGAGAGAGAGATCACCCGAAATAATAATTAAGATATCCTTCAAGAGACTCCGCTCGGATAACTTTAGTTATTTTTTAACTCCCTTTTCTCTAGTATCTGACTGAAGACCGCCATCTTTTACCTATTGTATCTTCTTTTTCTTGTTGGAAATCTAATTTTATTCCTAATCGAACATTAAATATAGATCAGGATTTCGAATGCTCCTGGGCCCTCTCCGTTAGGAATATTATTGCAACATTGTTTAAAAACCTCATTTAGTTGCTGGTACATTTTTATTTCTGTGCTCTCTACAATCTCTTTGGTATAAATATCTAACAACCTATTGTCTCGGTCGTAAGCATGATTGGCTTGATACGGCTGACAGCTGATGTCAGCGTTCGATTCAAAGTAAAAAAGGGAAAAATACACAAAGGAAAGAACCGGGTAACATATTTAAAAGGCCTGAGCAGGTGGATGACAGACGGGGGCTGAAAGACGTTACAGGAGAAAGCGTGCTAAGAGCCACCAGGGATAGGGAGACGTGGAAGGCCATGATCGCCTACGTTCTGAAGGGACAAGGTACATAAAAGAAGAAGGATTTTTTTTCATGTAGTGCTTATGAGTGACTTATTGCGTAATTTGAGAGTTAGTAGATTCATTGAGAGATTATTAGATTCATTGAGTAGATATGCATGTAAGTGCTGACCTCTTCTGCACTTAGTTGTGTTTTTTTAAATTTTGTTTCGCTTTTAAAAAGGCGCTTTAGCTATTCCAATGTTCTCTTTGATTTCTGCAGCACGTCTTTCATTATTTGGTGAAAAATATTAACTAGAATGAGTAAAGAACAAGTAGGAAAAATTGTTGTTAATCTAACATGTTTTACTTTAATAAACTTCTTCAGAGATTTTTTTAAAGATGAATGACTTACCTTTTTTAAATCAAGAGACAGTATGTTGATCGAGGTAAGATTTCATTGGCCAGACACGTGTTACGTGTAATAAAGAAATGGATGAATATTAAATATAGAAGAAAAAACTTATGTCTGTTTAATTGTGTGTGTCATGTGTAATAAAAATATTAGATGTTTATTATGTATTTTTTTTTTAATCATTTCAACCCAAGCAAGGCATTCTACTGCCACTATTGCGCAGGGAGTTATATAGGGAAAAGTGATGAGAAAGAGTGGTTAGATATAGGAAATGTCAGAAGGAGGGTGATAGACGGGTAAGGATACCGAGGATGCGGGTTGGGTAGATGGGAAGAGTGTTTGAGAGAATGGATGCGAGTTGAAAAAAAAAGAAACAAAAAAACTGTGGATGCCAATTCAGTTAAATGCCCTACGTGATACACGCTTTGGGCAATCATGTCTCAAAAGAGACATGACTGACTGGGCAGAAGATTATCCCGCAGTAGGTTACCATTGCTTTCTGCGGTAGACTGGTTGCCGACCAAGGCTATAGAACCCAATCTGTCCTGTCATTTAACCCATAACTGGATTAATACCTTTCCCAAGGATATTTGCGCGTAAGTGAAGGCAATGAATTCAGCTGGAATTCGAACTCGGTTTCCCTCTTTCTCGTTCCGAGCCGATATCCAATGCACCACAACGCACATCTGCCAATTAGTGATTCTTAATACAAAGTTTATTGCTATTTTAGCGTAAATAAGATAGGATTTGTCTGACATTTTAAAATCACCATATTTTAGCTCATAGGAAACAAACATGATATCGTTCTCTCGAAAGAACCCGGGTATAAGTGGATGTATTTGTTTTCCTCCGCTTGATATGAATGCTATCAAAGCGAGCAGAACATACGTAGAAAGACCAGTGCCGATGATTCATAGACTGCGAAAAAGAAAAAAATCATTTGATTTGACACAGAGAACTATTTCAAAACTAGCAGTATAGCCTGGCTTTGCTTACGTGTAATGAAAGCTTTAAAACTAATCCTAAAGCCTAAAGAATATTTGTGTGAAGTTTGGTGAGAATCGGATAAAAATTGTGGATTTGTATAAAGGACATACACACAGATAAACAGATACACACACAAACATCTTGCCTTATATATATATATATATATATATATATATATATATATTATCGATTTTCTGCACTACTGTAAGAACTGCAAGCTTGAAACTTCTGAATATCGTTTCTTATGTCTTTGTCTATGAGTATATCAAATTTGATTAAAATCGGACCACTCCTTCTATAACCCGATTTATTCGATTATCGATTTTCGATATTTATCGGGAGTACCTCAACACAAAACCTGGCTAAAAACACTCGCAGACGCTTATTGTACAACTTTGTAAATTTTCAAGAAAATCGGTTCAGCCGTTTCGGAGTCAATAGGTAACGGACACACACACACACACACACACACACAAAGTTCCATTTATAAATAAGTTTAGATTACCGGGATTGATTCATAAGGAAGGTCTTTATTTCGATAAACAAGTTTCAGACAAGGTCATAAAATGAGACGGAAATCAATATGAAATGCTTTCCTAGTTACTTTCTTCTTAATTTGTGAAAGCTTTGGAAAATACGGCCTCCTGCATTTAACTTTTTTACCACTTTCAGTGTTATACTTCATTTAGAGTAGGTCGTATTTTTTTAGTACTGCATGCATCTTCTACTATGGACGGTGTTTATAGAAAGCCATAAATAAACATTCTTCTTCTATGCATCCTGTCCCTTCAGGATGTAACTGATCATGGCCTTCCATATCTTCCTGTCCTTTGTAGCTTTTAATATCTTTTCTCTTGTTACTTCTCCCAAACACTGCTTCCCCATCCATTTGCTCAAGCTCATCAATTAGGTCATCTGTTTCTTTCCCCTCTCTCTCCCTCTATCTGTACTGTGAGTATCAGATTCTCCAAGCCCCACTTTCTCAATTTCCTTTCTCTCATTACTCTACTCAGCCTTTGGAATGCCTTCTTGGTCATGCCAATACGCCGTCGGATCTCAGTGTCACACATTCTGTCCTCTGTTAGAACATTTCACAGGTATTTAAATTTCTTTACCTGGTTGATTTCAGTATCCTCGACTTGTAGTTGGCATTTTGGTTTCCTCCTTTCAGGTCCTGGGCTTGACAGTAAACTGCATCCGGCAGCAAGGCCTCTGATTGGGAGCTTGTGAGAAGCATGCAACCACCTCTTAATTGCTGTTGTTCTCAGGTCCACCCTGACCCGGAGTGGTAGCATCTGTTAGGGTCCCAGCTATGGACAAATAGTTAACTCCCAAACTGGGATCAAAACACTATGAAAGTATAAGAATACACTTCTATAGAAATATATACATAAAAAAGTATTTTTAGGAAAATATACACTTTTTAAGGAAAAATTTTATCAACAAATCATTTTTGAAGAAAAAAATATTACCATAACACATTTTTGGCGGAAAAAATATTCTCAATATAATTAATATATTACTCGCATAATGTTAATTTTAGACATTGCTGATAGCAGATATGGAAAGGAAACTGCAAAAGCTTCTACAGGAAGTAACTAAAGAAAGCGGAAAGAAAAGACTTAAACTACTTAAAGTCTTGATGCATAGTCTTCAGTGAAAGGAGAAATAAGTTTGAGTTTGAGTTTTGTTTAACGGCATATCAAACTCTGTGGGTTATTTAATGCCAAAAAGGTGGGGGTCTTAAGGTATTTTTTTTAATGTTCGGTTATAGTGAGAAAATTTATTTACTCTGATTTTAATGAAAACTTTTTGCTTTTTTTTTGTTTTTTATTCAAGAAAACTGAAAAATAAAAAAAAAGAAAATAGTAAAAAAAGAGGAAAAAAGAAGAAAAGATGAAAAAAGAAAGAAAAAGCAGAAAAAGAAGAAATAAAAAGAAAAAGAACCAATGAACAAAAGAAAAAAGACGAAAAAGAAAAAAGAAAAAGTAAGAAAAGGAAGAAAAAGAAAAAGGAAGAAAAAGATGAAAAAGAAAGAAACAGTGGAAAAAGTAAGCAAAAAGAAAAAGGAAAAAAGAATAAAAAGAAAAAGAGAAAAAAGAATAAAAAGATGAAAAAGAAAAAAGTGGAAAACGAAGAAGAAAAATTAAAAGAAAGAAAAAAGTAAAAAAGAGGAAAAAAGAAGAAAAGATGAAAAAGAAAGAAACAGTGGAAAAAGTAAGAAAAAAGAAAAAGGAAAAAAAGAATAAAAAGAAAAAGAGAAAAAAGAATAAAAAGATGAAAAAGAAAAAAGTGGAAAACGAAGAAGAAAAATTAAAAGAAAGAAAAAAGTAAAAAAGAGGCAAAAAGAAGAAAAGATGAAAAAGAAAGAAAAAGTGGAAAAAGAAAAAGTAAAAAGAAAGAGAACAAAAGAACAAAAGAAAAAAGACAAAAAAGAAAAAAGAAAGAGGAGGAAAAAGAATGAAAAGGAAAAAGATGCAGAAAGAAAAAAAAGATGAAAAAAAGAAAAAATGGAAAAAAGTAGAAAAAAGAAAAAGGAAGAAAAAATAAAGAGAAAACATGAAAAAGAAAGAAAAAGAAAAAATTGAAAAAAGAAGAGGAAAATAAAGAAGAAAAAAAGAAAAAAGAGGAAAAAAGAAGAAAAAGAAGTAAAAAATGTTGAAAAATAAGAAGAAAAAAGAGGAAGAAAAAGAATATAAAGAAAAAAGAGAAAAAATAAAAAATAAAGAAAAAGTGGAAAAACAAAAGAAGAAAAAAAAAAGGACTATTAGAGCAAAATTAATGAAAGTACATTCCGGTTTTGTTCAAAACAGTGGAACAAGAAATCGCATCTATATGATGGGAATTATGTCAGAAAGAACAACTAATGTGCAGAACGAGAAACATTTGCGACTTTTTAGATCAAAGAATGCCATTTTATAAAGTGCAACATGAGGAACCCGGTGGTTTGAAAGTAATGGAGATTGCCCGTTAAATTGCGAGGTACTTTCACCTTTTGGCATGGTACCTTGTGCACCTAATCCAATAACTTTATGGCCCGTTACCCGCAGCGGATGCAAAGCAATCAAAGTCAGTGGAAATGTTAGTGTTTCAAGGGACATTTCCTGAGATTTGTAAAACCTATTGTAATATTTGCAAGAACAGCAGCTCAAGAACACTAGACCTTCACATTTTAAGGATGGTTATTTATTGCAATTGAGTTACCGGGATGAGTCTCCTTCAGTGTTTATATAGAAGAATCTGCCATATTTTCGTGGCTCTAAGAAATCTCAGTCAAAAAGAATTGCCGAACTGAGTTCAAATTCTGCTAGATTTCTCTTTCGTTCAGTCATTCAAGTGCCATACGTGATGCCCGCTTAGGCAATCATGATGCAAAAGAGACATGGATGACTAGGCAGAAGATTTCTTTGCACTAGGTTGCCATTACATTCTGTGGTAGACTGGTTACCAACCAAGGCTAGAGAAATGTGGTTATACAGAAGGTTTATGGATCCAACAGCAGCAATGAAATTTTAAATAAAACAAAACAAAAAGAACTCTTATCACAAGAAACAGTTTAAATTTCTAGGTCCCATAACGAGGAAAGAGTGCTTGGAAAATGCGACATCCACAACAATGATAGAAGGCAAACGTTGCAGAGGAAAATATAGCATACAACCTATTGCGAGCTGGATGCCTGAACAAGGTACAGGTGAGTTGATAAAATGATAAAATTCATTTGGAGTTACAGAGGACAGCATCGTAGTAGGTTGCTTACAATTGCTGATGTTTCCAAGTCGACCCTACCATGTAAGTACTGACGAGTTCGAAATTGCTTAACAGTTGATCGAACAAGAACAGGTATTTTCAGTGTGATTTGACCGTGAGATCTCACCTGTCTGTCTGTGTAATCCGCACCCGGAGAAACGACACAAAGTCAATGACGGTTGACGCCCCAGAAAGATATTATAGTCGTCGTCGTCGTCGTCGTCATCGTCGTCGGAACTCTCTGCCGAGTATTGTGGTAATTATCGACCACTTCTTCTGTGTGAAATGTGTTTTAAAGATCCGAAGAGACATCCGAGGTCACCGGATGGTAGGACAAGGGGGTTCAAGGAATGAGGACATTTCTTTAGGATCTCTTAATCTCTTCGCTTTGTCATCTGATGTTTCCGAAGTTGTTTATCCGTGGGCTGCTCTTCTCCAATTGGTTCTTTCTGAAGCTTCCGTCCCACCTCCAAATGACCGGATCGATTTCTGTTTTCTGCATGTGTCTTTGAGCATGAAACCTTAGCTGCAAATTGTTTGAAGTAGTCCATGGTCACCGCTCAATGACGCACACACTTCAGCTGACAACATCCGCTGCGACAAATCAGGACAGGCAGATTCATGATGACAGCTTGCACAGAATATCGACTTGTTTACGTCGTCTTGGCCGTCTACCCTCTGGGCGTCGGATCGTGCTCCGTCTGGTCCTTCTCCTGAATTCTTATCGCCATTGATGACCCTATTAGGAGTAGTCAGAGTAGTATTTCTTTATCCAATATTCGTTGCTCTTTATTACATTCCTAGTAAGTAAGACTGCTTTAATTTTACTTGTATGATTAATGAAATTAGTATATATATATATATATATATATATATATATATATATATATATATATATATATATATTAGGAAAAGAAATAGGGTTGTTCCAACGAGAAAAATTGGTATGGAATAAAAAGGGTGAGAGGCCGTGAACGTTTGGTTTAAAGTGTATATTTATTGTTGGTGGTACGATACTTAGAGTGTCCATAATGGTATTTGTGACGCTACACGTGTTTCGAGTCTAAGATTGACTCTCTTTAGGCGAATAAATTTGTGACTTTACGTATCGGGTTCCTTTTGATTCTGATGGCCAAGTTGTTGTTTATAAATAAGTAAGTAAAAAAAAAAAAGGAAAGAAAATAAATTAAATCAGTAAAATAAAATAAAATAAGATAAAATAAATCAAATGTTGGTGTGTTGAATAGTCTGTGTTTTCTCAAATCAGCATGTGTATGAATGGATAAACAGATAAATAAATGAACAGATGAATAAATCAAGTGCTTACCCCAATTTGCAATGATTTTAGTACGTTAAAGTTATGTGTGTGTGTGTATATATATATATATCCTGTCACGCTCGGGGAAAGAGGTACAATAGCAAAGCAGCGTGGGCTCATTTCATTCTCTTTACCAGTTATTACACTTTACTACCATTTATGAAGGCTCTTGCCGCGTGTTTGCTCTTTAACAGTGCTTTAATATTTTAGATTTTCGCAATAATTGTGTTGTTGAGTTGAGATTAATATATATATATGTGTGTGTGTATAAAATTTTTTGTCTGTTTGAGTGTGTATGCTAACACGTAATAAAATCATTAGTTTTTCTTCTACATTTAATATTCATCCATTGCTTTATCATGCGTGATCGAACCAATGAAACGATGCCTCAATCAATGTACTGTCTCTTAGATTTTTTAATTATTCGTCTTTAAGGAATCTTTGAAGAAGCTTGTTAAATATTAGATTAAAGTCACGTTTTTCCTACTTGTTCTTTACTTATTCTATTCATCTTGTAGGATTCCGATTCATTGATATCTTCCCTGTTAAATAAAGACCATAGTGTGTTCACACACACACACACACACACACACACACACACACACACATATATATATATATATATATATATATATATATATATATATATATATATATATCAATCCTGTCTCGCTCAGGAGTTTGAATTATTTCGTTTTTTTCTTGTGTCTTAATGTAAGATACTTAGTAGTAGGTACATCGTTATAAGATGATGCCATTTTATACGGCATATCGATAAAAATATTTTGCTGACATTTTTGACGAAACAGTCACACTCGTAATAGTAATAGTAATAATAATATTGCTACAATTCTCAGGTATCAATGTACCTCATACTAACTTCGAGCTAGTTGCCCTGCACAGAAATAGCAGGAGACATTTGTATCAGGCTATTATCCGAAATTTGGAAAACAGTCGTATTGATCGGCTGAAAGACGAAAGACAACGGCGAAAAGTGTCAGGAAATATTCTTGTGGCTATGTCCGGAGATCATCGATGTTGCAAAAATATATGAACTTGTATGCTGGTGACTAGCGGGACAGAAGTTTCACATATGACGCAAAGTTGTCGAACCCTTAACAGACGGAAAAGTCTACCATTTCTACAGTAGTAATATAAATGTGATTTTTTTTACCTGAATCATTGACAATTATTTCTTTTTTCAGTTTTATTGATCTTATTTCTCTTAGATTTTATTACTAACTAGCAGTATAGCCCGGTGTTGCTTGTGTGTAAAAAAAGCTTTAAAACTAATCTATGATCCTGGAGCTCAGACTCTTTGAACTTTGGCACGAAAGACTCAAAAGCAATAGTTGTTTCCGTTTAAAGCGAAACCGTAGATTGAAAGAAAAATGAATGGATGTAAGTCAAATTTTGATTTCCTGGTATCGATATCAAATAAGTTTTTTTTCATTGTAAACTGAATTTTGAAGGCTATGTCCTCTGAATAAATGGTATCATGGCTGAGACTAAGAACTACAATTATACCTACTTAGAGCCAAATCCGAAGCAAAAACTAAAATGAAAGGGCTGATAAAATACAGACTTACAGGCAGATAAACACACACACACACACACAGTTCCATTTATAAATAAGTTTAGATTACTATTATTAATTGGCATAGTTCATCTTCTCTCTTATATACATATCACGTTGACCGGATCAGTTATGTGATGGTTTGGGAATAACATATGCTGTAAACTTGGATGTGCAGGTCGCTTAATGAATAAGGGCTCGGTTTTGGAAAATCAGACAGCAAACTTCCATTTCTATATATATTAACTTACGCGTAAATACTCTTGGGGAAGGTATAAATAAAACTGTCCGCCCAGGTATAGATTAATTAGTAGAAAATGGGCCAGTAAATAAGTGTTACCACCAACAATTTTTTATAAAGAAAAAAAAGATATTTTTCTGATTTTAAATAACCTGCGATGCCGTAAAAACTAATCAATTATACACAAAGATAAGATGCATTAATAGCAGTAAGTATCCCTTATCCGAAAACCTCCAAAATTCGAAAAACGTCCAAAATCCGGAAAACCACCAAAATCCGAATGTTTTTTTATGCACCGATCTGACTTACCAAAAATGGAACATTTAAAAAAACACAAGAAAAGTTCCTAGCTTATGTGCAGCTGTTGAAATTCTCTTTATTTGCCCTTGGTAGAGGTTAACCAGTTCAGCTACGTGGTCTAGATTATCGGTAGCTTCATTCGTAGATTTCTTTTCAGGTGTTTCGTGCTGAGTAAAGATATTATTCAAAATGCCTTGCATTTCTATATTTTATGTAAGAAGTGATCATGTTTTTTGTACATGTACGGAAAGTAAAAAAAATTTACGTGAAATCTTAATATCACCACTTAAAAATCCGTGTGAGTATTACATGGTTAGCATTATTAACTGTATCTGTATCTAAAAAAATATCGAAATTCATATAAAACAACTTTCACGGAATATGTTATTTCTATAACATATTTCTTTCTGAGTTATCAAGCGATATCGTTTTTATGGGGTTCCATTCCCAAGTTTCTTAATTCTATATACAAATTAAATAGCCTGCATTCTATAATCCAAAAAGATCCGAAGCACTTCCGACTCAATAATTTCAGATAAAGGATTCTTAACGATTAGTAATATTATTAAAATTTCTGAGATAAATATTTTACAATTATTATTATTTAAAACTTATTATTTAAAAAGTATTATTTAATTTGATCATTTAAGATTATTTTATATCACCCCAAGCAAGGCGGGTAAAGAGAAAGACGAACCAGTTACAGGGTGTGTCACAGAAAGGAGCAAGAGAAGGATACAGGTGTGATGGCAGTTGCAAAGGTAGAAAGAAAAGAAAATATATACAGGGTGATGTAGAAAGAACTGTAGTCAAGTGGTTAAGAGATCTAACTTTGATCTAACTTTATCTAACTTGATCTAACTTTAAGTGGGTGGGACTTTGTTGCCAGTTGGTTGCACGTGTAAACTCATATGGCAGGGGCACTTAAGTTCGTCGGAGCAAAAACCATGAAAATATTTAAAATATATTTACTTGTGCATAATCTGGGTTATCAAGCGATATTACATTCCCAATCTGCTTCATACAATAGATTTGCATACAAATTAAATAGACTGTATTCTAAAATCCAAAAAGATCTGAAAACAGAAGCACTTTCGGTTCATTTTTGTTGTTGTTGTTGTTGTTGTTGTTGTTGTTGTTTGTTTTTGTTTTACGGTAAATCGACCTTAATGAAATATTTAAATATTTAATACTTACAAGATTTTTACAATATATTAGCAGTATAGCCCGTTGCTCGGGTGTAATGAAAGCTTTAAAACTAATCCATGGTCCTGGAGCTCAGACTCTTTGGACGTTGGCACGAAAGACTAAAAAGCAATAGTTGTTTCCAGTTAACGCGAAACCGTAGAAAAATGAATGGATGTAAGTCACATCTTTATTTTCTGGTATGGATATCAAATAATTTCTTTTCGTCGTAAACTGAATTTTGAAGGTTAAATAAGTCCTCTGAGTAAATGGTATCATGGATGAGATTAAGAACTACAATTATACTTACTTAGAGCCAAACCCAAGCAAAAACTAAAATAAAAGGGCTGAAAAAATACAGATATACAGGCAGATAAACACACACACACACACACACACACACACACACACACACACATCTTGATTTTTATATATATGTATTATCGATTTTCTGCATTGTTCTAAGAACCGCAACCTTGAAACTTCTGAATATCGTTTCTTATGTCTTTGTCTATGAGTGTATCAAATTTGATTAAATTCGGACCACTCCTTCTATAACCCGACTTCTTGGATTATCGATTTTCGATATTTATCGGGGGTACCTCGACACAAAACTTAGCTAAGAACACTCGCAGACGCTTATAGTACAACTGTATTAATTTTCAAGAAAATCGGTTCGGCCGTTTCAGAGTCAATAGGTAACGGACACACACACACACACACACACACACACACACACACACTTACACAGAGACACATTTTTATTTATAAATAAGTTTAGATTAGATTTTCATTAAAACTTTTTCTTTGATTATTCACTGTGTCCATGGAATTTTTAGAATTATTCTATAGAACCCCTCTTGCAACCTGTTTATCGTTATCTGTGGGGTGACTGTCCAGCATTCACTGCCATAAAAAGTATTGATATCACATATCAATCCAACAACCTTTTTTCATACAATATTTTCTTGTATTAGCACTAAAATCATTCAAAGTTATCAGAGAAATCTTTGAAAATTATTATTAGTTTTTTTCATTCAAATTCTCGAAGATCTTTACATATGATGCCGATGTTGTATTACAAGTTGCTTCCGACTGTGTTTGTTTTTCTTCAATTTAATAAAGCTGTAAAATTGTATCAAGTAACCGCCCACTCACATGACAAAATATGCATTGTGCGAGCCATACTTTAGGCTATAAAGATCGTCTGTATTAGCTGACAACGGACGATCGATAATGTATCTGTACAAATTGTTGGTGACACGCAGTAAGCACTCATCTTCCAGTTATTGACAAAGTAAAAAACCTGTGATAGATAAATATTTAAAAAAAGAGGTCAGAGGTTTTTTTTTGTTTGATTTTGTCCTGTTACAGTGAGATATTGAAGAAGAAAAACCACTGATCATAATGTCATAATTATTTTTAATAAGTGCACATTTTTTATTTATTTATTTCGCGTTTCGTCTCAGGCAAAGAGATAAAACCACTAAAACACAAGGGATTACCGATAATGAAAGAGAAAGAAGATTTTCCAGAGTGGAAAGGATAATAAAATAAAATAAAATAAAATAAAATTGGCTTCAGGGAGACAGAAGATAACGAATGATATTGTATTAAAATTGTAAGTGGCAGAAATAAAAGAACAAGCTTCAGAAAGACAGATTATGACTAATGACGTTGCATTTAAATTTTGAAAGATTTTATGTGTCGGAAGATAAAACCAGGCTTCAGGAAGATTGAAGATGACGAATGACATTGCATTTAAGTTTTTGAAGATTTTTATGAGGTAGAGAATTTAAAAAATCAGACTTCGGAACGACAGAAGATTATGAATGACATTAGATTGAAATTCTAGATGATTGTAGCTGGCACAGACTTCAGGAAATCAGAAGGACGAATGCTGTTTCGTTTAAATGTTTGAAGATTGTAGGTGGTAGAGAAAAACAAGCTTCAGGAAGGCAGATGACAATTGACGTTGTATTTAAATTTAGTGAAGAGCGTATGTAGCTGAAAATAAAAATATGTTTCAGGAAGACAGAAGTTGTCCAATGACATTGAACTTGAATTATTGAAAATCGCAGGAGGCAGAAAATAAAAAATAAGGTTCAAGATGACGGAATGACGATGCGTTAATGCTTTTAAAATCATAAGTGTCAGCGAATATAAAGAGGTTTCAGGGCCACAAAATGTGACGAGTGATGTATTTAAATTTTTAAAGATTGTTGGTGACATATAATTAAAAAAAGCAGCATTCATGAAGACAGAATAAGACGAATGCCGATCTATTTAAATTTTTAAATATTTAATTAGCAAAGAATATAAAACAGGCTTTAGGATGATCGAAGATGAAGAATGTCGTTGCGCTTAAAGTTTTGACTATTGCAGGAGACAGAAAATATCCAACAGGGTTAAGGAAAAGAAAAGATGACGAATGACAATGCATTCAAATTTTTGACGATTGTAGGAGACAGAGAATAAAAAACAGGCTTCAAGAATACAGAAGATAAGGAATGACATTACAATTAATTCTTTTTTAATTGTAGGTGGCATAGTATAAAAACAGTTTTCATGAAGACAAAATATGATGTATGATGTGGCATTTAACCCTCTAGGGCCATTCGTATCATATTTGATACAGTATGAAAACAAGCCTTGAAAGAAATATTTTCCTGAAAAATTTTTTAAGAGAAATATTTTATAAATTTCAAATGAAAGCTGTACTGACTGCTCAGTCAATGAATACCAAATGTTTCCTTATAGGGAAATACCAAATGTTTCCTTATAGGGAAATACCAAATGTTTCCTTATAGGGAAATACTGTATCAAATATGATACGAATGGCCCTAGAGGGTTAAGTAGTAATTAGTGGGGGATCTGTTTATTACTTCATAACAATATAGAACTGATCCCCCACTTTATGCCCAGTAGAAGCCTTAACACTCTAGGGCCATTCGTATCATATTTGATACAGTATGAAAACAAGCCTTGAAAGAAATATTTTCCTGAAAAATTTTTTAAGAGAAATATTTTATAAATTTCAAATGAAAGCAGTACTGACTGCTCAGTCAATGTACACCAAATGTTTCCTTATAGGGAAATACCAAATGTTTCCTTATAGGGAAATACCAAATGTTTCCTTATAGGGAAATACTGTATCAAATATGATACGAATGGCCCTAGAGGGTTAAGTAGTAATTAGTGGGGGATCTGTTTATTACTTCATAACAATATAGAACTGATCCCCCACTTTATGCCCAGTAGAAGCCTTAACCCTCTAGGGCCATTCGTATCATATTTGATACAGTATGTAAACAAGCCTTGAAAGAAATATTTTCCTGAAAAATTTTTTAAGAGAAATATTTTATATATTTCAAATGAAAGCAGTACTGACTGCTCAGTCAATGAATACCAAATGTTTCCTTATAGGGAAATACCAAATGTTTCCTTATAGGGAAATACCAAATGTTTCCTTATAGGGAAATACTGTATCAAATATGATACGAATGGCCCTAGAGGGTTAAGTAGTAATTAGTGGGGGATCTGTTTATTACTTCATAACAATATAGAACTGATCCCCCACTTTATGCCCAGTAGAAGCCTTAACCCTCTAGGGCCATTCGTATCATATTTGATACAGTATGAAAACAAGCCTTGAAAGAAATATTTTCCTGAAAAATTTTTTAAGAGAAATATTTTATATATTTCAAATGAAAGCAGTACTGACTGCTCAGTCAATGAATACCAAATGTTTCCTTATAGGGAAATAACAAATGTTTCCTTATAGGGAAATACTGTATCAAATATGATACGAATGGCCCTAGAGAGTTAATGTTTTGAAGCTTGCAAATCGCAGAGAATAAAAAACAGACTTCGGTAAAAACAATGAACGGGGAATAACAATGCATTTAAATTTTTGAACACTATACGCTGATTTTTTTTTTTTTTTATCCGAGCCGATGCACCCCAACGCACATACATATTATTTTATTAAACGAATAAGAATTTGAAAAGACGGAGAATATAAAATGTAAAACTAACGAAAAAAAACTTTTTATGCGTTATTTCATACTAGTTTTTACATTTTGAAAGTCAGGCAAGCTATATATATATATATATATATATATATATATATATATATATATATATATATTGCGGAAATTAACGAAGATTAACGAAACTTGGATATAAACAACCGAAAATTATTTGTTTGGACATTGTTTCTGATCGATACTCATATTTAAGTACATATTGTATTTTTTAATTAAGCATTATTATATATTCATATCTACTGGCCTGATTATTTATGATAAATTTTTATTACGAAAATGTAATAATCCTGCCGAATGACACACATTTTCGTAATAAAAATTAATCGTAATCAGGCCAGTAGATATAACTATATAATACGTTTAATTAAAAAACAGAATATCTACTTAAATATATATATCGATCAAAAATAATGTTCAAACAAATCATTTCTATATATATAATATATATATATAGAGAGAGTTAAAGTGTAATGATGCTTTGTGCCAAAATTGCTGTTTTTTCACTAGTTTAATGGTTGGTGGAAAGGCGTTTCAGGTAAGCAGGGTTTTATTATACTGTGCTTGATATACTGTGCTTGATTAGGGTGTTAATAGAGTTAATAAAAAAGAAGCCAACAAAATTTAAAGCAATTAAGCAGATATAAACGCTAAAAAGCAGTTAAAATAAAAAGCAATAAAAAGCAATTAACCACCTGAAAATCATATCTATCTATCTATCTATCTATCTATCTATCTATCTCTACCTCTGTTCATTATCTATCTATCTATCTATCTATCTATCTATCTATCTATCTATCTATCTATCTACTATCTGTTCTATCTATCTATCTATCTATCTATCTATCTATCTATCTATCTATCTACCTCTGTTCATTCTATCTATCTATCTATCTATCTATCTATCTATCTCTACCTTCTGTTCATTATCTATCTATCTATCTATCTATCTATCTATCTATCTATCTATCTATCTATCTATCTCTACCTCTGTTCATTATCTATCTATCTATCTATCTATCTATCTATCTATCTATCTCTACCTCTGTTCATTATCTATCTATCTATCTATCTATCTATCTATCTATCTATCTATTCTTATTCTGTTCTTCTACGTTTCCTTCTCTCTCTTTTCTCTTTTTAATATTTATTCATTCTTTTCCTTTTTTCTATCCCACATGACTACGTCTAGACAAATTTAAGACATTCGCTGTTGTATGAATTTGGTTTGAAAAGCGGCTGGGACCGCGAAATAGAGTATTACCAATGGATTTGTAGAAATATCTAATTTTTGTTTCCTGTTTATAATACTCTGTTAGATTTAGCAATAAATTTTAACATTGAGTTCTCTTTGGAGTCTGCCTGTATTGGAATTTACCTTACCAATAAATTTATAACTTTATTTGTATTTGTGATAGAAATAATTTGTAAAAAGGATTAGAAAGAAGTAAATCTATATTTCATTAAGGTTTTATTAAAATTTTATTTAGTTACCACATGTTAGTTCATTTAGCTCTCAAGTCTTCTAATGAACTAGGTTTGGTTGCATACACAATTATTTTCACATATCCCCATAAAAAATCTAATGGAGTTAGAAAACCATTTGTTTTAGGAAATTCATGATTTAAAAACTGTATAACAGGCAGAGCAACGTGACAAGGAGCTCTATCTTGTTGATTTATAACATTTTTTACAGATTATTTCTATCGTAAATACAGATAAAGTTATAACATTTTTAAAGTATGCACTAACTTTATGGACACCCTGTGTATATATATATATATATATATATATATATATATATACACACACACACACACACACACACACACATATATATATATATATATATATATATATATATACAGATAGATAGATAGATAGATAGATAGATAGATAGATAGATATGATATGATCTTGAAAAGATATAAAAACAAACCAGATTGAATATCCACGGAGTGAAAATATTGTGCTATTGTATGGTTGCTATATCTTTTTAAGATAATATTTATAATAACAACAGAATAGCCCAAACCTAGTTTAGTCATTTCCTTTTTAAAAATCGATTTTTATATATTTTTTTATAATCGTGTTGCCCTAAGCAAGGCATTTTACTGCCATTGTTGTGCAGTGGGTTACATAGAAGGAATGTTATGAGGAGTGAGAGGTTGCAAAGGGTGTCAGGAAGAGAGTAGGAGAAAGAAGAGAATTCTGATGAGAGTGGGGTGGACGAAGAAAAAAGCATTAGAGAGAGGATTAAGTTACTGAGACAGGAGATGACTATTGACTTTACATTTAAATTCTTGGAGATTCTAGCTGTCGGAGAGGCAAGTAAATGAAAGAGAATTCCAGGGGCGTGAAGAGCGAGAAAGAAGCTGATGGAGTATAATTTTCGTTTACAATTTATTGGTTTCACGCTAATCTTGTGGCTCGAGGAAATTCATATATAGGGGGTGCCAGTGAGCTAAGTTCATCGGAGCAGAAGCCGTGAAAGTATTTATAGAAGAGACACAGGGAAGCCACACTGCGTCGGTGAGAAAGCGACTGTATCCTAGCTGCCAAGTCGGGATCGGTCACATTACAGATTCTCCGTTGGATTCGATCGAGGACACCTAAGTGTACAGCAGGAGCACCCGACCAGATATGGCAGCAATACTCAATGCATGGTAGACTTGTATATGTGCAGGATTGTTTCGAACGGGAAAAACCTCCTGGCCCTACACAGAGAACCGACTTTATTAGCAACGGATTTAGCTATAGATTCTATATAGTTATTCCATTTGAGGTCTGATGTGAGAGTTAATCTTAGGAGACGCAGTGTTTTTCTTTCAGAGAAAGAAGCCTGATCCATGTTAATGGGCGGGGGGAACGATTGTCTGTGGTGGCTATTATATAGCAGCTTCGTTTTGGAAACATTAAAATTTACGAGCCATTTGTTACCCCAATCCACCACGGATTGCAGGTCATTTTCAAGCTCGGCAGCGAGCTTTGCTTTTTCAACCTCGGTAGATTTTTGATCGAGACGAGAGTAAATCGTAGTGTCGTCAGCATATATAGACACTTGGGATTTAATTACATCAGGGAGATTGTTAATACTGATAAGGAAAAGCGTAGGACCTTGAGGGACACCCGCATTCATGTGATAGTATTGGGAGGTTTGTCCTTTCAACACTACCCTTATTTTACGGTTTGAAAGGAAGGACTGGATTAGGTCAAACAATTGTCTAGTTATACCATAGCCCTGCATCTTGCATAGAAGGCCAGCATGCCAGACGCTTTGGAGATGTCAAGGGCAACAGTTCATGCTTCGCCGTTTTTGTCGAGGGCCTAGTGGATACACTTAGTGATGGTCATGAGCATATCAGCAGTAGATCTAGTGAAGTGGAAGCCATACTTTAATGTCAGAGAAGAGTCTGTGTGCTGTGAGATGTTGTACCACCTCGGCGTTGATGATGGCTTCGAACACTTTGCTAAAGATCGGTAGGAAGCTGATTGGCTGATAATTAGCGGAGTCAAAGGCTTCGCCAATATTTTTTATACCTATAGGAACCACGGAGGAGGATTTCCAGCAGGCAGAAAAGCAGGAAGCAGAAAGGCAGTAGTTATAGAGTTTAGATAGAACAGAAGAGTGTTCCGGAGCACATTTGTTTAGGACAATGATGGGTATTCCGTCGCCACTGCTCGCCTTATGAGGGTCAAGCTTAGCAATTATTTGGAGACCAGCGAGGGAATAATTAAAAGTATAAATATAATTACTATAAAAATAATTTTAAAAATATATAAATGTAATACGATTAATTAATGTAAGTGCGCTTTCAAATTTAAACAGATTTTAAGAAAATAACTCTTTTTTTAATTCAAATATAATTTTTAAAACATTTTTAACAATTCCAATAACTTTTTTCTTAAGTGAAATACGTTTTTACATTAAAATTGCTTTTTAAAAATACCGTTTTTTAAAAGTATTTTTTTTATTATTGTAGTTTTTGTAATTAAAATAGCATATATATTTCTCAATTTAAGATCCTGAGCATGACGATTAACTGCATCTGGCAGCATGATCTCTAATTAGGAGGGTTTGGGGAACGTAAAATTACCTCTTAATTGCTGTCGCCCTCAGCTCCACTCTGACCAGGGGTAGTAGCAACTATTAGAGTCCCAGTTTCTCTCAAACTAGGAACAAAGCATTATGAACGTATACATTTATAGTAAAAATTCCAGCAATTCATTTAGAGAAGAAAATATTAAAAAGATACATTTTGGAAGAAAATTGAATGAAAATAATGGGAATAATACTGCCTGCATCTTTTAAAAATAGCAGCAATACATCTGGCTCTCTACAAAAACCTATTTGCAAAAATTATTCAACAAAACGTGATCTACAAACTGTCCTTTAAAAGAAAAAGACCAAAAGATATCTTAAATTTTCTAAAAAAACAAACTTTTTTGTCAAAATCTGACTAAATCAACTTTCTCACTATAAGCGAACATTTTAAAACAAAAGGTAAAAAAGTACCTTAAGACGCCACCTTTTTGGCATTAAATAACCCACAGTGGTTGATATGCCGTTAAACAAACTCAAACTCTAAGACAGATGTTTTTTTTTACCAAACGTATAATATTTAAGTATTAATCTTTAAAATGAAAATTGATATTTATATGCTGTTTTAAATTTAAAGAAATATCCTAAAATACAAAAAAAAAAACTGAATTTTGAACTGGGTATTTTCTTTTCAAATTATAACGCGCTAAATTAAAGAAATTGAACCTGTGCTGATCAATTGACGCAGTCTCGGACACTTCTGAGACTGTTGAGAATTCAGCAGAGCCCATTAGGTGGCATATGGTTCCCATAGATTATGGATAAAAATCGAGACACCTAAGATGATTCCTATCAATTTGGACGGTCGGGAAACCTTGCTTTGCTCTAAGAAAGCTTCTTTCACGTAGTAGAGGAAACACTAACCATGTTCTTAAATAGCCTCATCAGATATATTATGTAAACTATTTAATGAAACTTCTCAACTTTAAATTACCACATGATCCACTAAATTTAATGAAAATAGTTAAAGGATGAAAATAAAGTATAATTTTAATTGTGGAGAAATTATAATTTCAGTTGTGAACCATTAAACCCAAGCTTTCTGCATCTTCAAAGGAACAGCTGATTATGAAATTTTCCATTGCTATGAAAGTCGACAATCACAGTCACAGTAAACGCAGGCTTCCTGTGATTGTTTGTTAAATACCTTTATTGTTAATAACCAATAACCCCATGTTGCGAGCTGGCCTACTTTATACACTATGGATCCCCGTTCCATTGTAGGGATAAAAAATTAAGAACTACGATGAATTTTCTACAACTCTTAACACTCTAAACTTTATAACTGCACATTAACTCCTACAACTTATGTTAGTCTTTCCTTTTAATAAATTTCTAATTTAATATGAAAAATGTATATTTTTCTTACACTATTATTCCACACATTTCCATACATTCCAACCGACAGCCAACCTTCTGATAACGATGAAAACCTTCTGATAATTTTTCTGATGATAACAACTCTGCATAAATCTTGTAAGCTGTAGGGAGTTCGGTTAAGTATGACACAAGGCCGAACCAAGAAACATTAACCATCTCCATTACGTCTACACCATCACCAGCCCTGCTTATCTACTATGAAGTCACCCCAGCCGTATCAATCGGAATCTGAAATTGTTATTAAATGTCTAATCATATCTGCTATTATTTGACTGAACCAATTTGAGAAGCAGAAAGAAGATTTTACAGCCAGTATATTGCTAAGTGTTAGACAGGGAAGTTTCCAACAGTTCGTTGCATCGGAAAATTAGCTTATTCTCAATGGTTTCCACGATAATAGTTACGAAGTCAGTTTAAGAAAGATGGCTTCACAGTGAGAATTCTAGAACAGCAACTTGCTTTGTTACGCCTGGTGTCGATACGGGCTGCCATTCCCATGGCGATATATAAGCACTTCAATGATTAGCCAACAGGAGCGTTCTTCCGGAGAGAGAGGCTGAAAGCCAAATCTATCATAATTGGTATGTTTAACAATCAGCCTATTTTGCATAAGCTTGTATATGCCTGGTGATTTCTGTATTTTCCATGCCTCTTTTTTAAAATCTTTTTTTCTCTCTTGTACTAATGCTCCAAACATTTATACATATTGTCTTAAAAGCTACTATGGTGACTATTTTTATGGTAAGAGTTTGAGTTTCGATTAATGGTATATCAACCTCTGTGGGTTATTTAATGCCAAAAAAGTTAGGGTTTTAAGGTATATTTTTAATGTTCGGTTATAGTGCGAAGGTTGATTTAGTAAGATTTTAGTGAATTTTTTTTTTATTCTTTTTTATTTTAGAAAACTGAAAATGCTTTCTCAGCTTGTATTCAAAAATGTTTTGCTGAGAATAATTTTTTCCTTCAAAAATGTGTTGTGGGTAATATTTTTCTTCAAAAATGTATATTTTTCTGTAAAGTCTAGTTTTATGTATATATTTCTATAAAAGTGTATTTTTATACTTGTGTTTTGACCCCATTTTGGAAACCATGATTAGCCACACACTGAATGCACATCACATATAACACACATTTAAATATTTCAAAACATTGAAACACTATTGCCTATGAGTCTTACACACACATGGAATGTTAAGTAAAACGCAAGCACACACACATACACACACAAATAACACACAACTACATCAAACAGTAATCAACATTTTGAACTTTTTATGTTTGAAAAAAACGTGTTGCTTCTGGAAAATAATAAAAAAGTGTTACGTTTTCTTTATCATCTCATTTTATTACAATTATTTGCCATTTATATAAATTTCATAGTTATCAGACTGTAGATAAATTTGTCAAAACCTCATAGAAAAAACCCATCACTATGTTAAACATGTTTTAACATTTGTTTCAATTGCTATTTATTAAACTTGATATCATCTATATGTTATCAAATAGTGTTTCAGAAAAGCATATTCTAATTTTGAAAGATTTTTTTAATAAACTAAATGATGTTGCGTTGTGGTGCATTGGATATCGGCTCGGAACGAGAAATCGGGGAGCCGAGTTCGAATTTCAGTTGAATTCATTGCATTCACTTACGCGCAAATACCCTTGGGAAAGGTATTAATCCGTCTCTTCCTTCCAATTTATGGGTTAAATAACAGGACAGATTGGGTTCTATAGTCTTTGCTGGCAAGCAGTCTACCGCAGGCTTTCTGGCAACCTTCTGCCCAGTCAATCATGTCTCTTTCGAAACATGATCGCCCAAGTGTGTTTCACGTATGGCACTTAACTGACTGACAGACTAAAATAAAATTAGAAAGAAATAGTTTTTGGTTTTCAGAATACATTTTAAAACGACTAAATATCGCTTTTTCGATGTCACATGTATAAATGCAATAAGTAAACTAGTATATTTCTGAAATATATAAATATGTTATGGGAAGTAACTTTAGACTCATTTATTGCTTGGGGAAATTAACAAAAATAATGACTGTGAATAAGACGAATGAAAAAAAAAACGCTTTCCATAAAAAAAGAAACAATATAAGACATAGAATCTATTAAATGTACTTTTGTTATTGCTTTGTTCAGTTTTTGTTGAAAATTAAATGTATTAGCGCGGAACAGAGGACACCAAGACAGATAAAAGAGTTTCTTTGGGGAAATTAACAATGATATCGCTTTTATAGAGCCAACATTTGATCCGAAATATCTTTGTATAAGTTATTCACTCTATGTAGACATATGTGTAGAGACTGTTAAAATTACTGAATTAATATTTTTTAATTTATTTAATTATCATCATTCTTATATACAAAGTGAGTAAAAAGTAGTGCCCAGATTCCGGAGAAGACATATGCTAATATACCTATGGGATATTGTTCATTTTCTTAGCTCTATTTGTTTTGTTTTTCAACAACATCTTCTAAGTATTGTAACGCGCAAAACCTAAAATAAATCTTTTCAGCACAAAAAAAAATGAGTTAGAATTGTAATGAAAGTATTATGGGATCTCCCTTTTTCTATGAGTATACATATACTCCTGCCATAGAGAGATTTGGAAGGGACATCGTAGAGATTTGTATGTTACCGAATGATACCGAAGTTACACAGAGAATACCACGTCAGTAGTCATAGTAGCTCTGAGTTCGACTCAGCCAGAATATTATTACGCAGACATACTAATTCCAGCACGGCTTCACTTCAAAGACTTGTATATATATATTCCTTACGAATCGTATTCCTGGATTACTAACCTGCGTTCCAGTTTGTATCTTTACATTTAATATAACATATTTTTCTATCTCAAATATATGTTTTGTTGTTCATTATTTTGTGCGGTTCCTCACCTGGAATCCACAACAGAATGTATTCATGTCGCTTACACTGAATAATTAATACAAATCCAGTATGTGGAATTAGTGAATACGAAAACTAGTAAATACCTCGTTGTATGGATCAGTTATTAAAAATTTACTACAAGAGATAAATAATTTGAATATAGAATATGTTTTGCTAGGGATAGTTTCGCCAAACACTGCAAAGTGCTACAAGACAAAAAAAATATTAACCTAAAAATTCGAGTGATGTTCTTGAGTAGCCACGTCAGATCGAGATTTCTATAAGGCGCCAAACCCGTCCAGAATTGCTGGCTGCATACAAATCCTTTCTCAGATTAAAGAAGATTTTCAGCGAGTGAGGCATAAAGGCTTTAGCCAGGAGCAAACTTCGTGCACAGACGTTTCAGATTCACACGCAAAAAGGACTCTACCAGATGACAGAAACCACGTTACTTGAAGATTTTCAACAGCAGCAACTAATAAAATCAATTGCACATCTAACTTGAATAGTTAAATAATAACATAATAAGAGAAACCACGTCACTTGAAGATTTTCAACAGCAGCAAGTAATAAAATCGATTGCACATCTAACTTGAATAGTTAAATAATGACATAATCAAGATACTGCCGTTCCACTCATCGCCAAACAAAAGGCAAGGAAGAAAACCCTCATCGGTGTCAGAAAGATCGATAACATCAAATGGATATCAGAAACCTATGATTATAAAATATTGTTTCAAGAGATATATTTTATAAAATTCAACTACTTTTCAAAATGCTCGTTCAATGAATACCGTATGTTTCCTTATAGAGAAACGACTAATATTAAAGACGAGAAGAACCGATAACTGACTTTGTTTCTTAGGCCGATGGCTCGCAGAATGAAGAAAAGCCTAATTTAATATGAATAATGTTCCCATAAATTTCTATTGGTCTCTTCCTTTTTATAAACTTTAATTTAGATGACAATTGACAGCCGTAAAAAACAAATTCCATGAATTTTGTCTCATTCTATATATTCATGGTATGAAAGTGTATCACATGACTTATTCACTGAGGCAACTAAATAGAAAAGATGAACAGACTTCGATATAGAATGACCTAGCAATGTTTGAGATGTTAAATCTATTAAGAAAGCTTAACTGTCAACTGGTTTACAGCGATGTTACGTTGAAACACAGTTCTCGTGCGATTAATGAATATAAGCAACGTTGAATCTGGTCAGTACTTAAATAGGTGACCGCTTGTAAGCTGGCATGCGAGGGTCGTTTAATGGATGATGGTTGAAATAATTGGAAAGCTGAGTTCCAATTCCCGTTAGTTTTGTTATATTCCCTTAGATGCAAAATCCTAAACCAGCTAAAATCAAAGCACCTAAATCCCTTAATTTTCCTTTACTAATATCCGGGGCATTCGTACTAACTTCTCTAGCGTAGAAGCTTTCCTCCACGAAAAGTCCCCGGATATCCTAGCACTCTGTGAAACTAACCACAACTCATCTATTCCCTCCTCTGACCTCTCCATTCCTGGTTATCTTCCCCTCTTAAGGAAGAATTCCACTGTCCACATGCATGGGCTGGGTGTCTACGTTAGTGAACACCTCCCCATAGCTAGGATGACTTCCCTCGAATCTACTGACTACCAATATGTCTGTTCCCGTCTGTCTCTCCTCAGTTCGATTAGTTACCTATTCTTTCTTTACCGTTCTCCCTCATCTCCTGACTGCTCCCTTCTAGATAGCATTGCTGACAACATTGATAAGGCTATTTCCTACCACCCATTCGCTCACATATTTGTATTTTGAGATCTTAACGCCCATCACTCTAAGTGGCTTAAAGACTCTATTACTGATCCAGCGGGCATCCACGCCATGAACTTCGCTATTTCCTAATCCCTTATGCAAGCGGTGAACTTCCCCACTCGCTTTCCAAGCACTCCCTCTGGACACTCATATGTTTTACCTCTGCACCTGACGCCTGTCAAGTCTCGCAGCTTTGCCCTCTCGGCAACTCCGACCATGCTGTTGTCTTTCTCAATATTTCTTTCCACTCTCAATCCCCCCAGGAGCCTCCTACCTATAGGACCTCCTATTGCTACCAAAAAGCTGACTGGGATGCCTTTCGCGATTTCCTCTGCGAAGTCCCTTGGGGAAAAGTGTTCGATCTCCCAGTTGATGACTGTACCTCTGAGGTTTCGTTATGGGTGAAAGCTGGTATTGATGCCTTCATACCTACCAGGAAGTATTGCTTAAAACCTTATTCCTCTCCGTTGTTCTCTCCTGCCTGTTCGGCCGCCATTGCCCACAGGAACTATTACTTCCGACTATTCCGGAGACAGTCATCTGATCACAATAGGCGCCTATTCACGTCTACTCATAATGAGTGCAAGAGAATCCTGAATGACGCCAAGCGGTTGTTTGCTGAGAGAACGTGACAGCGCATTGCTGACCGCAAGTTCGGCTCCAAGAACTATTGGCGGTTATGCAAACGGGTGCTGAACAATAGCAAATCCTCAATACCTCCTTTAATCAATAAATCAGAGGTTCTCACTTCATCTGCGGACAAAGCTGAGTGCTTTGCCCGCAGATTCTCATCTAACTCCACATTTGACTCATCTGGAGTACACTCACCCGACTTCCCTATTATAACTGAGGCCAAACTGCACGACGTATATATAACACCGACAGTAGTATCCAGACTTATTTAAAAACTTGACCCCCATAAGGCGAGCGGTGGTGATGGAATCCCGGTGATAGTCCTTAAGAGGTGTGCTACTGAACTCTCCCCTGTCCTCTCTAAACTGTATAACTACTACCTTTCTGCTTCCTGTTTTACTGCATGCTGGAAGTTCTCTTCAGTCGTTCCTGTATTTAAGAACTGTGGTGAACACTCGGACCCGTCCAACTATCGCCCTATCCTACCAATATTCGGGAAAGTGTTCGAGGCCATAATTAATGCTGAAATAGTTCAACATCTTACTGCCCACAAACTCTTCTCTGACAGGCAATATGGCTTCCGCTTTGCCAGGTCCACGGCCGACATGCTAACAACCGTTACGGAGTACATGCTCCAGACTCTTGATGAGTCAGGCGAGGCTCGTGCTGTTGCTCTGGACATCTCCAAGGCTTTTGACAGGGTTTGGCACTCTGTGCAAGCTATGGGGTTACGGTATTACCGGACGCTTGCTTGATCTAATACAATCTTTTTTAAATAACCGTAAAATGAAGGTCATTTTGAATGAGCATGCCTCTTCATCCTACAGCACGAATGCTGGTGTCCAACAGGGCTCTATCCTGGACCCGACGCTCTTCCTTATCTTCAGCAACAACCTCTCAGATGAGATCAAGTGCTAAGTAGGCATCTACGCAGATGACACCACAATTTACTCCCGCATCAGTAAGAAACCTGTCGTGGCGGACAAACATAATCTCGCTGCTGACCTTGAACGGGATCTACACTCTGTGGTGAATTGGTGCAAAACGTGGCTTGTCAATTTTAATGCGTCTAAGACCAAGCTGTTGTCTGTCAATCATCACAGGCATCCTCTCCTGCCTCCCATAAGCATGGACCAAGCGATTCTCCCTGAGAGCAATACACTGCGCCTCCTCGGCCTTACCCTCTCTTCTGATCTCAAATGGAACCACTACATCGAGGCCATAGCTAAATCCACTGCTTAGAAGGTTGGGTCACTGTGTCGGGTCAGGATGTTTTTTTCCGTTTGAATCCATCCTACATATATACAAGTCAACCATTCGTCCGTGCATAGAGTACTGCTGACATATATGGTCAGGCGCCTCTGCCGTTCACCTCAGTGTTCTCGACAGGCTGCAAAGTAGAATCAGTAATGTGATAGGTACTGACTTGGCAGCTCGACTACAGCCATTTCCCCACCGAGGAAATGTGGCCTCCATTTGTCTGTTCTATAAATACTTTCATGGCTTCTGCTCGGACGAACTTAAGTCACTGCTTCCTCCTCAACAGGTGTTTACTAGTGCAACCAGATTGGCAACTGGGCCCCACCCATTCACAGTTAGGTTAGCCAAATGCAGACGACAATTCTACTCCTGCAGCTTCTTCTCTCGCACTTCCCGCCTGTGGAAATCGCTCCCATATTCTTGCTTTCCTGATGGCTACAACCGCCAGGAATTCAAATGCAATGTCAATACTCAGCTATTAACCACTTGACTCTAGCTCTTCCCCCACCCCGTATATCCTTTCCTTTCTCCCCACCTTTGAAACTGCCATCACACCTGCATTTTCATCTTTCTATTGCTCCTTTCTAACTGGTTCGTATTCCTCTTCACTCTCTTCTAATTAATCTTTTTACACTTATGTAGCCCCCTGCTCATTAGTGGCATTTCCACATTGCTCGGGGTGAAATGATGAAAAGAAAAACTTGGGAAAGGTATAAATACACGTCTTATCTCCTCCAGCAACGGGTTAATTAGTAGAACGTATATCAGTAAATCTTTATTATCTTCAAAACAGTCTTAAAATCTAAGAATAATTTTTTGGTTTTAAATTACCTGTAATAAGTCACCTTCCCACCGCCGTAAGGTTGCCACACGGTGTCCTTTCTATAAATACTTTCACGGTAATTGTCCGGATGTGCTCTTTGCAATTATGCTTATACTAGCAGGCGTTGCTCGGGTGTAATGGAAGCTTTAAAACTAATCCATGGTCCTGGAGCTCAGACTCAGCCTGAAGAATATTTGAAATAATAAAATAATTGCGACAATTTAACAATCGCACCTAATATATATATATATATATATATATATATATACACTAGCAGTATAGTCATATACATCTGGCCACCTAACTCAAACGATTGCAACTTACTTGATTATTAGATGCGGGGTGCAGTTCAGAGAGAGAGATAGAGAGAGAGAGAGAGAGAGAGAGTGAGAGAAAACTTCTTGCAACACTACAAACGAACAGAGGGCAAGGATTATGGCAGCATTCACCAACTTACACAAGGTGACCTCCTAGAAGAGATGCAAGAGATTCCTAGGTCTTCCAAACCGAAGCTGTGGCTGAAGCTTATGGCAATTTTATTGCATTAATTTACTCTTTAGTGTTTCAAGATATTCATATGAAACTATCAGTTACTCATGTGTAATGAAAGCTTTAAAACTAATCCATGGTCCTGGAGCTCAGACTCTTTGGACGTTGGCACGGAAGACTAAAATGCAATAGTTGTTTCCAGTTAAAGCGAAACCGTAGACCGAAAGAAAAATTAATAGATATAAGTCACATTTTCATTTCCTGGTATCGATATCAAATAAGTTTTTTTCGTCGTAAACTGAATTTTGAAGGCTAAATAAGTCCTCTGAGTAAATGGTATCATGGCTGAGATTAAGAACTACAATTATACCTACTTAGAGCCAAACCCGAAACTAAAACCAAAAGCTAAAATAAAAGGGCTGAAAAAATACAGACATACAGACAGATAAAGAGACACACACACAAACATCTTCCCTTTTATATATATATATATATATTATCGATTTTCTGCACTATCGTAAGAACTGCTACCTTTAAACTTCCGAATATCGTTTCTTATGTCTTTGTCTATGAGTGTACAAATTTGATTAAAATCGGACCAGCCCTTCTATAACCCGATTTTTCCGATTATCTATTTTCGATATTTATCGGGGATACCTCGACACAAATTTTCAAGAAAATCGGTTCAACCGTTTCGGAATCCATAAGTAACGGACACACAAACACAGACACACATATACACAGACAAAGTTCCATTTATAAATAAGTTTAGATAATTTATGCATTCCATTTATGTATTTGTTTTGGATATTGTTCATTGATTCTGAATGTTGTTATTTCAAATAAAGTATATTAAATTTAGGTTATAGGTTTTATTTAGACTTTTGGGTCATATTGCGGTTGTAGATAGTGTAGTAGTAATTTGTGTTCGTCTCTGTAGCTTGAAATGAAAGAAAATCGGTTCTGCCGTTTTGGAGTCTATAGGAAATGACACACACACAGACACACACACACACAGACAAAGTTCCATTTATAAATAAGTTTAGATTTTTTGAGTTTAAGCGGAGTACTAGACCGACGTCGATATCTCATCAATTTACAGTTGAGCTGCCTAGATGTAACAGTAAGTTCTATGTTAATAGTTGATTCTCTTGGTTGTGGAACTCCCTTGCGACTTCATGCTTTCCAGCCAACTTTAATCTACAGATAATTTAAATGCAATGTCAATCTCTATTTACTGTCCTGATTACTCTTTTCTCTTCCTGCTCATTATCAATGTTTCTGTTTCTAATTCTCCCACACTCTGTAAACCCTTCTGTCTTAATGACTTTATTCCATTGCATGAGTGATAGCGACTGAAAAAATAAATCAATAAATCATTTAACTATAAATTACCATTTTAGTTTTTCTTCGGAAATTGTGTTATTGCATGCTTTGTCCGTTAGGGACGTATGCGACTAAGTCTCTGAACAAATTTCTTTCTTTTTTTTTTTTTTGCGAATTGATATTACGTCCTCAGAAAGAATAATGGCAAGCTGTACGTTCACTGAATAAACTACTTTCCTTTAAGGACGTTAACTGTTAAAACAATGTAACCTTTTCCTATTAAGGTACCAGTTTTGAGATGACAAAGTTTGCTTTTACACGTTTGAACGCATTTGCTTTCAGGACGGAGAAAAGGAAATCCTATAGGCATCGTTATTGAAAGAGAAAAGTATAGATTTAGAGGCCAAACGACGGTATTTTGTTTTTGAATTGACTGAAAAAGAAGAGAAATACGCCCCGTCCCCACGGATCGATTACTTTAGAAATGGATTTCGCTTTTGCCTAAAAGAAAACAGAGAACACCTTTGATAAATTGTTGAAAGATTAAATAAAAAAGTTCAGACGGACAGAGGCTGAACAAGTTCCTTTTGTTACTGCGTAAACGATACAATTGGGAAATACGCTATTTTCATAGTAAAACGATCCTCGATAAATTTCCATTATAAGTAAAAGGAAGATTCAGTAACTAAGGCATCTATTTATCTGTCTATTTGTAATCTCTCTCTCACTATATATATATATATATATAAATATCAAAATAATAACTAAATAGACTCTGTAAGCAAGTAGGCCGTAAATTTATACTAAAATAAACCTTCAAAAAAACTACTAACAAACAGAACCTAATTCCGTTACAATCCGGTGCACTGAGGCGTCGGATAAATGGGGAGAAAAAAAGAAATCCGCGGAACAAGAACAAAACATTCAATACTCCGCAGCAAATAAAAAAAAACCCAAACGGAACCAACCACAAGAAAAAGTGCTCGATACAAAGTACAAAAGAAAATATACAAAAGTAGAGCAAAGACACACAAAAATCTAAAGCGAGCCAAAACCTACCGCGGTTTCACACTACGGATCGTCAGGGCAGAGCCTTTGCCCTGACGATCCGTAGTGTGAAACCGCGGTAGGTTTTGGCTCGCTTTAGATTTTTGTATATATATATATATATATATATATATATATATATATATATATATATATATATATGTGTGTGTGTGTATTAAAATTAGAAAGATCAGCCGATTATGCTACTAGGTTTTCAACCTTTCGGTATCGACAGGCGTTATAGATTAAGTTTATTAATATATAACGTCTAACGAAACCGGAAGATTGAAACTATGGTAGTGTAGTCGGTTGATCTTCCTAATTTTATTATTCAAAACCTCTGCATGTTAAATACTTATCTTTTTCTTTAAATTTGTATTGAGCACGTTTTAATACAACTGTTTAATGGTCTTAATTGACTGACCGATGAGTTTTCTTAAATCATATAAATCCAAAAGGATGATCAGATAGGTAAATCCCAAAAACCCAATCCTATTAATATTAATTTCATTAATATTAGAATTGATCAAGGTGGAGGGCTCGATGCAAATATTACATTCTATTTACAGAGCCAAAGATAAAAAATAAATTATTTTAACTTGTAAATTCTTGACTCTTGTATGGGGTTGGGGTATGGTTTCTAATATGCGACATAGGTATCTGTCTGCTTTCCACTTCTTGCTTCCTTACATTCAAAAATTGTTCAAAAATTTTTTTTGGACTTCTACCGGTATAAAATCTTGTAAAACATTTGAATTTGTATAAATAAAATAATGGTTTCGCCGTTGCTGAAGAAGGGAGGATTTGCTCATAGAAATGGCTATCCAACGGATTTAATATTGAAATTTTGTTTTATTATATATATATATATATATATATATATATATATATATATTCTGATCAGCGTTGTTGGCGCTAATTAGTTTATTAAGTTTAGATTTTAGTTGGTGTGTTGGATTCTTGTTCAGGTTTTTAAATTTTGTGTGGTCATAAAGTATGTGGTTGAGTTTTGTGTTGTAATCTGATTTGTTAAGTACGACAAAGATGTTAGCCTTGTCGGCCTTTTTTACAATCAAATTACGCAACCACCCTCACATAATTGTAAAAAAATCCGACAAGACTAACATATATATATATATATATATATATATATATATATATATATATAAGCGCTGGAAAAGTCGAAAATTATGGAACATTTTTACACACCTTATCTCTAGCAAAAATGAAACATATAACTATACACGAAAAATAAATAAAAAAATTATTAAAATCTCATCTGCTGTTCGTTTTAAATTAAACCTGTTGAAAGAAAGATTGCTGCCGAAATATACATCATTTATATATATATATATATATATATATATATATATATATATATATATATCGTGAGAGATAAAAAGAGATACTTTAACTGGACGGGAATTTCTCTTGTATATGATTTTGGTTAAGAAGCAATGCGGTTTAGTTCCCATGTTTATTCAACCATATTTCAAACAATTTTCGTCTCTTCCGGTAAATATTTTAATACAAACTGCCTAATTTCCGAAAAACTTTGTTTTTTTCATAAGAATATGAAAGAAAAAGAAAACATCATAGGATGTGCATTTTGGTGCAGTGGATATTGGCTCAGAGCGAGAAATGCGAGAGCCGAGTTCGAATTCCAGTTAAATTCGTTGCCTTTACATACGCGCAAATGCCATTGGGAAAGTGAGTAATCAATCTTTTCTCCCTCCAGCTATGGATTAAATTGCAGGATAGATTAGGTTTTGTATCCTTGGTTTGCAACCAGGCTACCGTAGAAAGCAATGGCAAACTACTGTAGGAAAATCTTCTTCCCAGTCAGTCATGTCTCGGAAGAGACATGATCGCCCATTCGTGTACCACGTATGGCACTTAACTGACTGACTGATTATATCATTGGTCTAATTGCTATGCCTTTTTTATATATCAGTATCAGTAAACTTAGAACAATCTACTCCCCGTAAAAAGGAAAAAACTTATCCTAGCCGATAAATATTGTCCTCTGTGAGACTTTATCAAGGAATATGAGATGAAACACGTCCGCTAATTTAAGTTTCTTTTGTCTTATATATATATATATATATATATATATATATATATATGTGTGTGTGTGTGTGTGTGTGTGTGTATGTTCGTTTGTGTGCTCGCGTGTGTTTTTGTTTTTTATTATCATTTCACCCCGAGCAAGGTAGTCTTACTGCTTAATGCTACTCGTGTGCAGGAGTTTACATAAGAGGAAAGTGATGAGAAAGAGGAACAAGTTATAGGGCGTGTCAGGAAGTGGGTAAGAGAATGATAAGAATACTGGTATGATGAGAGTAGAGTGGACGGAGAAAAAACATGAGGGAAAGGATGCGAGTTAGAGAGATAGAAGATGACGATTGACCTTACATTTAAATTCTTGAAAATTGTAGCTGTCTGGGAAGTATAAAGAAGTACAAAGAAGTCTAAAGCAAGTAAAAAGAAGGGAATTCCACAGGCGGGAAGTGCGAGAAAAGAAGCTGATGGAGAAGAAGTCGCTGTTATATTTTATTGGTTTCACCGTAAAAGGGAGGGACCTAGTTGCTAGTCTAGTAGCTTGAGTAAATTCATGCAGAGGGGGCACCAGTGAGCTAAGCTCGTCGGACTAAAACCCGTGAAAGTATTTGTAGAAGAGACAGATGGAAGTCACATTAGGCCGGTGAAAAAGTGAATGCAACTGAGCTAGCAAGTCGGGATCGATCCCGTTACAGATTCTACGTTAGAGATTATCAGGAACTCCGAGGTCTATAATTATATATAATTATGTCATATATTTTGTTATTCATATGTTTATATTACGTCATTCATATGTATATATTCTGTTATTCATTTCGGATCAACCAAACATACATTTAAGTTCAGATGGTTTAATCGCAGGTCTACATTTAAACTAGAAAATTTTAAAATATATACAAAGTTGGCTAGCCACGTGTGGAAATTGAAATTAAAATATGGAAAAGACTCATACATAACGCGGAGTATTGTGAAAACAGCCAAGCCTTACAACGTGGCAAACTATGTAGACTGTGCCAGGAAGAAAAGTTAGCTATTATGTTATTTCCAAACAAAAATGAATTACTAAATTAAAGAATAGAAATTGTGACTAAGTATAACCATGCCAAAATATATCTATTAGGATTATACAATCATGGATGAAAACGTTATAACTTCTAATTTAGAAAATTGCGTGTTCATAAAAAAATCCCGTTACATGAGCGTTCTTAAAAAAAAGTAAAATCAGTTATTGTAAATCTCCTGTAGACATCAGATGGTAGAAACTTGGGTTGCGTAATATGACTCGTTTACAATGAAACATATATATATTAAACTTGAAATGAAGTTCGTTTTGAACGGGCAAGCTTCCATATCCTTCATACAAACGCAGGCGCCACTCAAGACCCTATCCTAGGTCCAACACCTTTTCTGATCTTGATATCATCAGTTCCCAAGTAGGCATTAATACAGATGACACCACCATCTACTCCCGTCTCTATAGTAAATCTGCCAAGGCTGATAAAGTAAACCTGCCTTTCATCTTTCACATTTATAAATCTATCATTTCTCTGTACATTGAATACTGTTGCCATATCTTGTCTGGTGGTTCATGGTATTCATCTTCAGCTTCAAAAAAGGATCTGTAATGCAATCGATCCTGACGTAGCATCTCAACTTTAGTCAACTTTAGGCATCATTCAAATTTAGGCATCATTCATCATTGAATATTGTTGGCATATCTGCTCGGATAACAACCAGGGAGGAAAAGAGAGAAGCAAAGAATCCAACAACCGGGGAGGAAATGAAAGAGACAAGCAAAGAATTTTGAGGTTCTGGACAAAATCCAAAATGTGATCTGCAATGTAATCAATCCTGAGTTGGCAGCCCAGCTTCAATCACTTTCTCACCGACGCGACATTGGCATCTAATCTAACCCTTTTACCGTCGAAATAGTTAAATGTAACTGCCTCTTCTAGGCTGAAATTTATTTTCTCGCACTTTCCGTTTGTTGAACACCATTCGGTTTCACATGCTTCCCTGATAGCTACAATCTCTAAATGTTTAAATGGAACATCAATTGCTATCTTGTATCTCATTGTTCCCCATCATTCTCTAATTTTTTCATCGACATGATCTGTACCTTGGTTTTTCTCTCACTGTAATCCACTGCGCATCAGCGGTGATTCTGCCTTGCTGTAGGTGAAATAATTATATATATATATATATATATATATATATATATATATTCCTGGGCTAGGAAGTGACTGAAGTCTAAGTCGTACTGATGAGCTGTGATACAGCGAAACAGTTCTGTCTGCGGATGACTATAGAATACATATATATATATATATATATATATATATATATATATATATATATATATATATATAGGTGAAATGATTATATATATTCTTCTTTGAATAACTCCTAAATTTTTTTGGTGAGGGTATCAGACACAGCATGTAGGCCCATGTCAAGGGACTTGAGGATATAGTACTACCCATTGTCAGAAGGGTGGCTGCAGGAAGACCCTATGTCTGGAAACAGGAGTCTGCAAAATGCCAAAAATCCTAGTCATATTTGTTAGAAAATTTCTACGATCAAATCATCTTTTACATATGGCCACCTAACTCAAACGATTGCAACTTACTTGATTATTAGATGCGGGGTGCAGTTCAGAGAGAGAGAGAGAGAGAGAGAGAGAGAGAGAGAAAACTTCTTGCAACACTACAAACGAACAGATGGCAAGGATTATAGCAGCATTCACCAACTTACACAAGGTGACCTCCTAGAAGAGATGCAAGAGATTCCTAGGTCTTCCAAACCGAAACCGTGGCTGAAGCTTATGGCAATTTTATTGTATTAATTTACTCTTTAGTGTTTCAAGATATTCATATGAAACTATCGGTTGCTCGGGAGTAATGAAAGCTTTAAAACTAATCCATGGTCCTGGAGCTCAGACTCTTTGGACGTTGGTACGAAAGACTAAAAAGCAATAGTTGTTTCCGGTTAAAGCAAAACCGTAGACTGAAAGAAAAATGAATAGATGTAAGTCAAATTTTCATTTCCTGGTATCGATATCAAATAAATTGAATTTTGAAGGCTAAATAAGTCCTCTGAGTAAATGGTATCTTGTCTGAGACTAAGAACTACAATTATACCTATTTAGAGCCAAACCCGAAGCAAAAACTAAAATAAAAGGGCTGAAAAAATGCAGACATACAGGCAGATAAACAGACACACACAAACAGCTTCCCTTTTATATATATTATCGATTTTCTGCACTTTTGTAAAAACTGCAACCTTGAAACTTCTGAATATCGTTTCTTATGTCTTTGTCTATGAGTGTATCAAATTTGATTAAAATCGGATCACTCCTTCTATAACCCGATTTTTTCGATTATCGATTTTCGATATTTATCGAGGGTACCTCGACACAAAACCTAGCTAAAAACACTCGCAGACGCTTATAGTACAACTGTGTAAATTTTCAAGAAAATCGGTTCAGCCGTTTCTGAGTCTATCGGTACCGGAAACACACACACACGCGCGCACACACACACACACACACACACACACACACACACACACACACACACACACACACACATACACACACACACACACAGAGACAAAGTTCCATTTATAAATAAGTTTAGATTTTCGTAAATATATTTGTTAAAATGAAATAATTCTTTTTTTTTGCACAATTTGGACAACAATTTATTCATCGTATCTTAAACCTTTATTTTTTTCCAGTTTTCCGCTTTCGACCCGATTTTGTTTGAAGTCACTTTATTTTTACAACGTAATGTGTAACCAACGATATATTGCTATGGATTGGCAACAGAAGAGGGAAATATTGTTATTGAAACGGAGGGATGAAATGTCCCGTGCGTTTTATTGTGGAGCCGTTCGGGTAGGCCGATAAATGCTTCCTAGACATCGACACTAAGTGGAAGGTCTGCTGAAGGGTTGCGTCAAACGACCGAAAATCAATTTCGCATTTTATTGGCGGGCGCAGAGTGAAAATATGAAATGGATATGGACACGACAATAAATTAAAGTAACGATCATTGTGAATGATGTACACGTAGAAACACGCATGCGCAGTGAGTGACAGATAAAATATCGTCCCTATCATCTGCACTTATGCACTGAGAAAGGCTATTACGCAATTGTGTGTGTATGTAAAGAGGCAAAGAAATTGTCTTCCATGTTACTTTGCGATAACCGGAAATGCAATTACAGTTTGTATCTCGGCGAGACACTATAAGGAGGTAAGAGTGACCTAACGGTTAACATACTGGAAAATGGAATCAGCATACAAAGTAAAACTTATCTCCTTCCTCCGTTACTCGTTATGGATGAAATAGCAGTGTAGACTGGGCCTTCCAAACCTTGGTAGGTCTATCAGACATTTCAGAAAGACAAGTGTATCCTTAACGTTGGAAGAATAATAGACAAAAGAAAATAAAATTAAATGCACACAATTATTGTTTATTTACTTTAGGATTTAATCGGTTAATAATTACATGAGGGTGTGAGATTTGGAGAACTTTCTTCAAACGTCGATCTTGTTCACGGGAAGATATTAGCGATTTTCTCCCACAAGTGCCACTTATGTAACTTCTTGCTATTTGCTTGCCCGCGTCTGCGCATAGGAAACCCATATGGGCTGACTACCTCTTTACTATTCGGAGTAAATCCCAGCCTGTGGTTCACATACTGGCTATTCTTTGTAACTATCTTTCTTTTCTTCCCCGTTTGTTGGATTCTTTGATTCTCTCTTTCTTTTCCTCCCAGTTTGTTGGATTCTTTGCTTCTCTCTTTCTTTTCCTCCCCGGTTGTTGGATTCTTTGCTTCTCTCTTTCTTTTCCTCCCCGGTTGTTGGATTCTTTGCTTCTCACTTTCTTTTCCTCCCCGTTTGTTGGATTCTTTGCTTATCGCTTTCTTTTCCTCCCAGTTTGTTGCATTCTTTGCTTCTCAGTTTCTTTTCCACCCCGGTTGTTGGATTCTTTGCTTCTCTCTTTCTTTTCCTCCCAGTTTGTTGCATTCTTTGCTTCTCTCTTTCTTTTCCTCCCCGGTTGTTGGATTCTTTGCTTCTCTCTTTCTTTTCCTCCCCGGTTGTTGGATTCTTTGCTTCTCACTTTCTTTTCCTCCCTGTTTGTTGGATTCTTTGCTTATCGCTTTCTTTTCCTCCCAGTTTGTTGCATTCTTTGCTTCTCAGTTTCTTTTCCACCCCGGTTGTTGGATTCTTTGCTTCTCTCTTTCTTTTCCTCTCCGGTTGTTGGATTCTTTGCTTCTCTCTTTCTTTTCCTCCCCGTTTGTTGGATTCTTTGCTTCTCTCTTTCTTTTCCTCCCCGTTTGTTGGATTCTTTGCTTATCGCTTTCTTTTCCTCCCAGTTTGTTGCATTCTTTGCTTCTCAGTTTCTTTTCCACCCCGGTTGTTGGATTCTTTGCTTCTCTCTTTCTTTTCCACCCCGGTTGTTGGATTCTTTGCTTCTCACTTTCTTTTCCTCCCCGTTTGTTGCATTCTTTGCTTATCGCTTTCTTTTCCTCCCAGTTTGTTGCATTCTTTGCTTCTCAGTTTCTTTTCCACCCCGGTTGTTGGATTCTTTGCTTCTCTCTTTCTTTTCCTCCCCGGTTGTTGGATTCTTTGCTTCTCTCTTTCTTTTCCTCCCCGGTTGTTGGATTCTTTGCTTCTCTCTTTCTTTTCCTCCCCGTTTGTTGGATTCTTTGCTTATCGCTTTCTTTTCCTCCCAGTTTGTTGCATTCTTTGCTTCTCAGTTTCTTTTCCACCCCGGTTGTTGGATTCTTTGCTTCTCTCTTTCTTTTCCTCCCCGGTTGTTGGATTCTTTGCTTCTATCTTTCTTTTCCTCCTCGGTTGTTGGATTCTTTGCTTCTCTCTTTCTTTTCCTCCCAGTTTGTTGCATTCTTTGCTTCTCAGTTTCTTTTCCACCCCGGTTGTTGGATTCTTTGCTTCTCTCTTTCTTTTCCACCCCGGTTGTTGGATTCTTTGCTTCTCTCTTTCTTTTCCACCCCGGTTGTTGGATTCTTTGCTTCTCTCTTTCTTTTCCTCCCCGGTTGTTGGATTCTTTGCTTCTCACTTTCTTTTCCTCCCCGTTTGTTGGATTCTTTGCTTCTATCTTTCTTTTCCTCCCCGGTTGTTGGATTCTTTGCTTCTCTCTTTCTTTTCCTCCCAGTTTGTTGCATTCTTTGCTTCTATCTTTCTTTTTCTCCCCGGTTGTTGGATTCTTTGCTTCTCTCTTTCTTTTCCTCCCGGTTTGTTGCATTCTTTGCTTATCTCTTTCTTTTCCTCCTCGGCTGTTGGATTCTATTTTTCTTTTCTGTCACTTTCCGACCTACGGGTCATATACTGGCTATTTTGTTGACTTCCACCAAAAAGTTAAAATGAATTGTATTTTTCCTTACTACCAGAATCATTTTGGACGATTTTACACCAGGTGTATATGAAGATACCTTCCATAAAACTCACTGTCAGACCAGAGCATAAATATAGCATGAAACATAAGAAAGTTTCTTGTGCATCTTGTTAATTTGTTATTCTTGTTTACATACTTTGGTATCTCTTAATTTTGCCCTGTTTTCTTCTTGTCTTCTTTATTTAACCACACTGCCCTTTTCCTCACAATACTCTTGGGTGTAACACGTCTGCCGGCTGTTTATTTGGTTCGCTGCCCCTATGGTCCAAAGCCTGCTGCGATAATGATGTTGAAACGGCACCAATTATGACGACGCTTTCGGGTCGCTAGTCGTGATGATCTCATTATAGTAGCTGGTCCTCAAGACTTCTATTACAACAACGAACTCACTACCCACGCTGTGTTCTTTGATCTCAGAGAGTCACGTTGTGAAGACCCGGTAGCCGTATTTTTACAATATCCAGACCGGACACTTGTGGACACTTGTGGACACTTGTGTTAAAATAAAATAATTACAGCACCAAAAGAAAAAAAAATTAAATAAATGAATAAATTCGAAGACGCCTGGTTGAGTTACGAAAGAAATTCTTTATAATAATAAAAATATAATTAATTACAAAATTACAAAAGCAGAAAATACAATTGTCAAAATTCAGAGAGCTAAGTTCGAACTCCAGTTGGATTCCTTTCATTCACTTACGCTCAACTACCTTTGGAAAAGGTATTAATCAGTCTCTTCCTTCCAGTCATGGTTAAAATAACAAGATAGTTGGCAAGAGGTCTACCGCAGAAAGTAATCTCAAGCTACTGTGGGATAATCTTCTGTAAAGTCAGTCATGTCTCTTTTAAGACATGATTGCCCAAGTGGGTAACATGGCATTTAACTGATTGACACATTTGCAATAAACAGAATGTTAGAGTATAGAAGGAGATAAATGAAGTAGGGGATAATTGAAGTAGGAGATAATCGGGTTAAAGTAGACTTCAGAAGGATCCATAAACCCTATCCTAAACAGGGAACGGAGGATAAACTTCTATTTCTGTTCAAACAACCAGAGAGAAGTGTAAACCTCACGATAGACGAACCTATCTACTTATATTCTGGGAGCAAAATACATTCGTAGCACTACAGATAGCGGTCACTACAGATAAACTCAAATCAGAAGAACAATTTAGAATAAATTTGGCTTACTTCTCTAGTATTTTCTGGCGTGAATCACAACTCTGAATTCTGAAATGTGAAGAAAGCAAAGAAGAAACCACTTCTATATCCTTCCCAATATTAATCATAGCTCATTTAATGCTGTGCAGACCCATTATTACTTACGTCATGAAAGGTTCAGACATTAAGGAAGTTATGTTTTAAGATATACAGGTTCTAATACCATTAATAACACAGACACCAAAACGAAGCGACTGGTTCCAAAATTCGGCTAAAAATGAAATCTAAAAGGAATACTTACCAATATTATTTACTTTTGAGACTATAATCGTAAATATCAAGTAACACTCTGTTTGTTTTTATTTTAATCAATTTCCCCCGCCAAGCATTTTTTTTTAGTTTGAGTTTTGTTTACCGGCATATCATCCTCTGTGGGTTATTTAATGCCAAAAACGTAGGTTTTTGAAGTATTTTTTAATGTTCGGTTATTGTGAGAAGGTTGACTTAGTCAGATGTTGATGAATATTACTTTTTTTTTATTTTAGAAAACTGAAGATGTCTTCTAGTTTTGTATTCGAAATTATATTGCTGGTAATAATTTTTTCCTTTAAAAACGTATTATGGCAATAGTTTTTTTCCTTCAAAAATGTATTATGGTAATAATTGTTTTTTTTTTCAAAAATGCGTTATGTTAATAATTATTCCTCCAGAAAAGTATTGTTGGTAATATTTTTCTTTCAGAAATGTATATTTTTCTATAAAAGTCTATTTTTATGTATATATTTCTATAAAAGTCTTTCATAGTGTTTTGAGTCGTAACAGGTGCTACTACTCCGGGTTAGGATAGACCTGGCAACACAAGAACAATTAAGAGGTGGTTCCATGCTCCTCACAACCTCCCAATCAGGGGCCTTGCTTCCGGATGCAGTTTAACTTCATACACAGGACCCCAAGCAGCGTAACAATGTCACTAAAAAGCAAGTGGCTACGGAGGCCAAGAGAATGAAATGTCTTCAGAAAGAACCAGGAAACAAATCCTAAACAGGAAACAAGAGATAAACATCTGCTCTTGTTCAGAAGACCGGGGAGGAATGTGAGGCTGACAATAGGAAAACTATCAACCTTTACTGAGAAACATAAATAAATAAATACTAAATAGATAGAATATTTGATATAGAAGATAAGAGGGAAACTATATTTTCCTCGCCTACGAGTTTCGTTCTGTGATGGACTTTATCAAGACAAAGCTCTTTACCTTGATAAAGTTCATCACAAGACAAAACTCGTAGGCGAGAAAAATAGTTTATCTTTTCTCTTTTGTATTTAACCATACTACTCTTTTCTACCCATTATAACTGCGTATAATTTTTGCAAAAATTTTATGTTAGACTATAGATGGAGATAACAGAAGTATAGGGTTAAAGTAGACTCCGGAATCAGTAGACTCCGAAACAGGGAACAAAGGATAAACCTCTACTTCAAACGACCGGGGATGAACGTGAAACAAACGATAGACGTAACCTCGGTGGCAAAATAACGTAATATTCTAACTTTCATAAAGATTATTGGCTATAATAGTTATCTGTCAACTTGATAATAATTCATTCCTGTCAGCAAATGGGGCAAACGCAAATTCGAGTTACGTAGTGGGAACGTCATCTATCAACTTGATATTAATTCATTCCTGTCAGCAAATGAGGCAAACGCAGATTCGAGTTACGTAGTAGAGACGTCATCTGTCAACTTGATAATAATTCATTCCTGTCAGCAAAAGAGGCAAACGCAGATTCGAGTTACGTAGTAGAGACGTCATCTGTCAACTTTATATTAATTCATTCCTGTCAGCAAATGAGGCAAACGCAGATTCGAGTTACGTAGTGGAGGCGTCATCTGTCAACTTGATAATAATTCATTCCTGTCAGCAAAAGAGTCAAACGCAGATTCGAGTTACGTAGTGGGGACGTCTTCCTTAAGAATGTGCAAAAATTTCACTATTTAGTTATCAGACAACCAAACGTTTGACACATAAGAATATAGGCGCATAAAGATAGTGCAAAGCCCTTCCAGAAACTAAGAAATGTATTAAGAGACCTAGAAACGTGCATAGAAACAATGAAAAAGTCCCGGACTATTATGTAATATCTAATATTGTATACGGCAGGGAATATTGGACCGATGGAAAATAATTTGATGTAACTGGGAGGTGGTTTGAAAAATAAAAATCTGTGAATACCATAGATAAAAAAGTGAGGAAAATAGAAAAAATTTAAGGTAAATAGGAACCACAAAGAAACTGTATCTAACAATCAAAGAAAGAAAGATAAAAGTTTTGGAAAGAAGCTTTCGATAATTTAATAATCGCAAAACACGCTGAAGTCAAAGAAATACAAATAAATCTTGGAAGAAACTACCGGGAATTGTCTTTTAAAATCATTTCTCCCCAAGCAATGCAGTACTGCAGCTGGTGCGCAAGGGGTTACAGTGAGAGAACGAACAAGGTACAAAGGATGTCGAAGGAAAATAAAAGATGGATTAGATGCAAGTAGACAGAAGATGGCAATTGACGTTGCATTTAAACTTTCGGCGATTGTAGCTATCAAGGAAGCAAGCAAACGGAAGTAAATTCCAAAAAAGGAAGTGCGAGAAAAGAAACAATTAGAGTAAAAGAGTCGGCTGCATTTAACTGTTTTGACAGTAAAAGGTTGGTACCTAAATGCTAAACTTGTAGCACATGTAAATACATGTGGTCAGTGGGGGGGGGGCAGGTAAAAATCTCGTCAGAGCAGTTATCTTGAGAATCTTTGTAAAAAAAGACAGAAAAAGCCACATCACGTATGTAAGAAAGTGATTGAAGGCGGCCTGCCAAGTCAGGATCGATTATATTGCAGATTTTAAAAATAAAATCCCTCATAATGAATAGCAGAAGCACTCAGCGACAGTATCCAATGCACAAGCGAATGATAGTTTTATAAATGTGGATTGTGACGAGAAAAAAACTTCCCAGCTCGACACTGTGACCCAGCTTTCCTAGCAGATGCAGCTATGAATTCGATGTAGTCATTCCATTTGAAGTCGATTAAGAGAGTGAGTCCAAGGAGGTTCAATGTGTTGCTCTCTAAGAGACTAGGGTCGTCCATTCAGATAGTAGGCAGGAATGTTTCTCTATTGGCGTTAAAGAAAAGCAGCTTCGTTTTGGAGGCATTAAATTTTATGAGACATTTTCTGTTGGCAAGATTCGCCATAATTTATGGTTAAAGTGCATGGAACAGTTTATGTAGTGATTATAATAGAGAATCAATCTCCGCAGTGTATATTATATAGTAACAACTGTCTGTGATGGTCACAAAGTAAGGGATTGAATGTAATGTTGACAACGTTCTTGGATATAGAGTATTCTCTTGGTATCTGTTGACCATGTCCGTCATAGTATATGGATATAGAGTATCCTCTTGGCATCTGTTGACCATGTCCGTCATAGCATATGGATATAGAGTATTCTCTTGGCATCTGTTGACCATGTCCGTCATAGCATATGGATATAGAGTATCCTCTTGGCATCTGTTGACCATGTCCGTCATAGCATATGGATATAGAGTATTCTCTTGGCATCTGTTGACCATGTCCGTCATAGCATATGGATATAGAGTATTCTCTTGGCATCTGTTGACCATGTCCGTCATAGCATATGGATATAGAGTATCCTCTTGGCATCTGTTGACCATGTCTGTCATAGTATATGGATATAGAATATCCTCTTGTCATCTGTTGACCATGTCCGTCATAGCATATGGATATAGAGAATCCTCGCTGCACGTAATCTGTTCAATGAGACAATGTCAATGCCCATCACTCTCGAATCAGACACTCTCTAGAATCGGATTTGGACTCCAATACTCGAAAAAATATGGCCACCTTTTATGCACGTCGCATTGAATATTTTGAGCTTCCTGATTGGTTAAGCCTTCTTTGGTAAACTATGAAATAGGTTAACTCATGTGGGTCTGCACAGTATATAAGGTACCAAAATGTCCAACATTTTCTATCCATTAAATGACTTATTGGAGTTTATTTTGAGAGGTAGCAGCCAGTTTTACTTTGTCAGCTATTAAGGTTAGTAAATGTGATAAAATATAATGTAAAACTTTAAGTAAAAGGGGAGATCCAAGATGCTAGCTATATGTCGGGGACGTCAGCATCAAGCAACTCAGAAAATTTAACTATCGAGTTAGTATAATCCAAAGAGGAATCTACAATATAATCAGCCCTGACCTGGCATCTCAAATTCGGTCAATTTCTCACCGACATGATGTGGCTTTTCTTTCTGTCTTTTCTACAACTATTTTCATGGCAACTTCCCTGATGGGTTAATTTAAGTGGAGCTCCGACTAGGTAAACATCCTACCAGACTGGCATCTTGGTGGCATCTAGGTCCGACCCTTTTACCGTTGAAATAGTTATATTCAACCGTCACTTCTATCCAAATAGTTACTTTTCTCGCACTTTCCGCTTGTGGAACACACTTTCTGTATACTTGCTTCCATGTAAAGACAATCTCCAAAAATTTAAATGCAACGTCAATTGCCATCTTCTAACTTGCTGAATCCCATTCATCCTTTATCCTTTCTTCAATACCCACTGTACCCAGTCTTTCCCTCAATGCAACCCACTACGCACTATGCAGCACTGCCCTCTCGACAACTCTGATTTTGCGGTGATGAATGTAAACAACACTTTATGCTCTTCCTCTATCCAGGAATGTCCTACCAACAGAATATATTTCTGTTATCCACTTGCAGATTGGGACTAGTTCAATGATTTCTTCGTGACGTACTCTGGAATGAAGTTTTTAGTCTCCCTGTTTAAGACTGCGCTTCTGGGGTCTACTCCTGGGTGAAAACCGACATTGATTCTTTCACTCCAACAAGGAAATTCCAAGTTAATTTTCGTTCATCCCCTGTGTTCTCACCTGTATACTCGGCTGCTATTGCTCACAAGAATCACTTCTGCCGATTTTTCTTTGCCTCGTACCCCGTCTACGTGAATTTAAGCGTGCTACAAGATTGGAGTCTAGATTCCACCCTTTTACCGCTTAACCAATTAAATGCAACTGCTATTTCTACTCAGACGATTTCTTTTTCCACGCTTCCCGCCTGTGGAACACCCTTCCCTTTAATTGCTTCCCTGATAGTTACAATCTCCAAAGATTTAAATGCAACGTCAATTGCCATCTTCTATCATCTTGCTTGAAATCCGTTACATATTTTATTATTTCTTCAATAACCCTGTACCAAGTGTTTTCTCTCACTGTAATTCCCTGAGTATTAGTAACGTATCAGCGTTGCTTGGAGTAAAATGATAAAAAAATAATGCAAAAGAAAAAAAAATCTTAAAATATCGCACAGAAATTTCTACAAAATCCGAAATGTCGACCTAAATGCTACAATTATATTCTTAAAGAGCCCCACCAGATCGAGATTGTCATATACAATGCCTGGTGGCATGAACAAAAAATTCGACACATTTTTCAATAAAATAGAAACGACTTCTAACACCTAACCGGGGCTTCTGCTTCGTATCTATCAGTTTTTGACAATATCTAATGAAGACTCTAAAATATAATCGATTCTGGTATGGAGTCACGTTTTACTTTCCACTCACTGTAACGTAGTTTCCCTATCACTTTTCTATCATTATTTTCATGTGAGCTGTTCTGGTCAACATTTTTGGTAACAAACCGGCACGAATTTAACCGCAGTACTAGATTGGCAGTTACTTCTCATCATTTTACTGATAAAATTTCTCACTGTAACCGTACAAACTCTACTAATAACTGTTCCTCTCACACTTCTGCACGTCCAACCAAGCAGTCTCGTCCAAACAGTCGATTTCTCTAGCGAAAGGCCTCTAATAAATGAAACTTGTTGCGTTAAGAACTTGAAATGTTTTTGATGACACGGAGGTAGCTTGCATGCGCCTGACCGCGTGCCAGAACTTACTCAACCTGGGCCGTGAAAAAATGAAACTCCGCGCAACTACGAATTTGGGGAAATCTCTGTCAGCTTCTGCTTTCCAGGAAACTACAAACATTAAATGCAATATTAATAGCCATCTTCAGTCTTTTTTAATCCTCTATGACGTTTTCGTCACTATCAGTGATCTTTTGTTTATTGGGTTTTTTTTCAGGGTGAACAAAACAGCAGAAAGAAACACCTGAAATTAGGACCTATACTAATGATTTGCTTTGTGATGCAGTTACTATTGGCTCGGAACGGGAAATCGGTGAGCCGATTTCGAATTCCAGTAGAATTTTTTACATTCACTTACGCACATATTAGAAAGGTATTAACCTATTGCTTCTCCCTCTCGCTATGGATTAAATAGCAGAACAGATTGGATTGTATAGCCTTGGTTGGCAGAAAGTAGTGCGGGAACATTTGTCAAGTCAGTAATGTCTCTTTTGCGACATGATCGCCCAGGCGTTTATCCTGTATGGCACTTAACTGGCCAACTAATTAGAAAAGAGGGTACCTGCAGATTGCAATGTATTTTTTAAGATAATCAAAAAACTATCTAAACAGAAGGATTTTGAAATTGAAATCCCAAAAATGTGGCACATGAGATTGTCAATAATTCTCATTGTAGCTTGAACCCACGAATTGTTCCGATAGACACATTGATTATTATCCAATGGCTTAAATAAATAGAAAAAATTGTACTCACAATCACAGTTTACACATTACAAAGACATTTATCTCTGTAAGTGTATGTGATCTTTGTGTTTTTGGCTTTTTTTTAATAAATCAGTGGAAAATGTCATGAAGCCATTTCTGACCTTAGGTCTCTAGTTGTGACATGTGTTACATCAAGAAATAATAATAATATTAATAATACTAATGCTACTAATACTATTACTACTAATAATAATCATTATATCTCACACATTACAAAAGCTTTAACTTTATAAAATTTATGCGATCTTGGTTTTTTTTTTTATGATTACTGAAAAATGTATTGAAGCAATTTTTGACCTTAGGAAATGTGTATACAACAGAAATCAAAAGAAATAATAAAAATAATAAGATCGTACACATTTATAAAATGTGTGCGACCTTAGGTCTTTTTACTTTTTAACAAAAAAAAATCAATGGAAGGCATCATAAAGCGATTTCTGACCTTCTGTTTCTGGTTTGAAGATGCGTATTGAACAGAAATCAAAGGAGGGAATAATAATAATAATAATAATAATAATAATAATACTTAATGCTGGCGGAATCTAAATTTTGGGTTAGTCAGTTAAGTGCGATATATTATACACGCTTTGGGCGATCAGGTCTTGAAAGAGAGATGACTGACTGGGCAGAAGATTATCTCGCAGTAGGTTACCGTTGCTTTCTGCAGTAGACTGGTTGCCGACCAAGGCTATAGAACCCAGTCTGTCCTGTTATTTAACCCATAACTGGAAGGAAGAGACGGATTAATACCTTTTCCAAGGGTATTTGTGCATAAGTGAATGCATGGAATTCGAATCCGGTTCCGATTTGTCGTTTCGATTCGATATCCTCTGCACTATGACGCACATCCAAATTTTGGGTAACCTCTTTAAAAACCTGGATGGCTTGAATTAATGTGTTAAATAGTTTCAGTTTCCTAGGTTAGTAATAATTCATTGAACTAAAATGATATGAAACTTACTAATTATTAAATCCAAAAGTTTACACCAAACTTGTTTTGCTATAGTATATATGTATAAATATATGCATTAATGCATTGAGATATGAGCGTACTGACATACAATTTTTTTTTTATTGCGAGCCAGAGTTCAGCCGATTTTTTGCCTTGAAATACGAGCTGAATTATGAGATACGAGCGAATTTCAGTTAAGCATCTCCTAATTGGAATAGCGAGAACCTACATTCGAGTGTATTTCCAGTTACAGAAGATGTGTTCACCTCACTCATAAAGGATCTCTTTGTATCGTATTGTGTTGTCTTTATGTATATATTAATTGACACACGAGCTGAATTTTGAGATACTAGCCAGTGTCAGTTAAGCATACGCTAGTTGTCGTTGCGCGTGCCTGCACTCGAGAGTATTTCCATTCGCAGTAGATGTGTTCAACTCATTCAGTAAGCATCTCTGTATTATTGTGATTATTATGAGTAAAAATACGAGCTGAAATTTGAGATACGAGCAAGTTTCAGTTAAACATCCCCTAGTTGGCGTAGCAAGCGCAAAGCTTTAAGAGTATTTCTACTTGCAGTACACGTGTTTCCCTCGCGCAGGAAGGATCTCTGTTGGGTTGTTTCTTTTTTGCCGTTATTTTTCATTGAACGGATCGTAAATATTCCCATTAATTTCAATGGGAAAAATTAATTTGAGATACGAGCTCGGTCTTGGAACGAATTAAACACGTATAGTAATAATAATAATAGATTCATTGAAAGCGTTGCAAGAGTAAAGACTGAGTAACGTATTTGACATGCTTGAGTAAATTGTTGATAGAACAATTATCCCAAATATATAAAGAGATAAATAATTACTTGAATCACCTGCAAAATGGAAGTTGAGGTGGCTCATAATCCCGCACAAGGCTAAAGATAGAGAGAGAGAGAGAGAGAGAGAGAGAGAGACAGACAGACAGACAGACAGAGAGAGAGAGAGAAAAGAGAGAAAGAGAGTGAGATTCTTAGAGGAAGCGTATGCTGTATTTTCATACTCACGTCTCAAACTACAATAAATACAAAAGTGAAAATGCTTGTTAAAATATATTCATATTTCATCTTTCCTCGATTTTGTAGGTTTGGAGTCCCATCACGTTGAAGGACCTGTATGATCACCGGGGTTAATCAATGTCGAGTATGGCGAATACCTACATAGGTGACCACTTGGGAGTAACAGATTAGATAAGCTTGGGTGTATATGTGGTTTAACAGTGTCCCGGAAATGTTAATCGGGGTGTTGAGTTGTAAGCCTCGTCGAGTTCATTATATTTCCTTACCCACAGGAGAGCTAGACATCCACCTATTAACCCCCCACATGTAGGTTAAAGCTTTTGTCAAATAATATTAAGAAATATTTTACTGGTTTTAATAACTTACTAAGGGTTGAGAAACCGTTGAAATCGAATCAATCAATAAATCCAACATTCATTTGCACAAATTCAGTAAATATTTTCCTCTGATGTCTTCTGATTCTATCGCCTTCGTTTTTATTTTCTGTGTTAAATTCTCCAAATTATATTATTAAACCATTATTATATCCCCAACCAAAAAAAATTCTTACAATCTAAAAATAATTTTTTGGCTTTCGGGTTGAAAAGCCGTAAAAAAGAACTAATATTTAATGTTACGTTGTACAGATTAATAAGAAAACGGAACTAAATCTCTCATATGTTTTATATTGCCAATATCTCTCTCTTTTCCGCTCTCTCTATATATCTATCTATCTATATACATGCATGTGCATGTGCGTGTGTGTGTGTGTGTGAGAGAGAGAGAGAGAGAGAGAGAGAGAGAAGGGGAGAGGGAGGGAGGCAGTAGTAGCGCAATGGATATCGGCTCGGAATAGGAAATTGGTAGAAACAAGTTTAAATGCGTTGCATTCACTTACGAGGAAATACTTTTGGGAAAGTTATAAGCCCATTTGTTCTCCTTCCAGCTATGGGTTAAATAACATATCTTACGTTTCCATCCACTCCAAAACCTCGTAGTTGTTCACGTGTTCGGTCCATGCTATCCTCAACATTCCTTCTGTAGAACCACATTTTGGTTGCGTCCAGTCTTTCTTTTATCTTTGATGAGATTGTCTATCATTCGTTGCCTTACTGAAGGACAGAAATCACATCATTTTGTTTCCATTGAAAATTTTCTATCTTTCAATACTCTACTCAGCTTCATGAATGTATCCTTGGCCATGCCAATACCCCTTCGGATCAAAGTGTCACACGTCCTCTCCTCTATTAGAACGTTTTCAAAGTATTTAAATTTCTGTACCTTATTTATTGATTCTGTGTATGACGGTAAAATGCATCCGGCAGCAAGGCCTCTGATTGAGAGGTCGTGAGGAGCATGGAACCATCTCTTAATAGTTGTTGTTCCCAGGTCCACCCTGACTCGGAGTGGTAGCATCTGTTAGGGTCCCAGCTATGGGGTCAAAACAATATGAAAGTATAAAAACAGACTTTTATAGAAACATATACATAAAAATAGAGTTTTATAGAAAAATATACATTTTTGAAGGAAAAAAATTATTACCATAACACATTTTTGAAAGACAAAAAATAATTCCCATGATACATATTTGAGCGAAAACAATTATTATCAGTAATATATTTTTGAATACAAAACTAGAAGACATCTTCAATTTTCTGAATAAAAAAAGTAAAAACAACTTATTTTATCAAAATCTTAATAAATCAACCTATTAAAAAATACCTTAAAACTCCACCTTTTTGACATTAAATAACACACAGAGGTTGATATGCTACTAAACAAAACTCAAACTCTCGGATCTGTAGTTGGCATTTTGGGATCCTCTTTTACTGAGGATTATGTATACAGTTTTCTTGTAGTTTATATGTAGTCCTTTCTTTACGCTTTCTTTAGTTACTTCCTGTAAGAGGTTTTGTAGTTTTCTTTCTGTGTCTGCTATCAGCACTGTGTCATCTACGTATCTTATATTGCTCAAATTGGCCGCCAATGGTGATTTTTGCCAGGGCTTCTATAGCTTTCAGATTTTTTTCGCTTTATAGGTTGAAGAAATTTCAAATAAGAGAGAAGTGGCAAAAGGCTACTTGAAGCAACAAAAGTTTTAATCACTGACGCCCTAAATGTCTATACTTTTTACTCTAAGTCAGGTTAATTCGTCATCATATTAAAGTGCCTCAGATTAACTAGTTTTGAATATTCTTAAAAACTAAAAACACATTTTCTTGTCAACATTTTACACAAGGAAGGTTTTTTAGCTTATACAGTTAATAAACGGATGAATTTTCATCTAAATTACGCAAAAATGAAAATTATGCTGATATATCATTTTAACAGATATATTTGCAAAATTACACAAACATATATTAGAACACTAAAAAGCAAATCTATTCGACTAAATCGTCATTGGCTTCGATTACGGCCTCCAGATAACTTCGGAATCTCCTGCATGACTCTGGGACTTACAGCCTATCACGTGGAATACACCGTTCTCGCTCGATAACCAAAGTTAAGCAACGTTGAGCCTGGTCAGTACTTAGATGGGTGACCGCTTGGGAATACCAGGTGCTGTAAGTGTATAGTGACGGATGTGCGTTGTGGTGCAGTGGATATCGACTCGGAAAGAGAAATCGGTGAGTTCGAATTCCAGCTGAATAGCTTGCATTCACTTAAGCACTGGTACCCTTGGGAAAGGTATTAATCCGTCCCTTCTCTCCAGTTATGCGCTAAATAACAAGGGTAGGACTTGGAGACCCTGCACATAAAAACAAATCCCAATGAATCTTGATACTTGAAAAGAAAAATGTATTACTAGACACAAAAAAAACAATAAATTGTTGAAAAGAAAAACATATTACCAAGAATAAATAAATAAAGTTTCGTTGGTAATAAATGACCCGCTGAGGTTGATTTGCCATCAAAACAAAACAACCAAACCAAAAATCATGTCTCTGGGCGGTTTTCTTGTTTAAGTTGTTGAATGCTGTCATAATCCTTCCTTTCAGATCATCTTTGATGTCACAAAGAGATTTGCTCAACTTCACTCCAAATATAATAAACACTGGTGTTGCAGTCTTTGAAGTTAGATGGTCAGGTATTTTGAGTTTAATGTTGTCCCTCTTTTGGACAAAGAATCCTTTTGTATGCCTGCCTAATCCAAAGAGTGTATCAAGGAATATTCTTTCTGGTTTACTTCTAGATGTTTTCTTATGATTTGGATCATAATAATACCATAATTCTCCCTTTTTGATTCCAGTAGCATCTAAAAATTGATCAAGGAAGTTTCTGTCTGGCCTACCTATTTTTCTATAATTTGGATCATACTATATAGACATAGCTCTATCCAGTTCCTTCTTTTCCGATTTCAATATCATGTATGAATTGATCACTGATGGTTCTTGCAGAGCTACCTGCTCATCTTTTCCCATAATTTGGATAATAATTTTATAAGAAAAACAATTCAAAATTAATTGTATTTTAAGAAGAGCTTTTTTGAATACCAAATTAAAAAAAATAATTTTAAATATAACATTCGTCTGAATTCTTGACTTGAAGTGTTGCCATTAATTCAGTCAGTCAGTTAAGTACCATACTTGATACCCGCTTTGAGAGATCATGTATCGAAAGAGAGATGACTGACTGGGCAGAAAATTATCCCACAGTAGGTTGCCATTGCTTTCTGCGGTAGACTGGTTGCCAGACAAGGCTATAGAACCCAATCTGTCCTATTATTTAACTCATAACTGGAGGGAAGAGACGGATTAATACCTTGCTCAAGGATATTTGTGAGTAAATGAATGCAATGGATTTCGACAGGAATTCAAACTCGGCACTCCGATCTTTCGTTCCTAGTCGATACATACTGCCTCAAAACGCACTTCCATGCCATTAATTACATTATTTATATTTGGACTATTGTCCTCATCTTTTTTGTTTTTGTCACAAGGTATCGACCGGTGTGCACTCAGACCTTCGTGTAATTAAGTGTAACATAAGAAGTTTTATAATAAAGCTTTTCCTTGTCCTATACTGGTTGCAAGTCAAGGACAAGCGAGAAGGGTTTACCCTGGTATTTAACCCGTATCGGGAGGAAGATATGTTCTTAATTTTTTCAAAGGGCAATATTGCGAACGGAATGAATCAATCAGAATTTGAACTGGTGATGCTCATTTTCATTTCTTTTGCAGATGACCCTTGCGCAGTTCATGTATCTTATAATGATGTAAGGGATTCAGACATAACATGCATTCTCATTTATAGGCATCCCTTTCAAAAAATCGTTACCACTTTTAGTGCACATCAGCAAGTGTTGCGCATTGATATCGATAAAAACATAAAAGTAGTCATCACACACACACACACACACACACACACACACACACACATATATATATATATATATATATATATATATATATTTCTCGTGAATGATTATAATTCTGTTTTCAAGTAAAACGCCACATTGCTTGGTCGATACGTTCTCTATGAGAACGACCCTGAGGAAGTTTGGTTTTCACACTAAACATATTATCGATTAATATAAATCTCACAGTGCCGCAATGTCATCATCATCATTATCATCATCATCATTATCGCATAATTTCTAACAAGAAATGCAAACTATGTATTCGATTTTTAATTTGCCTCTGTCAGGAAGGAGAATATTTGCCAATCGTTTGCGGGCATTTTTTGTCCTCTATGGAGTTGCACGTTTCTACCCTGTGCAGTTTTATAGTATTTTAATTTCTCGAAAAAGAAGTATGAAAATGCATATTGAACGATTTTATCAAACATGAAAGAGAGGACCGAAGCAGCAGAATAGTGGTTTTACAGAGATTTGGAGGATACCATGGAATGAGCACGTGAACAACGATGAACTCTTGGATAGGATGCAAACGTTATAGTTAACGTCAGGAAAGGATAGATCAAGTTTCTGGGACACGTTATTAGGAAGGAGGGCCTGGAGAATTTAATACTCACAGGACGGATAGAGAGAAAGCAGTGCTAAAAATACCTGATAGGTCTGAGCAAATGACTAGCATAGCGGGATTTGAGAGAAATACCAAGAGGAATAATATTAATAGCAACAAGAGACAGAGCCTAGAGGAAGTTCATGATCGCCTACGTCCTGAAGAAATGCCGCACATTAAGAAGAAGAAGTATATATATATATATATATATATATATATATATATATATATATATTCAGCGAAACAGATCTGTCTACGGATGACTATTTACGATCTCACACCCTGATTGAGCACTCTGGAAGAATGGTAGACTTTAAAAAGCAGTAGCTACTCTAGCATCTACGCATCCTTCATTCAGCAATGAATTAGAACACTCTCAGCTATTGGGCGTGTGTATAATGATAATGTACATGCTAAAAAGTGTACCTCCTTCTACCGACCGCCCATAGCTCAGAGGTAGAATCCCAGACTGACGCCAATTCCGTCAGGTTTCAATCCTGGGTAAAAAGCAATCGGATGTTTAATCGTACTGATAAGCTGTGATACAGCGAAACAGATCAATTTGCGGATGACTATATATATATATATATATATATAAATCCCTCATTGGGAACTTGTGAAATCTGCTAAACAAAGTAAGTTCTAAGCAATTCACTGATGTTTTTAATTACACAATAAGTCTTATTAATATAAACGTTAAATTTAATGAGCTATATACTGCTGTTTAATAAACAGTATGACTGATATCTACCGGACTTACCAATTGAAAAATTTATTTTTAAAAAAAGGCACATCAGTCAGTCCGTTAGGTGCCATACGTGATACACGCATGGGCGATCATGTCTCGAAAGAGACATGACTGACTGGGCAGAAGATTATCCCGCAGTAGGTTACTATTGCTTTCTGCGGTAGACTGGTTTCCGACCAAGGCTACAGAACCCCCATCTGTCCTGTTATTTAAACCATAACTGGAGGGAAAAGACGGATTAATACCTTTTACCAAGGCTATTTGTGCATAAGTGAATGTAAGGAATTCGACTAGAATTCGAACTCAGCTTCCCAGTTTCTTGTTCCGAGCCGATATCCACTGCACCACGAAGCACATCCTTTACTTTATCTACATATCTACTTTATCTTTACTTTATATTTCCTTTATCCTTTTATGCTAACGTTCTTTACAACTGAGTGGCAGAAAACCCCTAAACAAAACAAAGTTCAGTTTTTCTTTATTTTTCCGAACGTCATATTTATTCGTTGGAACATTTCGAAGTTTATATCTACAAACTATCCTGGCTGAAACAAAAACAAAACAATGTTTAAGCAGTTAATAGATATTTCTAGTTCGTCCTTACAATTAATTAGATATTTGCAATTGTCATTATTTTTCATTACCATAAATATAGTGGATACACATCTCTTTTTTTAAACAACGAAATTAATAGCCGATAGCCTAAATATGGAGAGCCTTACTATAGTAAATTCACCTCCTTATAAAAATCAAACCTATATTCCCTTCTATCATCAAGAAAACCACATGTAATCTTAGGGTGCACGTAAAACCATTAGAGGAAAACTAATCTGTTACCCCATTCATAAAATGCGTAATTCTTGTTGGGACATTTGAAAGTCTATATCTGCTATTTTCATTTTCGTACCCGAAGGTAATCAAAATAATTTTTACAAATTTAATATCCATTAAAATTGCAAAAATTATTTCATACCACGCAAGGCAATAAATCCACTAAGACGTACCTGTTCAGTGCCATACGTGCTAAACGCTTGGGCGATCATATCTCGAAAGAGAGATGACTGACTGGACAGAAGATTATCTCGCAGTAGGTTGCTATTGCTTTCTGCGGTAGACTGGTTGCCATCCAAGGCTATAGAACCCAATCTATCCTGTTATTTAACCCATAACTGGAAGGAAGAGACGGATTAATACCTTTCCCAAGGGTATTTGCGCGTAAGTGAATGCAATGAATTCAACTGGAATTTGAACTCGGCTCCCCGATTTCTCGTTCCGAGCCAATATCCACTGTACCACAACGCACATCTATTATTGAGCGTAAAAGAATATAAGGGAAAACGCTATTAAGGAGAGAGAACAATAAATGAACGAAAGTTCAAAGTTGACTCGGAAGCAAGAATCTTATTACGATGAATGTTGTGTAAAATGTTTAAGTAGACGTCTTAGATGTTTTTATTTTGAATTTTTATGTTTATGACTTTTTACTTTTTTATCTAAATAAATTTGTTGATTATCACAAACATATTTAAAATCTCTTATACAGAGTGTCCATAAAGTCCATGTACACTTTAAAAAAATTTATAACTTTATTTTCTATTTGTGATAAAAAATAATCTGTAGAAAATGAACTTGAACAATTAAACTTGAAAGATGGAGCTCCTTGTCACTTTACTCTGCGTGTTTCTAAATCAGGAATTTCCTAATAGATGGATCGGAAGGGATGGAGAATATTATTGGCCTCCATGTTCGCTAGACTTTACTCCATTAGATTATTTTATAGGGACATGTGAGAACAATTGTGTATGCAACTAAATTTGAAAATTTGAAAGCTAAAATAACTCATTTGATTTCAGGCATTACTGTAAATCAGTTGGCAAGTGTTTTCCGTGATTTGCAAAATCGTTTTACCATTTGTATTGCTAAGGATGGAGGACATATGGAAACTTAAATAAAATTTTAATAAAACCTTCAAAAATATAGATTTACTTCTTTCTAATCCTTTTTACAAATTATTTCTATCGCAACTACAAATAAAGTTATAAATTTTTTTAAAGTGACACGAACTTTATGGACACCCTGTATAACCATCATTTTAGCTATATTCTAGTTTTATGTCATGATTTCGATGTTTATTTATAGTTTGACATTTAAAACAACATATCCTGTACATGAATTGAATTGCTATAAAATGCCGAAAGTGGTTAGAAAAAATTCCGCATAAAATTTGTTTGAATTTTACAAATCCTGTTTGGATTTTTACAAAATTTTCAGGAAAGGAACATTCATGGTTCTCTATAACTTCCTGCTTTTTTATGTAAGAATTTCTTTCTCTTTTATAATTCCGGCTTTGTCAAACTTAAACTTGGTTGTTCGATCAATGAATGCCGAATAATAAAGACTCTAATTCTTCTTCTTCTTCTATGTCTGTGTCAGGACGTAGACGATTATGGCTCTCCACATTTTCCTATCCCTTGTAATTCCTAACATCCGTTCTCTTATTACTCTTTCCAAACCCTGCACTGACATCCATTTGCTCAACCCCATCAAGTGTATTATGCGTTTCTTTTTCTCTATCTGTCCTGTGAGTATCAGATTTTCCAAGCTCTCTATCCTCTTTATACGTCCCAGAAACTTCAGCTATCTTTTTTCTGATGTGAATAATCAGTTTCTGTTTCGTTTATATAAGTAATTATTTCTTCTTTCTTATTCCAGCTTTGCCAAACTTAACTTGTGAAAAAGTTCGAAGGTCACAGAACAAAATAAATAAATAAATAAATAAAAGTAAAAATACAAGGTTAACAAAAAACCAATAAAAGAACAGGCTTAAATAACGTAAATAAAAATGAATTGAGGGAAATGAAGAGGATGATAAGTAAAATAATGAAGTGACACGAAAGAAAATATTTGAAATGTCAAGTGTCGTGAATACAAATAGCGCAAAAGTATAGATAACTAGCAGTATAGTCCGGCGTTGCTCGGGTCTAAGCTTTAAAACTAATCCATGGTCTTTGTTGGGACGCCCGCGCCTATTCGGCTATAATGGACTATTCCATTACTATGTAAAGTAATGGTAGCATCTACGTAAGGGAGTGTGCCGAGCAACCGATCGACAAGTCAGTCGTAGACTTCCGGTGACGACCCGGAAGTACCCATTGCTCATACTACGTCTTACGACGGTTGAGACGATTAACCTTTATTCTTGTATTGGATACTAATAACCTTTGTAAATACTATTTTCACGGAATACAACAATTAACCTATTCCGGTTGTTGAGTTATTTATTCTTACTCACGACATAACAGTCTTGGAGTCCAGACACTTTGGAAGTTGGCACGAACGACTAAAAAGTAATAGTTCTTTTCAGTCAAAGCAAAACAGTAGATTGAAAGAAAAAAATGAATGGATGTAAGTCAAATCTTGATTTCCGGTATTGATGTCAAATTAGCTTTCCGTCGTAAACTGAATTTTGAAGGCTAAATAAGTCCTCTGAGTAAATGGTACCATGGTTGAGACTAAGAACTACAATTATACCTACTTAGAGCAAAACCTGAAGCATAAAACAAAAAATGAAGCATAAGCAATAAGATATCGGGGTATCGATTTCCAATATCGGAGCCAAGTAAGTCATCCAAGGATAAACTAACCTAAGTAAGTCCATGAAAACTTATCGTACCCATCGGGAGTAAAATTGGAGAAAATGAGTTAAATATCGGTTTTTGATCAGATTCGATAAAGTATCAGAGGTATCGATTTCCGAAATCGGGGAAAATGAGTCGTCTGAGAAGATCTACTAATGTTTGAGACTAAAAACTGTAATTTTAACAACCACCTTAAAAGGGCTGATATCCTGATCTTGATCAGACCTGATCTGATATCGGAGTATCGATTTCCAATATCGGGGAAAATGAGTCGTCTGAGAAGAACTACTAATGTTTGAGACTAAAAACTGTAATTTTAACAGCCACCATAAAAGGGCTGATATCCTAATCTTGATCAGACCTGATCTGATATCGGAGTATCGATTTCCAATATCGGAAAAAATCGGAAAAAATAAGTAGCCCATGACCTGACCGGAGGCCCAAAAAATATTTGTGTGAAGTTTAGTGGGAATCTGATGAAAATTGTGGATTTGTAAAAAAGACATACGGACAGACAGACAGATAGAGAGACACACACACAAACATCTTGCCTTATATATATATATATATATATATATATATATATAGATAGATAGATAGATAGATAGATAGATAGATAGATAGATAGATATGAAGAATATCGGCTAAAGACGTGGAAGAAACGAAAGTAATTCTTCATGAGAGAAAACTCGGGTGAAAAAATACTTGACATTTAGTTTCTTAGCAGTAATTTAATTTCTGAATATCGAGCTACAGTGACTAGAATTAGTGCGGGACCTAAAATTTTGTCCTGATGTTGAAGGGAAAAGCGATTGATTAATAATTTTCCCAAGTGTATTTGCGTGTGAATGCAACAAATTTGAACTCGGGTCGCCGATTCTAAATCCATTGCACCACAACGCACATTCTATTGACAAATGATCGAACTATGCTCTTAGGCAGATCATGTAAGATGGACCAAGCAATGTACTTTGAGGGACGTCTGCTTTGATCGCTTGGGATTAACATCTACCTTCATTGAGGAATTCGTCAATGAGAAGACTCTTCCACAGATCCTATAGTTAAAAGGGTTTCCAACTTCATTTTTCTGTGCTTAGTTTCGGAAATAATTTCCGTATTCCTATTCGACATTGATTTTCTGGGTTCCATTTTCTGTCGTATGTCATATTTACGTATCTGTTTGATTTCGACGTCCCATTTAGTGGCTTACTTAAGTTTTTGACAATGCTGTCGGCAAAAATTCAATCCAAAAATGTGTCAATACGTTGCAAAAAAACAAGGTGTGCATTTTTTCTTCATTTTTCTTCTTCTTTGTGCCGTGTCCCTTCAGAACGTAGACGATCATGGCTTAACCCTCTTTCTCTTGTTACCTATCCGAAAGCCTGTTTTATCCACAATTTGCTCAAGATCATCAAGTATATCATGCCTTGCTTTCCTCTGCTTTCTTTTCCCTCTTTCTGACATGTGAGTGTCATATTCTTCAAGCTCTTCTTCCTCTTTACATATTCCAGAAACTTCAGCTGACTTTTTCTGGTGATAACTTTTAGTCTTTCTTTCGTTTCTATCCTCTTCAAAAACCCTTCGTTGCTCTCATGTTTGGTCTATAGTATCCTCAGCATCGTTCTGTAGAATCATCAAGTTTTTCCTTCCATCTTTGATGAGATTCGCTACCATATTGAGGGAAAGACATCACATAACAATTCACTACAGTTTTCTTTGTTTCCAACGAAAAGGTTACATTACCGAATTCTTCTTCTTCCTCTTCTTTTTTCTTTTTCTTTTACTTCTTCTTTTTCTTCTATATGCCGTTTCCCTTTTGGCCTTCCACATCTTCCTATCCCTTGTAATGCTAATCACCCTTTCTCTTGTTTTCCCTCGCAAACCCTGCTCTACCACCCGTTTGCTCAATCCCATTAAGTATATCATGCGTTGCTTTCCCCTGTCTCTCTTTCTTTCCATCTGTTCCATGAATATCAGATTCTCCAAGCCTTCCTTCCTCATTACATGTCCCAGAAATTTCTTTTCCTGATGTTAGGTATAAATTTCCTTTTCGGTCCCATCCTATTCAAAACCTTTTCATTGTTCACATGTATGATATCCTCAGCATACTTCTGTAGAACCACATTTCGGTTGTTTCAAGGCTTTCCTTCATCTTTGAAGAAATTGTCTAGCATTTGCTTTTATATTGAAGGATAGACATCACATAACAAACCAGTGCCAAGATTACTTAAAATACGGCGGTCACGGGATGTATTAATAGTTTTACACAATTTCTTTATTCAATAAAAGAGCAACACAAGTTAGGCTGTTACTAAAATAAGGAACATATATATATATCTACCATCCGCCTGTGCATCGAATACTGCTGGCATATCTGGTCGGCTGCTCCTGCTATCCACCTAGGGGTTCTTGACAATATCCAACAGAGAATCTGTAATGTGATCGATCCCGACTTGGCAGCTCAGGTACAGTCACTTTCTCACCGGTGCAATGTGCCTTCCCTTTGTCTCTTCTACAAATACTTTCACGGCTTCTGCTCCGATGAACTTAGCTCACTGGTGCCCCCTATATATGAATTTCTCAGAGTCAAAAGATTAGCAACTATGTCACACCCTTTTACTGTGAAACCAATAGAATGTAAATGCAAATTCTACTCCCTCAGCTTCTTTTCTCGCACTTCCCGCCTGTGGAATTCCCTTCCGTTTACTTGCTACCCCGAGAGCTACAATCTCCAAGACCTTAAATGCAAAGCCAATAGTCATCTCTTATCTCAATAAACTACATCTTCTCTCTTTTCTCTGTTCACTCCACCCTCATCAGTATCCTCATCCTTCTCTTACCTACTTCCTGACACCCCTTATAACCTGTCACTCTTTCTCATAACTTTCCTCCTATGTAACCAATAGTCATCTCTTATCTGAATAAACTACATCTCTCTAATGCTCTTTTCTCCACTCTCATCAGTATTTTCATTTTTCTCTTACCCACTTCCTGACACCCCCTATAACCTGTCACTCTTTCTCATAACTTTCTTAATATGTAACCAATAGTCATCTCTTATCTGAATAAACTACATCTTCTCTCTAATGCTCTTTTCTCCACTCTCATCAGTATTCTCATTTTTCTCTTACCCACTTCCTGACACCCCCTATAGCCTGTCACTCTTTCTCATAACTTTCCTCCATACAAAACAGTGGCGGTAAAATGCCTTGCTTGGGGCGATATGATTATAAAAAAAGTTCTTTCAAGGACGTAAGAAGAATAAAGAAGGACGCTATTTATGTGGGTATGTAGGATAAATAATGGCTGGCCCTTAGTGATCGGGTTTGACTGATCGATTGATTGACTGATTTGTTTTACGGTTTACAAATTTGCTGTGTGTTAGTTAAACATATTTATATATACTTTGAAAATACACAGCTCATACGTTCTTTTTATACGACAACGATTTAAGCACAATCTCAAAAATATTTTTAAGAAACCCCCAAACACTCGTGAATATTACTCGCTCACTTCATTTTTGACAGATTTTGAATGATGGCACTCTGTGTCCTCCACATGTTTTAAATGACTTTTCAACCACCTGATGAACATTAATGAACGTTATTAAGTTTAAAACCTTGAGACGATAATGTCATTCTTACCTTTGCATATAAACACATGCACCAAAATAAATCTTACATTGCCTCAGAGAACGAAGCGTAGTGGCTAAGAATATTTTTCTAGTGTGTTGTGGGATCTCTCCTTTTTCTATGATAATGGACTCGACTTGAGTATACATATACCCCTGGCATAGTGAGATACGTCAGATCCGTTAGGGAGTAACAAAAGATCATTGAGAGTACCGCGAGGTATCCGTAAGTTACCGAGAGATACCGAAGTTACACAGAGAATACCTCGTCAGTTGGCATAGTAGCTCTGAGCTCCATTCAGCTAGAATAATATTACACGGATATACTATTTCAAGCAAGGCTTCACTTCAAAGAGTTGTACATATATATATATATATATATATATATATATATATATATATATATATATCTTCCTTACTAATCGTATTTCTGGATTGTTAACA
>JBBBDQ010000499.1:297500-462500 GCA_037127315.1 Ascarosepion bandense
TTTTTTTCTTCTATCCTACAATCTCTCTCGCGTGTATAAAATTTTCCAAGCCTTTTTTTCCTTATTATGTGCTATAGAAATTCTAACTATCTCTTTCTAATGTTAAGTATGAATTTCATTTTTGCTTCCATTTATTGTAAAACAATTTGTTGCTCACATGTTCAGGCCATGGTATTATCAGCATCCTCCTGTAGAACCATATTTCTTCAGTCTCAAGTTCTTTCTTCATCTGTGAGCGTGTCTAGAATTCACTGCTAAACAGGAGGAGTGATATTACGTAACATTTCAGTAATTCTTATTTGTGTCTAACGAAATGGTTCTGTTCCTTAATACTGTGATTAGCTTTTGAAAGTGAATCCTTGGTTAGTTCATTGCTTCTTCGGATTTATTTGCCGAACTCTCCGTCATTCATTAAAAAATTTCCCAGCACTAAACACCATAAAATAAATAAAGGGTTCTCTTCGAAATCCCCTGAATGTTACCTGGATTCACAAGTGAGTGGTTGGGGCTCATGAAGGCCGAAATATTACGATAATTAAAACAAACATGAGATAAATAGTCCGCATGTAATTAACGTAAATAATGATAATTCAACATCCCAGAAATTCGAAAATGTAATCATTCAAGAGAATTTTCCTTTCAATTGTACGAATGTGAACATTCCCTGTTTTACACCCTCCCAAAACAAATAGTGTCATAGATAACAAAATAATGGTTTTCATCTCGATTAGAAAATAATTTTTACATAGATTAAGAACGCAGGGCCATGTATATGACAATTTTATTTTTAATTTTATAAAAGTTAATCACGCTATCCAGTTTGTTAAGTAAATTATTTGAAATCTGATCCATCTATAGAAGTTAAAATAAATTAAAATCATAGCAAGTGATTTATTAAATTTAAAACAAAGAATTTTATAAATACATATATATATGAGAGTAATATAATTATTGAGAAAGTTTAAACTGCAAGAAAACTGAATTCATGGTCATTAGCAAAATGAGCAACCCAAAATGTCAAGTACAGGTTGGGGATGCTAAGATCAAGCAGGTACAAAAATTTAAATACCTGAGAAGTCTTCTAACAGAAGACAGAAAGTGCGACACAGAGGAGAGAAATAGATAGATATTCCTTGTTAATTAATTAATCAGTATCATGACAGATTTTTGGGTTCGTTTTCTTTTACAGTATATCAACCCTAATGGGTTATTTAATGCCGACAAGATATTTACAATAGATTTTGTATGAATAAAATATGTATTATTTGTAAGGAATCAGTTTGCAGATCAGGTTTCATTGATGTATTTTTGTAAAGAGGATTTTGTCGAGAATCATATGTATTATATATTTTTTTCCTCAAAAAGATATTGCTGTTAGTATTTTTTCTTCAAAAACATATTAGAAATAATTTTTCTTCATAAATATTGCTGGTAATATTGTTATCTCTAAAAGTATATTGCTGGTAAAATTTTCTTCTCCAAAATGGTATTATTAGAATTTTCACTATAAAACTGTTTTTATACTTTCATAGTGTTATGACACAATTTTGGGGGTGAACTACATTCACATAGCTGAGACCCTACCAGATGCCACTACCGGTTCTGGGTGGACCTGAGAAGAACAGCAATTAAGAGGTGATTCCACGCTCCTCAAAACATCCTAGTTAGAGTCCTTGCTGCTGGATGCAGTTTATCGTCAAACCCAGGAATCGGATGTAGTTTATCATCATACACAGGACGCTTGTAATATGGAGTGCTTATTAATAGATACGTGAAAAAGCAGCACCTTAATCTAATGAAGACAGGCCAAAGGAAGACGGAATTAGCAGAAAATAAAAAGCGTAGTCGATCGAGAGCGTCGTCATTTTGATTTATAATAAATGGTAATTAATGATAATAATGATGATTTTATTAATAAAAGCGATGAAAGACAGATGCAAGCGGAGATGGAGGAAATAGCGAAGATGTTTGAAAATCTTTAAAAAAAAGTTTCGTCTTACTCAAAGAGCAATGAACAACGTTGAAATAAAAGCCGGAGAAACTGAAATATCGCCAGCGTATCTCCGTCGTGGTCATTAATTAAACACTCGGGGATTGGACATTAAAGGCGGACAGTGGACAGTGGCAAGATGTCAGCCGTTTGTCCTCGTTTAATTCTGGCGCCAATCAGGTTGTCCAACACATGCGAGAGACGGACGAGAGATTCTCTAGCCAAAACGACTTACAGCTAATAATTGATTAAAAAATGTGGAAATGTCCATTCTGTCTTCGACATTTTTTGCCTGCAGTGCTGTCCATTAATTAAGAGCGGCCAGTTAGAAAGAGGAGGTTGTGAATTTACAGGTAGTTTGCTTTTTGGGAGAATCTGCGATGTATTTTATAAGCACAATAGATTTTACATGAATTCAAAAGATTAAGCTTTTTCAGTTAATTTTACACTATTATTTCTAAAGAAGTGATTGGTATTTCATTATTAATCCGATCCATTTTTAGTACTCAAACGTTAGTTTTAGTGGATGCTCATATTTTAGTAGACGATTGGTTTATTTATTAAACATTATATTAATTTACTCGTTTGCCGGCCTGATTATTCTAAAAAAACAATTAATGTTAAATATGCGCCTCTCTTCAGGATTCGAAACAGCGTTAGCCGGAGTAGGGGAAATCGACATTAGATCTGACGTGCCTTAGGATCTGCATCAGTGATCAAGCTAAGATGAACATTGCCTTTAAACGTAAATTTTTCTCTCACTCACAAAATATCCGTATCTACACAGTTTTGTATCCTAACGTGAATAAATCAGTTTCTAAAAAGTAGTGGATTTTTATCTATTAATACGACAGATTTTTATTACTTAGACAACATTTTTAGTGAATACGCATATTTCAATGAACGCTCCTTTTAAAAAAATTTAATATTAATTAATTCAATTAATTAAACATTTTCCTCTATCGATTTGAATATGATTAAAAAATACTACAACGCAAGTTATTATCTAAATTTATTTATAAATGGAACTTTGTGTGTGTGTCTGTGTGTGTGTCCGTTACCAATAGACTCCGAAAAGGCTGAACAGATTTTATTGAAAATTTACACAGTTGTATTATAACCGTCTGCAAGTGTTCGTAGCTAGGTTTTGTGTCGAGGTACTCCCGATAAATATCGAAAATCGATAATCGAAAAAATCGGGTTATAGAAGGAGTGGTCCGATTTTAATCAAATTTGATACACTCATAGACAAAGACATAAGAAACGATATTCAGAAGTTTCAAGGTTGCAGTTCTTACAATAGTGCAGAAAATCGATAATATATATATAAAAGGCAAGATGTTTGTGTGTGTGTCTGTTTATCTGCCTGTATGTCTGAATTTTTTCAGCCCTTTTATTTTAGTTTTTGCTTCAGGTTTAGCTCTAAGTAGGTATAATTGTAGTTCTTAGTCTCAGCCATGATACAATTTACTCAGAGGACTTATTTAGCCTTCAAAATTTAGTTTACTACGAAAACACTTACTTGATATCTATACCAGGAAATCAAAATTTGACTTACATCCATTCATTTTTCTTTCAGTCTACGGTTTCGCTTTAACTGGAAACAACTATTGCTTTTTAGTCTGTCGTGCCAATGTTCAAAGAGTCTGAGCTGCAGGAGGATGGATTAGTTTTAAAGCTTTCATTACACCCGAGCAACGCCGGGCTTTACTGCTAGTAAAATATTATTTCTGTTCAATAGTAATAACTTTTTTCCGAACATGTGTACCGGAGTCGTTTGTCACAATGATGGATATGTCAAGTGGGTTAGGCTTAATAATCTCGAAGTGGGAAGACGACTTTATTAAGTAGTATCACTGATACTATTTAATAAATCGCTTGGGAAAGAATTATTTTAGATGTGCGTTGTGGTGCAATGGAACAACAAATCGGGGAGCCGAGTTCAAATTCCAGTTGAATTCCTCGCGTTCACTTACGCACAAATACCCTTGGGAAAGGTATTAATCCGTCTCTTCCCTGGATTTATGGATTAGATAACAGGACAGATTGGGTTCTATTGCCTTGGATAGCAACCAGTCTACCGCAGAAAGCAATAGCAATTGCGGGATAATCTTCTGCCGAGTTAGTCATGTCTCTTTCGAGACATGATTGCTCAAAGCGTGTATCACGTATGGCACTTAATTGACTGACCACTGAAAAGTAACCGACCATCATATCACGAATTGTTTAAAGTCTTATGTCTGTGAATGTAGTAACAAATGGTTCGCTTGTAGAAAGTTCTGAGTGGAACAGAGGAATGCATAGTTGGGGATGTACAAAGAAACGTATGCATGAGAGTGGAGAAACGTTTAAATTGGGGGGGGGGTAGGAATGGATAAAGGGAGATGCAGTAAAAGATGAGTGGCTTACTAGAAATCTATGAGGGAGATGTGGAAATGGGGGAGGTAGGGGTAGAAATGGATGAGGGGAGATGTAGAAATGGGGAGGTAGGGGTAGAAATGGATGAGGGGAGATGTAGAAATGGGGAGGTAGGGGTAGAAATGGATGAGGGGAGATGTAGAAATGGGGAGGTAGGGGTAGAAATGGATGAGGGGAGATGTAGAAATGGGGAGGTAGGGGTAGAAATGGATGAGGGGAGATGTAGAAATGGGGAGGTAGGGGTAGAAATGGATGAGGGGAGATGTAGAAATGGGGAGGTAGGGGTAGAAATGGATGAGGGGAGATGTAGAAATGGGGAGGTAGGGGTAGAAATGGATGAGGGGAGATGTAGAAATGGGGAGGTAGGGGTAGAAATGGATGAGGGGAGGTGTAGAAATGGATAAAGGGAGGTGTAGAAATGGATGAGGGGAGATGTAGAAATGGGGAGGTAGGGGTAGAAATGGATGAGGGGAGATGTAGAAATGGGGAGGTAGGGGTAGAAATGGATGAGGGGAGGTGTAGAAATGGATAAGGGGAGGTGTAGAAATGGGGAGGTAGGGGTAGAAATGGATGAGGGGAGATGTAGAAATGGGGAGGTAGGGGTAGAAATGGATGAGGGGAGATGTAGAAATGGGGAGGTAGGGGTAGAAATGGATGAGGGGAGGTGTAGAAATGGATAAGGGGAGGTGTAGAAATGGATGAGGGGAGATGTAGAAATCGATGAGGGGAATTTTAGAAATATCTGAGGGGAGATGTAGAAATGGAGGAGGGCGAGGTAGAAATGGATGAGGGGAGATGTAGAAATCGATGAGAGGAGGGGTGAGATATATATCTATATATGAGAGGAGATTTAAAAAATGGAGGAGTGAGAGGTAGAATTAGATGAGGGGAGATGTAGAAACATATGAGGGGAAATATAGAAATAGATGAGAGGAGGAGTAGAAATGTACGAGGAGATATAGAGAAATGAATGAGGGGAGATGTAGAAATGTATGAGCGGTGATGTAGAAATAGATGCGGGGAGAGGTAGAATTGGACGAGGGGAGATGTAGAAATGTATGAGGGGAAATATAGAAATAGATGAGAGGAGGAGTAGAAATGTACGAGGAGATATAGAGAAATGGATAAGGGGAAATGTAGAAATATATGAGGGGTGATATAGAGATAGATGAGGGGAGAGGCAGAAATGGAGGAGGGGAGATGTAGAAATATATGAGGGGGAGAGTTAGAAATGAATGAGGAGATATATAGAAACGGATGAGGTGAGATATAGAAATAGATAAAAATAAATGTAGAAACGTATGAGTTGTTTAGTTGAAATCGATGAGGGGGGTGTAAAAATCGATTAGGGGAGGAGTAGAAATAGATGAGGGGAGGCGTAGATACTTATGGGTTGAGATGTAGAAGGATATGACTGCGAAACGTATGAAATGTCTAGTATAGCATCAAGGTATTTATTATTATTATGTCATTTTTCATCATATTTCGATTTCTGCATTGGTCTCACTACCAACCAAGTCTGCGGGGAGACCTAAGGCAGGTAGTGGCGTGTTGTTATGACTCCATTTCATGTTTTTCTATCTTCCCTATCATCCCCAGCATTACATAGATAACGTTTTCCTTAGTGTGTGGGCTGTACTTAATAAGACAATTTTTTGTATATCTCTTAAGCTGGGGTTTCCAGGGATTCTTTCAATGTGTTGTTTTGTTCCATTTTTTATCATTCCAAGTGCACCTACTATCACTGGCACAACTCTTGTTTTCAATTTCCACATTTTTTCTATTTCAATTTCCAGGTCTTTATATTTTGACAGTTTTTCAAATTTATTATTATTATTATTATTATTATTATTATTATTATTATTATTATCTTTGTTTAATACATTACATTCGAAGCTGAAATATGGTATATTAATTCAGTTTTATGCTTATACATTAAAACAAAATGCTGACAGAAATATATATATATATATATATATATATATATATGTGTGTGTGTGTGTGTGTGTGTGTGTGTGTGTGTGTGTGTGTGTGTGTGCGGTTGACTATTTACGCTCTCAGGCCCTGATTGAGCACTCTGGAAGAATGGTAGATTTTGAAAAACAGTAGCTACTCTGGCTGTACGCATCTCTCACTCGGTAATGGATTAGAGCACTCTGGCTATTGGGCGGGTATAATGACAATATACACGCTAAAATGTCTGCCTTCTTCTACCGAACGCCCATAGCCCAGGGTAGAATCGCCGACTGACACCAATTTGGTCGGGTTTCAATCCTGTGTTAAAAGCAATCGGAGTCTAACCGCACTGATGAGCTGTGATACAGCGAAACGGATCTATATATATAGTAAATAACTAACCTAGAAAGCCAACGAACCTACCAAGGTTTCAACAAACTGGATCTTCAGGGAAAGTTACCTCTTTTCTTTTTGTGGGGGACTACGTACTTTGACTGATGTTCAAGTGCTTAGCTCGTTCTCTCTTTTTATTACCATTTTTTCCTTCCGCTTATGTACTCGGAGGGGTTTTCGTATGACGACAAGTTTATATATATATATATATATATATATATATATATACACTACCGACCATAAGTTTGGGACCACCCAAATTTTTTTCACAAATTTTATAAAATTTAATTTTTAGCAGAATCAAATTCGCCGAGTTTGTATTTTTTGTTATTCTTATGCAGATGTCAAGTAAAAAACAAAGTATTCTTTTTAACTTTAAAGTAAATATTTACTCAGTTTGCTACTTGACTTCTCTTATTCTGATCAAGTTTTTGCCGAAATTTCAGATTTATTCAGATATAATGACGGTATAATTTATTTTTGTAAACCATATTACTACGGTATAAATGGCAAGGAAGAAGCAGATTAGCATTGAAAAAACAGCTCAGGTTGAAATTCTTTTGAATGAAGGATATTCTGAACGTGTTATCGCTAAAAAATTAAGTCTATCAAAAAATGGCGTGCATTATTGCCTTCAACGACTTCGTGAAACTGAGTTAAATATTAACGGAAAAAGATCTGGTAGGCCCAGAGTAACATCTATTGTAGAGGATAGGCACTTGATCATATCTAGGAAGAGTAATAGAAGAAAAACCGCTCCGGAATTAACAATTGAAATGAATTCTACTCGGCAACATCCAGTATCTGTTACTACTGTTAAGAGATGACTTCATTCTGCTGGGCTTAAAGGCTGTGTAGCTGTTAAGAAACCACTAGTAAAGACGGAGAATAAGGGATGAAATTGATCGTAGAGTTCGAAATGAACTTCCTAAAATAAAAAAACCTTGTTTAAATGCAAGCTTGGAAATCACTTTCACCAACTTTTTTTTTATAAGTTATTAGAAAGAATGCTAAGAATTTGCTCTGCAGTAATAAAATCTCGTGGTTGTTTCTTTGATGAAAAGAAAATATAAATTAACTTTAATTAAATTTGAAATAACTCTATGTTAATTTTGGTTTTAATTATTGACCAATTGTGAGCAACAATGAAATATAGGTATATTTATTCTTCTAAGACATAAAATTTGTTATTTCTTTCTCTTAGAGAATAAATCTAAGTCGTCCCAAACTTATGGACGGTAGTGTGTGTGTATATATATATATATATATATATATATATATATATATATATATATATATTTAGAGAGGTGTGAGTTTGTGACCCTGGGTTTCATATTCTAAAAAATTAATCAGTTTGTCTGACAATCGCAAGAGCGGGAAATCCAAGGTCACAAACTCACACTTATATAAATGAATATGTTAACTCTATGACTGATATTGAACGCATTCAAAAAGTACCGAGCATATATAACATATAAATAATATATATATATATATATATATATATATATATATATATATATGACGTAGAATACTTGGTATATTAGTCAGGTAAATTCCGATAAAGACGAACTCAGAAAAACTCAATGTTAAACTCATTTATTTAATTAAACAGGGTAATAAAATTTACAAAAAAAAATTAGATATTCTACAATTTCATGGGTAATACGTATTTCGCCGCCGATGATGACCTTGCAGCTCGTCAGACCCAAATGATACAACAGTTAATATTCAAAATATCCCCTAAAACATTATACACAGACGCTCACATGTCCATATTTAGAATAGACATTTGTAACGGTAATTTACAAAAAACTATTTCTCACTCATTAAAAAAAAAAAACGATACTTGATTTTACACTTATTTCTCTGTATACTGTTTGTTCTCTTTCAATTTCTGTTTCTTTCCTTTTTTCTCTTCTTTCTTTTTATCAATTGTCTACTTTTGTCTTTTTTTTTGGATGAGTCAAAAGGTTATCATCGGCGGCGAAATACGTATTACCCATGAAATTGTAGAATAACAAAAATTTCTCTTTCTCTCGCTCTCTTTCTATATGTATATATATATATGTGTGTGTGTGTATATGTGTGTGTGTGTGTATATCCAGAAGCTTCTTTTCTCGCACTACCCGCCTGTGGAATTCTCTTCCGCATACATGCTTTCCCGACAGTTACAATCTCCAAGAATTTAAATGTAAAGTCACCAGTCATTTCTTGTCTCACTAACTTACATCCTCTCTCTCATGCTTTTTCTTCGTCCACCCCACTCTCATCAGTATTTTCTTCCTTCTGCTACTCTCTTCTAGACACTCTCTGCAACTTTTCACTCCTCATAACATTCCTCTTATGTAACCCCCTGCACAACAGTGGCAGTAAAATGCCTTGCTTGGGGCGACACGATTTTAAAAAAAGGTTTATGGATATATGTGTGTACATATATTTAGTATGTTCGGGTGGTAGTGGAAAGGTTATGAGGCTTGCTTAATTGAATGAAATACGCAAATCACATCATAAAGTCTAATTAACTCGATTGAATCACGTGATTACCAGATACGGATAATGATAATAATAATAATAATAATAATAATAATAATAGTTTTTATTATTATAGATATTATTATTATTATTGAAGCAATAAATCATTACTGTTATTATTATTAGATAAAAAGACATTATAATCATCATTATTAGAGCAACAGAAGAATTAAAAGTATTATTATTAGCACTATAAAAGTATTATTACTATTATTATTACTGCATTGGCAGCATTATCATTATTAAAGATATTAAAATATCATTATTAGCATCATTATTATTAGAGCAATAAAGCTTTATTATTATTGTTTATTGTTAGAACAAAAAAGTATTATTATTATTAGCGCTATAAAAGCATTAATATTATTATTAGTTCATTTGAAAATATCTTTATTATTCAACAGAAGCATTATTATTATTAGAGCAATAAAAGACTTAAGGCAATAAAAGTATCATTTATCATTCAACAAACGTTATTCTTATTAGCTGTACGGAAGCATTATTATTATTATTATTAGAGTAATAAAAGATTTAATGCAAGAAGAATATTATTTATTATTCAACAAAGCATTATTCTTATTAGCGCAATATAAGTATTATTATTATTAGTTCAATTAAAGACTTAAGGCAATAAAGATATAATTTATTAATCAACAGAAGCATTAATAATATTATCGCAAAAAAAACGTCATTATTATAAGAACACCAAAGACATATTATCATTATTAGAACAATAAAAGCATTACTGTTTTTAGTAGTATTATTAGAGGGATAATGGATTATTATCAATATAACTATTAGAGCAATACAAATAAAGATATTAAACACATTTCTTATGAAAACATAAATATACATAATAAAAAAAAGGTGTATTAAAATTACTTCAAGAAAACCGTAATACATGGTCATCAGCAAAAAGGGCAGTCCAAAATACCAAATACAGGTTGGGGACACTAAAATCAAGCAAGCACAAAAATTTAAATACCTGGGAAGTCTTCTAACAGAAGACGGAAAGTGCAACACTGAGATCCGAAGGCGAATTGGTATGGCGAAGGAAGCATTCCAGAAGTTGAGTAAAGTGTTAAGAAACAAGACAGTTTCGCTAGAAACAAAGAGGAGAGTACTGGATTGCTATGTGATGTCAGTTCTTCAATATGGCAGTGAATGCTGAACAATATCATCAAAGATGAAAGTAAAACCTGAAGTAACTGAAATGTGGTTCTACAGAAGGATGCTGCGAATATCATGGATCGAGCATGTGAGCAATGATAAGATTTTGGAAAGGATGGAAACGAAATGGAAATTAATACTGACTATCAAGAAGAGACAGCTGAAGTTCCTGGGACATTCTATGAGGAAGGTGGCTTGGAGATCCTGATATTAACACGCCAGATAGAGGGTAACAGAGACAGGGGAAAGCAGCGGGTAACATATTTGAAGGACCTGATCAGGTGGATGACGGAACGAGGGTTGAATGGTGCAACAGGAGAAAGCGTGCTAAGAGCCACCAAGGATAGGGAGATGTGGAAAGCCATGATCGCCTACTTCCTGAAAGGACAAGGCACATAGAAGAAGATGATTGAAAAACATCTAACCCGCTTTAGAATGTGTTATGTCGTGAGTAAGAATAAATAACTCAACAACAGGAATAGGTTAATTGTTGTATTCCGTGAAAATAGTATTTACAAAGGTTATTAGTATCCAATACAAGAATAAAGGTTAATCGTCTCAACCGTCGTAAGACGTAGTATGAGCAATGGGTACTTCCGGGTCGTCACCGGAAGTCTACGACTGACCTGTCGATCGGCTGCTCGGCACACTGTGTACCTACGTAGATGCCACCATTACTTTACATAGTAATGGAATAGTCCATTATAGCCGAATAAGCGCGGGCGTCCCAACAGAATGTATGCGTGCTGTAATGGATATTGACTCAGAATGAGAAATAGGAGAGCCGTGTTCGGACGGAAGATGAAAAATGCGACAATGAGGTACAAAGACGCATTGGCATGGCGAAGGACGCAATTCAAAAGCTAACCAGTGTACTGAGAGACAAGAAAATTTCATTGAAAACAAAGAAAAGAATGCTGGATTGCTATGTGATATTTGTCCCTCCTGTACGGAAGTGTATGTTGGACGATCTCACCAAGGTTGAGAGAGAGGCTTGATGTAGCAGAAATGTTTTTCTACAGAAGGATGCTGAGGATACCATAGACTGAGCAAGTGAGCAACAATGAGGTGTTGGAGAGGATGGAAACTAGAAGAAAACTCGTAATTAACATCAGAAAGAAACAGATGAGTCCATGATCACCTACGTCCTAAAGGGAAACGGTACATTAAGAAGTAGAACCCCAGCTTATGTGCTTTTCATGCCGGGTTATTTTTGTCTCTCATCTCCTTAAGTTTTTTTTTTATTTTAAATGTGAATTTTTTAATCTTATTTAATTTCTCTTTTTCTATTTCATTCTTCTCGCTTTCTTTCCTTGCCATTTTCACTTCTCCATCTTCTTTCCTTTTTCGCATTTATCGCATCAAATAACAGCAATATGGCGACTATCGATTGATTCGAAAGGTTAAACATCTGTCGCAAACCTCATCTGTAAATGACATTAGTCCTTTGACCGACTCAGTTATTGTCCAGTCCCGGATTTATGAAGTATATTTTAATGGTGAATCTCTCTTTTTCACTTTCTCTCTTTCCTGACTTCCTTTATATAAGGAGAAGAAAAAGTGACTGTACCATCTACTTGAATCTAAAGATACCAGTAAGCCGAGACAGAAAGTGCGAGATCGATGAGTTGACGATGGGTAATTGGATAAAAAAATGAAACAGAAAAAAAATCTATTTAACGTGTTTCGTCCTTCGAAAGATATTCGTCAGATTAAAATATGGTTTGAGTTTTCCATAATAAAATATGGCTCCAGGTTCATAAAAAAAAACCCCGAAAAAACATTTCACCTTTTCTTAAGTAATAATGTCAAAATGGAAGCCGGTGTAAAAATAAAATGATTTACCTTCTGTTGTTAACTCGGGCAAGGAATCGTTAATTTTAATGCTTTCAAAACGAAACTGCTCTCTTTTAAACATCTGAAAAAATACTTTTTGCCTTTGTATGGCTGAGACTAACGACTAGAAGAGTGATTTATCTTAGGCTATGTTTACCGCTGAAATGAAGCGGAAAGACTGTACTGAAACAAATGCTAGGTACGTTACTTGAATACTTGTCTCAGCGTGTTGTGCTAGACACTTTTTTTTGACAGAATGTTTTCCATATTTTGAGGTCAACATCCTTGCTTTGAATATTACTTGTATATTTGGTATGGTACTCCTGCTATATATTTAGAGATCCTTGATAAACTTTCAAGAATAATCTGCAATTTCATTGGTCCTGAGCTGGCATCTCAGCGTCAGTGATTTTCCCACCGCCGTAATTTAGTTTTCCGGTGCCTTTTTCTATAAAAATTTTCATGGTAATTGTTCTGGGAAACTTTCCTCGATTATATCTAGACTTTGTAGAATTAAGCGCAGTACTAGATTGGCAGCAAGGTCTCATCATTTTACAGTTAAAAATGGTTAGATGTAACCGTATGTTCTATCCTAACTGTTTCTTCTGTCGCACTTCACGCTCGGCTTATTGCTTCCCAGTCAACTTTGATCTTCAAAGATTTAATGAAAATATCAATCATTATCTTCTGTCTCGATTCTTGTTGATTTTATTGTCTTCTCTCCTTAATAATATTTTCACCTCATGTTCTCTCAGTAACCACCTGCGTCTTAATGGCATTATTACTTTGCTTGGGATGAAGTGATAACTAAATCTACAGTTGTCAGAATATGTGATATAATATAAATCATTAGCTAAAAAAGTATTAGAAAAACTGAATAAAGTCGGCTAATCTGAATTTGTAATCGGAGGCTACAATTTGAATAACATACGCAGATGATACAGTGCTGATTGCAGACACGGAAAGGAAACTACAAGACCTCCTACAGAAGATAGTTGAAAAGAGTGAAAAAATAATGACTACAAATAAACTGCAAGAAAGCTGAATGCGGGGTCATCAGCAAAAAGACCAGCCCAAAAGGCCAAATACAGTTGGTTGATACTAAAATTAAGCAGGTACAAAAATTTAAATACCCGGAAAGTGTGACACAGAGATCCGGATGCGAATTGGCATGGTGAAGGACACGTTTCAGGAACTGAGTAAAGTATTAAGAGACAGGAAACTTTCACTATAAACAAAAAAAAGTAGTTGATTGCTATGTGGTGTCAGTTCCTCAATATGGCAGCAAATGTTGGACAATATCATCAAAGATGAAGGAAAAACTTGAAGCAACTGAAATGTGGTTCTACAGAAGCATGCTGCGGATATCCTGGTTCGAACATGTGGGCAATGATGAGGTTTTGGAAAGGATGGAAACAAAAAGGAAATTAACATTGAGCATCAGGAAGAGACAACTAAAATTCCTGGGCCATGCAATAAGAAAGGAAGGCTTGGAGAACCTGATACTAACAGGCCAGATAGAGGGAAAAGGAGACAGGGGAAGCTGTGAATAAAATATTTGAAGCGTCTGAGCAGATGGATGACAGAAAGGGGGACAAAGCATAAAGAAGAAGAAAAATCTCTACGTCTAGACATATCCGGCGCCAGAATTTTAAAATTTAAATTTTAGTGTCTCTTTGTTTTTTGTTCTCTCACGATGTATAATTATAAATGACATTTCTGTTTATATTTTCGCTCCCTTCTACTTCGTATATCTAATTCTATTAAATAGAACGCATTACATACTTTTATGACACTTTCATTTAAGTGTCAAAAAGTTGACTGGCGAAATTAATTAAATGAAAATTAATTAAATGATAATTAATTAAATCCTGATAATAATTATTTAAGTAAACCATTATAAAAATAAGTTCATTCTGGGTATACAACATTTTTAAGAACCAGGTGTAGTAAACCAAAGTCATTAAGTATAAAGACATGCAAACCCGAGCGGAAAAGGCTGACCTATAAACTGTCACTAAAACAAAACACTCTGCAGGTGTGACGACCTGTCAAAAATTACTTCAGTTTCGAAATATAAACATATTTTGATCGTAGCAATTATGTTGGGTCGCTTCACCTGGGATTGATTGAAAGTATGGCACAAGGTAATAAATCATTGATCAACCAACCACAGGGCCTGCTTCTTGTTAGCCCACCCCGATGACTGCGACTTATTGGCTGATTATTGAAACCAATCAGATGCAACCCAGGGGCGTTGTTACGACGATAGCCATTGGCCGGTAATCCCTATTGGCTGACCAATGAGGAGCTAATTATTCGGGATTCGGGCCCATAAATAGAGAACACCCAGAGCAAACAAATCGAGTCGGTTCTTTCTTCGCTACCCAGAACCGAATCCGTTGCCACTGCATACTCCATCATTGACACTGCCTAATTGCAGTTAAGATTTCTTCGAGCTAAGGAAACTTCTTCTGCCAGTCAACTACCTTCACCCCTCACTTCGCGGTATTTGGTTTACTTTGATAAAAATTATTGTATACCTGTGTAAATAAATGTTTGTTACTGTTTATAACAAACGCTTTTCATCATTTCTTTGATAGTGTGGCAACTATTCTTCTTCTTAGACGCCAAATTCACCACCCCATCGACTGAATTGTATCCATCCCCCCACTTCGCGGATCTTAAGAAGCAACGTGGGCGCGGAAGGAATCAGAGAACAAACTCACACCTATATATATAGATATATATATTGTTTAATTTATTAGTTTCTAAAATTAGACCAGTGCACATTTTTATTAAAAGTGTTCAATACAATTATATTGTAGAGCTTTTGAATATTTTCCATTATGTAACTCGTTAACAAATAAAATATATTTCAGATCTCGACTGTATAAAAATGAAATAATTCGGCCTTGCTAAAGATTGAACACGGGCCAAGAGCTTTTATAACTGGTAGTAAAAAGGAAAAACTGAGCCGACGCTGCCTCTCTTTCCATGAGTGTCAGGAAGAAATATATAATGGTTGGCCACACGTATTCGAGGACACCTGTCTTCCAGGGCGGCTAGATGGCCCCCATTGTAGATGGAAATTAGCTAGCTACCTTGGAAGACGGTACATTTGTGCTTGGCTTATACTGAAACAATGCTAAGCGGACCTTAGTCATATATTCTGAGAGAAAGAGTGCGTTATCTAGCGTGCATAACAGTCTGAACGACCCCAGGACGTTTAAACCCTTATTCCCGATGGCTTGTGACTTCGAGCTGGACCAACCATCGACAACTCCTCAAAGAGAGCCGTCTAACCAATTTCACCCGCAAGGATTGGGTCAACCAGTGGTATGGTTGTAAGGCACTTTCCAAAGGTACCGCACGTTGGGTTCGCCTTATCCAGACCAATAACATCAAGAAGTTACCTTCCAAATCAACCATGATGAGAGTTGAAACCGGTCTTTATGTTAAGAAAGCTAATGTTTTAACAACTCGGTCACGCGTATATATATAAAATGGTCATTATTATAAAAGAGATATAATATATATATACAGTCAGTCAGTTAAATGCCATAAGTAATGCACACTTTGGGCGATCATGTCTCGAAAGAGACATAAGTGACTGGGCAGAAGGTTATCCTGCAGTAGGTTGCCATTGCTTTCTACGGTAGACTGGTTGCCAGCCAAGGCTATAGAACCCAATCTGTCCTATTATTTAACCTATAACTGGATAGAAGAGACGGATTAATACCTTTCCCTAGGGCATTTGTGCGTAAGTGAATGCAAGGGATTCAACTGGGATTCGAACTCAGCACTCCGATTTGTCGTTCTGAGTCGATATCCACAACGCACATGTACCATCAGTCAGTTAAGTACCATACGTGATTCAGGCTTAGGCGATCATGTCTCGAAAGATACATGACTGACTGGGTAGAAGATTATCCCGCAGTAGGTTGCCATTGCTTTCTTCGGTAGACTGGTTGCCGACCAAGGCTATAGAACCCAATCCGTCCTGTTATTTAACCCATAGCAAGAAGGAAGAGACGGATTAATACCTTTCTCAAGGGCATTTGCGCCTAAGTGAATGCAATGAATTTAACTGGAAATCGAACTCGGCTCCCCGATTTCTGTGATTTCTACATGTACAGTAGTGAGTATAAAAACCAGAACGTTGTTAAGAAAAAATTTAAATGTGAAATAACTTTTTATTCTAAAGCTTTAAAGAACATTTTGTCAAGGAAAAATAAGGAAATAAAGGTAAATTATATAATTCCAAAATATAAAGCTCAATAACCTTATTTTGATAAAGCTATAAGAATAATTATATAACATTCGAAAAAATAGATAATCCAGAACATCAGAATGATTAACAAAATCATACCTTTATAATGGGTACATCATATTCAAATGAAAATAGCGTTTATAATTCATTAGTACTTGTTGTGAAAAACCTTTACTTTCAATAACAGCTTGACATCTTTTGCTGCATGAGCGAATTAATGTCTCGCATTCATTAATGGATATTTTCTTCCATTCTTCTTTCAAATTAGTCCATAGTTCTTCGACATTTGTTGGATTCTTTTTCTTGGCTCTTTCATTTAGTAACTTTCAAAGATTCTCTATAGGATTCATGTCTAGGCTTTGGGCATGCCTCGCCATAACGTTAACGTCCTCCTCAGAAAGAAATGTCTTAACAGATCTTGCTGTGTGACATGGCGCTTTATCATGCATAAATACAGCTGGTTGATTAATTGCAGTTCTCAAATCAGATACAATATATTTCTTCAGTATCTTTGTATACAGTTTTGTTAATTTTACCGTGTAGTCTAGAAAGATGTCCCGTGCCAACAGATGAAATCATGCCAAACGCCATCATCATTCCTCCTCCAAATTTAACACTGAGTCAAATATCGTTCCTTAGGACAGCATCGAACGAACCTACTCCCGTCACAACCGAACAGGTTAAAATTTGACTCATCACTGAAATAAACACAATCTCACTGTTCTTCTGGTTATATGAGGTGTTCAGTAGCAAACTTCAATCGGCGTATTTGATTCTTTTTAGAAATGGAAGGCTTCGTAGAGGTTGCTCGACTGTTCAGATTTATTTCATTAAATATTCGAGAAATAGTGTGAATTGATATTTTAATGCCAAGGTTAGCATTAGCTCTTTTTTATTCTTTACCAATCCATCTGTTTTACCTTGCAGTAGTTTTTTTTAGGCATGCAAGGTGGTTTCTTGGCTTCACATGGCCCAGTTTCCTTATGTTTTCTTAAGATACTATGAATAACACTATTAGATTTCCCCACACTCTTCGAAACATCTCCAATTGAGAGTTTATCTTCATTAAGTAACTTGACATCGGTTTTCTAAGTTCCAATGACGTCACAGAATTTTTCGCCATATTTATAATGCAACGGTCAGTAAAGAGCCGGTGTAAATTAGTAAAATACCCAATTTTATATTCTTACTCTAAAAAATTTTCAATAATGCATTAAATTTTATGGATTTATTTAAACGTCCTGGTGTTTTTGATCATTTATTTTTTTCGAAAGTTATATAGTTATTCTTATAAGATTATCAAAATAAGCTTATTGAACTTTATATTTTAGAATTATATAATTTACCTTTATATCTTTTTTTCCTTGATAAAATGTTCTTTAAAGCTTTAAAATAAAAATTTATTTCATATTTAAACTTTTTCTTAACATGATTCTGATCTTTATGCACGATACTATGTATATATATATATATATATATATATATATATATATATATATATATATATATACTTCACTACTCGACGGCATAATTATTGCAAAAATTATTGCTCTCTCGCTATTGTCTCTCTTTCGATGAACTTGACAGGAGGGATATATATATATATATATATATATATATTACCAATGGGTTTATAAAAATATCCAACTTATGTTCTTTATTTTATATATATATATATATATATACATTTCACTTTTACACGAGTTATTTCGCTACCTTGGTTTCCACCATGAGTGGTTTCTTCAGGCTATTTTTAATAACTGATTTATCTTTTACCGTTTTTCTTTTTAATAACGCTCTTGTAACGCTGATTTATTTGAACGTTCACGTGGCAGAGAATTTATGAACGCGCATTGTTTAAATTTAAACGAATTATGACGTTTTCATCCATGTTTGTATTAACCTAATAGGTATTTCTTAGTGTGGATGCATTTTGTCATACTTTCTGTTCTGTCATTTAACAGTTCGTCTTTATTTGTGTATGTCATAAGTTCTAATTTTTCTTCTTGACCCAGTTTACATATTTGTCCACCATTGTAAGGCTTGGCCTGTTTTTACAATGCTCAACGTTTTGTATGGATCTTTTTCATATTTTGATTTCAATTTCCAGACGTGTTTAGCCAATTTGGCATTGTTTTTTAATTTTTCTATTTTAAATGTAGATCTGTAGTTGAACCACCTGGTCTTAAAACTGTCTTTGGTTGAGCCCAAACATATTTTGTTTGGCATATATATATATATATATATATATATATATATATATATATATATATATAACTAAATACACCACGGTCTTTATTATAAGGGAGAGGATGCATATGTGTGTGTGTGTGTGTGCAAAAATAACGAGTATACTTTAGAAGAGATTCTATACTGGTTTTAATTTATTATTCAATAACTGAAAAGCTCAATTTTCAAATTTGCGAGTCCATACGGCTTACACAGGCGTAAGTGCCAGACAAATGTTTAGACACGTAATTAATGTATCGTGCAATATTTATTTTCATTGACCCAAGGCAGTCAGGTTTAATCGAAGCAGAAAGATTAGATAAGCACGTTGCTACTGAAGAAAACCTGTCTTGTACTTAACCCTCAGGCCGATCACTGCCAGTCCCATTTACTCACAGAGCCGTGAAAGACAGACGGCTTCGTAAATCCTTCATTTCCTGAAGGTTTCTCTTAGCTTGTTCTTTTTATGCGGCTATTGACGGTATGAATGTGTGTTGTAGTGCAAGGGATATCGACTCGGAACGATAAATCAGGGAGCCGAGTTCGAATTCCAGTTGAACTCCTTGCATTCACTTTGGCTAAAATATTCTTGGGAAAGATATTAATCCGTCTCTTCTCTCCAGTTATGGGTTAAATCATAGGACAGAGTGAGTTCTATAGCCTTCCTACAGCAGAAAGCAATGGCAACATACTGCGTGATAATCTTCTGATCAGTCACTCATGTCACTTTCGAGACATGATCGCCCAAAGCGTGTATTACGTATGGCACTTAAATAACTGAATTGACTGTATGTTTCACCGCGGATTACAGATATAACCTTCATACGTAAGCATTGAACAATCTCTTCTTCTTTCTGTGAAAGGAGTTTGCTTAAGTATTTCTCATATTTTTATCATTTAAATCTAAAAATATTAGATACCATAGCAACAAAGCAATCAATCGGTTAGTTAATGTATCGAGAAAGAGTGTGTGGAATATATTATTAATAGGCCTTTATTTTTCTTTTATGCTTCTAAGCTGATGTGAGATATCCATTAAGAAGAAATGATTTTATGTTTGAACTGTACGCTTCTTTTTTTCATCATTTAATTTTTTTAACGATGGCTCCGGAAATCGATTTTTTTTTATAAATATGCAAACTGAGTGGCACGTGTCTGAGAACGGTCAAAATTTTGAAGACTTTACCATTTTCTGATGTGCTAGATATTATAAGTTTAATGAGTAAACATTTTAAAACCATTACTCGTTTCCGGCTCATAGCTTATAAATTTAATAGTTGTCACGACAACATCAGCCTAAAGATTTTGATCAATGATTCTCATGCTTTTAAGTGTGCCGCGAAAAATTGTCACGGCATACGTGTTTTGTTTGTGTGGAAGTAGCATTGGTACAGCGTTTATAAATAAATAAGTATTAAGCTTTTCTTTTTATTCAGATAATTCTTTTCATGATTCTTCAGTAAGCAGTATAACCCGCCGTTGCTCGGGTGTAATTAAAACTAATCCATGAGGTTGGAACTCAGACTCTTTGGACGTTGGCACGAAAAACGTAGGTTGTTAAGAATAAGAACTACAATGATACCTACTTAGAGCAAAACCCGAAACAAAAACAAAAATAAAATTGCTGAAAACATGATTTTGATCAGACCCGACAGGATAACGAGGTATCGATTTCCAATATCGGAGTAAAATAAGTCATCCAAGGATACACTAACCGAAGTGAGTCCATGAAACCATATCGTATCGATCGGGAGCAAAATTGGCGAAAATGAGCCATATTGATGGCTGAATATCGGTTTTTGATCAGATTCGATAGAATATCGGGAGTATCGATTTCCGATATCTTTAAAAATGAGTCGTCTGAGAAGATCTACCTATGTTTGAGACTAAAAACTATAATTTTACTAAGTTAGAGCAAATTCTGCAGCAAGGACCATGATAAAAAAGCTGAAATCCTGGTCTTGATCAGACCTGATCGGATATCGGGAGGAAATCGGGAAAAATACGTTGCCCATAACCTGACCGGAAGCCTAAAGAATGTTTGTGTTAAGTTTAGTGAGAATCGGATAAAAATTGTGGATTTTTATAAAGGACATATAGACAGATACATACATAAACATCTTGCCTTTTATATATAAAAACTAACAGTACAGCCCGGCGTTGCTAGGGTGTAATGAAAGATTTAAAACTAATCCACGGTCTTGGAGCTCAGACTCTTTGGATGTTATCACGAAAAACTAAAAAGCAATAGTTGTTTCCATTTAAAACGAAACCGTAGCCCGAAAGAAAAATGAATGGATGTAAGTGAAATTTTAATTTCCTAGTATCGATATCAAATAAGTTTTTTCGTCGTAAACTGAATTTTGAAGGCTAAATAAGTCCTCTGAGTAAATGGTATCATGGCTGAGACTAAGAACTACAATTATACCTACTTAGAGCCAACCCGAACCAAAAACTAAAATAAAAGGGCTGAAAAAATACAGATATACAGCCACATAAACAGACACACACACTAACATCTTGCTTTTTATATATATATATATATTATCGATTTTCTGCACTATTGTAAGAACTGCAACCTTGAAACTTCTGAATACCGTTTCTTATGTTTTTGTCTATGAGTGTATCAAATTTGATTAAAATCGGACCACTCCTTCTATAACCCGATTTTTTCGATTATCGATTTTCCATATTTATCGGGCGTACCTAGACACAAAACCTAGCTAAGAACACTCGCAGACGCTTATGGTAGAATTGTGCAAATTTTCAAGAAAATCGGTTCAGCCCTTTTGGAGTCTATAGGTAACGGACATACATACACAGAGACAGACACTCATACACACACACACTGACAAAGTTCCATTTATAAATAAGTTTAGATCACGGTGCCCATTGATATATTTTGAATTTTAATTCAAAAAGATATATCACATTAGCTAACAAAGGCTTTTGTTTTATTGCAATTTTCTACTTTTTATGTATCTGAATTAGGCTTCTTTTCATTAGATGTCTTATGGTGCAATGATTATCGGCTCGGAATGAAAAATCGGAAAGCCGAGTTCAAATTCCACTTGAATTCGTTACATTCACTTACGCGCAAATATGCTTGGGAAAAGGTATTAATCTATCGTGAAAATCTTCTGCCTAGTCAGTCATGTCTCTTTCGAGACATGATCCCCCAAGTGTGTATCACGTACGGCAGTTAACTGACTGTCTGATATATCGAATAATAATGTTTTTGGGTACAACCATTTGTTAAGATGGCTGGCTAACATCAAAGACATTTGTTATTTTCAAGATCCAGCTTGTATTTCCTACTGCAATTAGGCAAAACAGATGTTAGTTACGGTGTACGGTGTACGCATACCCTGGCGTAGTCAGTTGGTGAACAATGCTTACACAATTTCGATGATTTAGAGGTTCACGTTAACGCAATAATCGGTCACTCACAGTTTCATCTAATCAAGTCCATTCAAACAATTTTCTTCACGACGGTATGGTTTTCAGGCAACTTCCAATGATGGCCCACGATTATATCGTTCCTACGATACCAGACTGGTATTTAAGTCACCTCCTTAAAAACACTGACCTTAACAAATCGAATAGTGAGATTCGATCGTTGATCTCATGATCTGAACGCTGACGGACTAAAGAGTGATCTGCTTCTTTTTCTTTATGTGACCCATCTTTTCAGAACAAAGGATCTCCACTCTTTCCTTTCCCTCGTAACTCTAAACAAAATTTGTCTTTTTTATTTTTTATTTCTTCCAAACCTTGTTCCTCCATCCACTTACTGAATATAACTAAGCATGTTTTTTTTTCTTTTATACACTACCGGCTATAATTATTTGGCCAGCCCAGTTTTTTTTAAAGAAATCATGTATATCATACTATTTTTAGTATTTATTATCTAATACAAATAGAATTATTTTTTTTGTTATTATTACTTGGTAAAATTTTACAAGGCAAGAAAACAAAGATGAACTCGTCCGAATCACCCTAAATGTTCTTCATTTTTCCATCGATGAAACTGCAATATAAGTAATTATTAAATATTTATTAATTAATTTGATGCACATGTTATTATGCAGCATTAACAAAAGAACCATTCTATTTTAATTTACAATTATTCACTTGGCAATACATACTAAAAAATGGTATGAAATGCTTCATTTATTTAAACACTGGGGTCGCCTAATAATTATGGCCGGTCGTGTACCTCTTGCTTTGAATTTGTCCTGTGAGTATAAGATTTTCTAACCCCTCTTTACTCGTTAGGTGCCTTCGAAATTTCAACTGTCTCTTGCTGATATCAAGTATAATTTCGATAAAACTTCGTCGTTGCTCCCATGTTCTGTCCATGGTATCCTCAGTAACCTTCTGTAGAACTATGTTTCTACTGCTTCACATCTTTTCATTTTTGAGTAGATTGTCCAGCATTTACTGTCATATACAGTAATGTCTTCCTAGAATTTTTGCCACTTTTCCTGATCATGTATATGTCGTCTCTTGACATTGTTTTTTGTTCCGACGGCATTTTCTTTTGCGTTTTGAACTGATGAATCCAGTTTTGTTTCTTCGCCTTGATGACACAATTGACAGTTGAAAGGCTGACACCAACAATATCCGCAATCTCTCTGTAGGGTTTGCCAGTGTGTCCGTGCAGCGTTACCATTTTTGTACACTTCCTTGGAGTAACGTCCATCGCAAACAATGGTCGTAAGACAACTAATCGACAGTCGAGACAATAGCGTTTTGGGCGTGATAAAATCACGGATGACGTGATATTTTTCAAGGCCAAACAATTTTCATCATACACCCCAAAATACATTCATATTCCTGCACACCACTGCAAATGACCTAATATGAGGAAAAAATAGAAATCGATTACACCCTGCCATTCCAGTGGGTTTAAAACTGACCGTATGTTGAAAGAAAGGAGACTGAAGCAGTTGTTCCAATTAATTTGCACAAGGGTATATGGAAACAGAAATCAGTACACATTTCTTGGTTTATAACGAAGTTTTCTCCTTTTCTAAATATTCTGCATAGCTGTTGGAATGTATATTTGATTATCTCAATGCATCTTTGGATTTCATTGTTATACATTCGTTTCTGTGTTCTCCGTATCTTTCCAGATATTTAAATTTTTTGTACTTGTTTGATTTTGGTATCTTCCATATGTAATTTGCATTTTGAGTGGAAAAAAGCTGGCGGATATTTTCCAAAGCACAAAAAAAAGGGGAAAAAATCCTGTTAGAAATTTCGAATCACCGCAGAAAGCATTCAATTGAGTGATTTGTTTCTTGTGATTTTTTAAAAAAAAAACTTCATGGTTTAAAACATTCTTTTCATTCAGCAAAGAGAATAATCGTTCGATTAAAACAAACGTGATTCTAAATTTTGAGAATTTTCTCACTTAATAGTTGTGAAAGAATTGAATTAAGATTCTTCCCGATTAATTAATTAATGTACAAATTACATCACTGAAAAAAAAAACCCGGGGGCTGGCCAAAGGCCTTCAGTTAAAACTAGTTCATTTATGTACGCTGTAATCCGACTGCCTCAACGCGTAAGATTTTATTTGCAGATCGGCCATTGTAGTCTGTAGAAATTACTGACGGCTATTCGATCGTTCTGATAAAAATACTCGGAGTTATTTCGTTCGTTTGTTTGCATAGATTTTGGTTTCTTTGTCGCCGTAGTGTCAAAAATACCTAGCAGATAAGAAGAGAAGGAATAAATACAATTTTTGTTACCATAGATTTATCCATACTATACCAGGAAGGCAAGTAAAAATGAAGTACTGAATGGATAATGAGTATACACCTGCCCTAAGCCACAGCTTCAGAGTCTATGGAGAGAATTGGAAAAGATATGTCGAATTTTAGATTAGTCACTCTAACATAAGTTTGGTTTAATTTATATTGTTTCACGACATGACAATCGCGAAGGGTTATTTAATACTAACCAGACTTTTAGCATATGTTTGTAGGAATAGAATATGTATATGTTTAAAGTTTGTAGATCAGGTTTCATTGACATATTTTTTGTAAAGTGTTTTTTTCTAGTTAGATGCAGGGGCGTGCTTAGTGTCCCTGCAGTTCTTAGGGGCCAAAAGGCCCCGGGAAGCCGCAAGGCTCCTTGGCTCCGCATATGTAGTGTAATGAAAAAAACATTAACAAAATAATTATTAGAGTTAACTAGAAAATTATTATCAAACGTGTATGTTGAAATAGACATCTATGAACCCGTCCCGCGCTATCTCTCTCTCTCGTTATATATATATATATATATATATATATATATGGGGGTGTAAACATATGAATTCCACAGAGTGAAAATAAAAAAGAAAAAAGGTTACACTCATAGACTCACCAGTAGTTGCAAAGAGCGTAAAAATTGCTCTTTCTGCCTGCACAGGCTCGGCTGTTGGATTTTAAGACAAATGGCCTCCAATATACGCAGATGATGTAACGAACGAGCACTGTGCAGGACAGAAAACCAACTGTCCTCATAAGAAGAGGCACAAGCCGGATTGTCCAACAGGTGTTGGCCGATTGCTGAAAATCGTCTTAAAATCCAACAGCCGAGCCTGTGCAGGCAGAAAGAGCAATTTTTACGCTCTTTGCAACTACTGGTGAGTCTATGAGTGTAACCTTTTTTCTTTTTTATTTTCACTCTGTGGAATTCATATGTTTACACCCCCCTTACGTTTTAAATTTCCCTCAATAAATTTATATATATATATATAATCTTTGATAGAACCCTTCCGGTCACAAATCATTTGTAATTTTAAAAAAAAGTGAACTTGAGAGAGAAATAGATTATAGATATCTGTTTCAATATACATAAAAAGTAGGTAGAAGTTGTGAAAATACCCGTAATTCAGCGATTTCTTCCGTTTTTTTCATTATCACAGAATATCTGCGTTCCGGGAGTATGTTAATTTGTTTAAAGAACCATTTATTGTGGGTTCAGTATGTTTGGTGGGGGGCTCAAGTTGCATTCTGCGGGTAGAAAGGCTGCAAGGCGCATTCTGCGGGGTGAAGCGCGATGTTGCTAAGCACGGTACTGAGATGTATTGTTAGTATTTTTTCTTCAAAATATTAGTTAATATTTTTCATTCGATTTTTTTCAAAACTATTTTCTTCAAAAATATATTGCTCGTAATATTTTTTCTTCAAAAATATATTGCTCGTAATATTTTTTCTTCAAAAATATATTGCTCGTAGTATTTTTCCTTAGATTTCCTTCAAAACTATTTTCTTCAAAAATGTATTGCTGCTAATACATTCTTCACCAAAAGAGTATTGTTGGAACTTCCATCAGTGTTTTGACCCCAGTTTTGGGGTTAACGTTTTGTCCATGGATGGGACCCATAACAGGTCCTACCACCTCCTCACAAACTGCAAATAAACCGACAGTAAACTGCATCCGACCTTGCTGCCGAATGCAGTTTATCATCATTCCCCGAAACTGGATGTAGTTTATCACCATACCCAGGACGCCTCATTGTGGTGGTTGCCCCTCTGCAGAGGTACAGTCGGCATATTCTAAAGCCCAAGACGACAGGGCTTCAAACCTTAGGTTTATCATATATCTTTTCAGTAGTGTTAAAATACTTAAGTGTTCTTTGATGGACTAGTCTGTGGTGATCTTTGCCTTACTTACGTAACTGCCACTTAAGTAGAGGGGGATCATCATCTCTCAGTTGTGTCTCGGATCTCCGGCAGAGTGCGGCGCCGTTGTATTTCTGTCTGAGGACAGACATGCAATTGAGAAAAATTATTCTGAGCTGCCCGATCCTGGCGAACATGTCCCGAGGCGGTACCACCCCATTGCACCAAAAAGGGTGGATCGGTGATCACCACCGAAGCTAGCGTGACCGGCGGTTGAGGGGACTGAACAATTGGCACGCGTTCGTTTTCCCTCACATTAGACCTTGACCTTGTGTCGTATCTTACTCTAGTAGGGGAGCTGGTAAATATACTTACTTTCATTTAGCAAAGTCATGTACTTAATATCGAATTTTACGATAAAAATGATGTAGTCATATTCAATTTAATACGAGGGACATGCTTGATTTTTTTTAACAAGTACTGGTCAAATATATAAACCTTCTTCCTAGCTATTTATATTACATTTTGGTCGAGTTTACTGAAATCAAATCGAGTTTGTTAAATTTGCGAAAATACGATTTGGTCTTAAATAAGTGATAGGCTTATTGTATTTTATACAACCCATTTTAGCGAGGAAAAATGAAGCCACTCGATTTGGGTAATGTTCTTTGATTTGGAGGGAAAATAATTCACTTTTTGCAGCCCTTCCTGCTCTTTTTCACATTCAGATACAGTACTGTGCAAAAATATTAGGACAAGAACTATTTTATCTTTTATGGGGCATATTGACAGAAAATAAACAATTTAATTAAAGTAATTTTATTCTATTTACTCAACAAATGCTTTAACAAGAGAAAGTACTTGATGTGGACCGGTAATTGGACCACAAAATGATAACTCGAAACACGGTGGTAAGCTTAACTACATATATTAAATCAAAAATAGATACAAGAGAAATGAGTAAATATAAGCTTGGCTTACTAGTGACTGACAGACAGACAGACTGTGCTGAGCTGAACTAAAGTCACGAGAGTGATTAACTCACAGTTAATATACTGGTAGGAAGTGTCCATAGTTAAGTGAGTAACGCCCCACAACACCCCTCTTCCAAGAGCTCTTCTCCGAAAAACTGTTTAATATTTCTTCCGTTTTGGATCGATGATCAAAGGTTCCGCAAATTTTCTTTTTCTTTCAGATCACCTTATTTGGGATGAAGCTTGGGGTGCCTCGAAATCAACACTCTCGAAAATAGTGTCTATCGGCTCTTCATTGGTCGGTGGTGATTCATTAATGTCGGTTGCCCGACATTTCCTCAATTGGTTCTGATGGCGCTTGTGTGTATTCTTGGGGCCTTGAATTATATAAACGAGATCTCCCACATTTGCTTTACTGTGCCTACTTCCCAAAATGTCATAATGTTCTTATAGACTTTGAATAATACTTTCTCACCGCAGGAGTAACTTTTTCTGGGGAGGGTAACCGCTTTTTAAAATTTTGCCTGCTTTGGAATGAGCTTATCAAATACTAATCTTATCTTTCTTGCGAAAATCGTTTGTGCAGGTGAAAGTCCCGTTGGCATATTGGGGTTTGGTGTAATTCTATACGCCTACAGAAACTGTTGCAACGCCTTATCAGTTGGTGTGCCCTGCGCTTTTCTGAGTGCTCGTTTTAATGTGCCCACGAATCGCTCTGCCTGTCTGTTGGACCTAGGGTGATGTGGCGGGGTCGTAATGTGTTTCACCTGGAACGTTTTACAGAACTGTTTAAATTCACTAGACGTGAACTACGTTACGTTATCCGTCACCACGCAATCCACTACGCCAAAACGCGCGAACAGTTCATGAAGGAAAGCTATCGTGAATCCCGTGGTGGGTCTTCTGCATCTAAGAACTTCCAGCCATTTATTGTGACTGTCGATGACTATGAGGTAGTAATGGTCTTCAATCGACGTGAATCCTCTGCCATGGCTGGCCAGTCTTCGGTCCCGGTTTGCACATAGCTGGTGGAGCTTTAGCTGTGAACGCGCACCCTTTGCATGCCTCTAATCATGTCAGTTATATTTCTGTCCATGTTTGAACAGTATACGTAACAATGTACGAGACTTTTTGTACGGTGTTTTCCGGGATGTCCCACATGAATGTCCTGCAGGATTTTCTTTTGCAAATCTTTAGGTATCACCACTCTTTCGTTATTTCGTTATTTAGATTAGCAACTAGATCCCACCCTTTTACAGTGAAACCGATAAAATGCAGCCGTAACTTCTACTCCAACAGTTTCTTTCCTCGCACTTCCCGACTGTGGAATTCTCTTCCAAACGATTGCTTCCCCGACGGATACAATCTCCAGGAGTTTAAATGTAAGGTCAATAGACACCTCCTAACACACTAACCTGCTCCCATTCTATCAAGCACTCTTCCCATCTGCCTAACCCTCATCCTCGCTATCCTTACTCATCTGTCACCTTCCTCCTGACATTCCCTATGTCTAACCACTCATTCTCTTTACCTTCCCCTGTGTAGCCCCATTCGCAATAGTGGCAGTGGAATGCCTTGCTTGGGGTGAGATCATTAAAAAAAATACAACAATACATTGTCTCATAACGATAAAATCTCAGGCACACTCGAGTCTTTATTGTAAATTGTGTTCTTGGTAGTACGGATAAAATCGTCTTTTAGAGCCTCACTTTTGATGTCTGATAGTGTTACTGGAAGCTCTCTCATGGTGTTCGCAATCATGTTCGTTATCTCGCAGTTCGTTCTTAAGGTCGCGATTATCGAGTCTTCGAACATTTCTTCGTTTTTTGGAACGAATCTCGACAAACCGCCAGCGGGGTAGATGTTCTAGGACGACAGGTACCCAATCTTAAAATTATAGTTTAGCAATATTGTAACCCACCGTATAAGTCTGTTCGCGGTGTACACCGGTAATCCCTTCTTAGATCCGTATATAGTCAGCAGCGGTTTGTGGTCAGTCTGTAACGTAAAATATCTGCCGTGTAGATATCTGTGAAACTTGGTAACGGTGAAGATTATGCTTAACCCCTCTTTTTCGATTTGCAAATATTGCTTTTCCGCAAGCAGCAAAGTTCGAGACGCATGCGCGATGGGTTTCCTCGTTCCATCCGGAAGTTTGTGTAAAATGCAGGCGCCGATGCCATAAGAGCTGGCGTTGTTTGCTACTATGATGTCCAACTTTGGGTCATAGTGAGTGAGAGAAAGGTCTGAAGTGAGTGCGCTTTTTATTTTTTCGAATGCAGATTGGCATTCGTTTTATGAACTCGTATTTCCTGGTCGAGTTAACTGGGTTTATTGCATAGGGTATTCCTTAATGATCCAAATCCTCGTCGCCAGTTGATGTGGACCGGTAATGGGACCACGAAATGATAACTCGAAACATGATGGTAAGGTTAACATATATTGAGTCAAATATAGATACAAGAGAAATGAGTAAATATAAGATTGGCTTACTAGTGACTGACAGACAGACAGACAGACTGTGCTAAGCCGAACTGAAGTCACGAGAGTGATTAACTCTCAGTTAATATACTGGTAGGAAGAATCCATAGTTAAGTGGGAAACGCCCCACAACAGTACTTTAAAAATAAATTTTGCATTTAGTATAATAGCCTTTTAGTTTGCTCACAGCCTTCATTCTGTCAGGCATTAACATCACAAGCTTCTTCAATGTATCTAATGGTATCTCCTGCCAGCAGCTTGTATTTGTTCCCAAAGTGTGTCTTTTGAAGTAACATTAGATTTATCAATTTTGTTTATCCAAAATATCCCATAGATGTTCAATATGATTGAGATCAGGGCTTTGTGAAGGCCAATTCAAATTCTGAAGTCTTCCTTCCTCTTCCTTTTTATTTTAAAGGTTTGTCATTTCACCATGTATTTGAATTTCAGTGAGGTTTTTAGGAAAATCAACTCTGTCTTAATACTTTTACACACTACCGGTCGTGTGCAAAAGTGTTAGGACAGGGGTGATTTTAAACTTTATTTTGTTGTCCCATAAAAAATAAAATAGTTCTTGTCCTAATACTTTTGCACAGTAGTATATATATATATATATATATATATATATATATTCACATGAGTAGAAATAGTAGGAAAACTTTTTTGTACCAACACGCTTCGTCCACAGAAGGCAAATGTAAGGATTCTATTTTGCAACATGCATTCATAAACATATGTATATGTGTGTTTGTGTTTATATATATATATATATATATATAGTGTGAGAAGCCGTGAACGTTTTCTTTAAGATATATATTTATTGTTTGGTATTCATACAAGTTATGGAGTATTAATTTGTCATGGTTTGCGCTACACGTGTTTCGAGTCTAAAATTGACTCTCTTCAGGCGAACAAATTCGTTGTTTTACGTTTGTGTTTTTCTGAGTATATATATATCATAGAGAGTTTGTTAGCCTTAGTGACAGGGCTGAATTGACTTCAGAAAAAAGATTTTAATAAATTTGCAAAGGTGTTAAATATTTGAAAGTGTTGCACAAATTTTATTAAAAAAATAAGTTAATTACAAGCATAAAAATAGAAAAAATTAAATGTAACTTTTTAAAAATACATTTTTTTTACAACTAGTTATACGTAATCACTATTTATTAGCAATTTGCTTGGCTTTTCACCCTGTATTTGAATTTCAGTGAGGTTTTCCTAGAAAATCACCCTTGTCCTAATACTTTTGCACACTACTGGTACTGTGCAAATGTGTTAGGACAGGGGTGATTTTAAACTTTATTTTGATGCCTCATAAAAGATGAAATAATTCTTGTCCTAATACGTTTGAACATTAATGTACTTCTTGGTGTACTTGAAATGAGATGGTGCCTTTTATTTAGTAAATCAATTGAAGCCATTTTTCTCAGTGTTCTTTGCGTGATCCAAGTCCATATTTACGTATTACTCTGTCTTGATCCATTCCAACTTTTGTATTTGTTCTAAACGCACCACACACACACACACACTCTCTCTCTTTCTTTCTCTTTCCCTCTATCAACATCAAAAGTGGAATGACTACATTGAATCACTATCTACATCTACTGCTAAGAAGTTTGGGCCGGCCAGGAATTTTTCTTTTGTTTTCCTCAGAATCCATCTTACACCTTTATAAATCTACAATTCGTCCGCGTATTGAATACTGTTATTATATCTCTTCTGGTTGTCCTGCTGTTTATCTCGGGGTTCGTGACAAAATTTAAATAAACATTTTTAATGTTATCGGCCCCGATATAGCAGATCGACTTCAGTCACATTCTCACCGAATCGATGTGGCTTCCCTCGCCTTTTCTGTAAAATATTATCAGGGCTTCTGCTCCGACGGGCTTCTTTCCCTGGTACCTTGACCCCATAAATTTACTCGAGCTACCAGACTGGCAACGAAGTCCAACCGTTTTCCATCAAAATTGTCAAATGTAACCGCCAATTCTACGCTATCAGTTTCTTCTCCAGTACTTACCGTCTGTGGAACTCTTTTCCATATACTTGATTCCATGACGGATACAATTTCGAAAAATTAATATGCAACTTCAATTTCCATCTTCTATCTTCTTGATTACCAACTTTCTCTTGCCCTTTCTCCGACATCTCCGGTTATTTGTTCGCTGTTTCTTATTCACTCATTTTCTCTCGCCGTAACTCCCTTCGCAGCAGTTGCATTTCTGCCTTGTTTGGGTTGAAATGATTATATAAAAAGCATCCCCTGGTAATTGTCATATCGTTTGATTTGCACTGACGTATTTTGTTACCTGCTCTGATCTTTCCGTCTTCTTCCGTCCTTTTTTAGACTGACGTGTATCCTTATATGATGGATTTTGTTCAATGTTTTTCTTTAAAGTCCACAAGAAAGAGCATGTATGACAGTTACCAATACCCCAAAAGAATATTCCTTCATTTATTTGGATAATATTAATCCTCAGCCTCTTTAATTTTTCAATCCGCCAGTATATACAATTCTCCGTGCTTATAAAATACGCAGTATTTAGCCATTTCGTATATCATGCACTTTGAAAAAAAATCACCAAAGATAAATTATTTTTAACACGAAAAACTTTAGTATAAAAATAATTGTCGAATAAAACGCTGAGCCAGAATCATTCTCCTTAGAGAACAGTAAAATCCCGTCATTTTGTGCTCAGAGTGAGACAGAAATAAAAGGCTGACCACGTTACCTTTTAAATAGAAAATAATTACATGCTGAATTTGTATTATTATACTCGGAGAAAAAAATCTTCTGATCACTTTACATTAAACACTGAGAAAAAAGGAATTGCTAGTTTTATATAAATAGAGATATCCTATATACCCAAAGAAAAAAATTTTGATCACTTCACATTAAACACTGAGAAAAAAAGAATTGCTAGTTTTATATACATAAAGATATCCTATATACCCAAGGAAAAAAATTTTGATCACTTCACATTAAACACTGAGAAAAAAGAATTGCTAGTTTTATATACATAGAGATATCCTATATACTCAAAGAAAAAAATTTTGATCACTTCACATTAAACACTGAGAAAAAAAGAATTGCTAGTTTTATATACATAGAGATATCCTATATACCCAAAGAAAAAAAATTTGATCACTTCACATTAAACACTGAGAAAAAAAGAATTGCTAGTTTTATATACATAGAGATATCCTATATACCCAAAGAAAAAAAATTTGATCACTTCACATTAAACACTGAGAAAAAAAGAATTGCTAGTTTTATATACATAGAGATATCCTATATACCCAAAGAAAAAAATTTTTGTCACTTCACATTAAACACTGAGAAAAAAAGAATTGCTAGTTTTATATACATAGAGATATCCTATATACCCAAAGAAAAAAATTTGATCACTTCACATTAAACACTGAGAAAAAAAGAATTGCTAGTTTTATATACATAGAGATATCCTATATACCCAAAGAAAAAAAATTTGATCACTTCACATTAAACACTGAGAAAAAAAAAGGAATTGCTGACCCTATATACTCAGAGAAAAATAAACTTCTAATCACTTCGCATTAAATACTGAATAAAAAGAAATGCTCACCCTATATGCAGAGCGATATTTTATATACTCAAAAAAAATAAATTTCTGGTCATTTCACATTAAACACTGAGAGGAAAGGAAATCCTGATCCTATATACACAAAGATCCTTTATATACGCAGAGAGAAGTAAAAAGCTGATATAATCAAAATAAATATATTATGTTCTATTGTTTTATTTATTAAATTTTCACGGCTTATCACTCCTCTACAGGTTATTTAAAGTCAGAAAACATTTTAAAGTTTTCTCTTATTTGGTTCAATGATACAAATTTTACTAATTAACATATAGCTGGTGGTAGAAGAGGTGTAGTTATACTTTTCCTATAAATGAATATAACGAAATAAACTAAATTGAAAATTGGCGCGCCTATTAAACTTTCCGAGATATTATTTACACCACGCGCAGATTCAGTCTGACAGCAAGAGCTAGCATTCCTAGGAGGTTACCCATCGAAGTACTGACCAGGATCGACGTTGTTTAACTTTGGTGATATTACGGAATCTACTGCTTCAACCGTAAGCCTCCCATATTCGAGAATATTTCTCAGAAAATTTCTTACCTTGAGTTTGACAAATTGCCCCCCCCCCACCACCCAGTTGATAGAATTGATTATTCCAGTTTACTTTTACTCTGTAAAATGGAAATTAATCGTCGGCATCCGATCGCATCTGAACATTGAAATCGTCATCCACTCTCCTTATTCTGTTTTCCCTCCCTGATGCCCATAGTGGAGGTGGCTGACAAAAGGCAGCGCACTCCTGAAGAATCGTGAACACGATTGTGGATGATGGTCGCGGCTGGGCGAGTCGTTCCTTTCAGACAGCAATTCCCAGATTCTCTTCATGCTGCTGGTTGGACTCGAATATGTCTCCCCAACCCCAGGATAGTCCTACGACAGGAAGACTGATTTGCAGCAAGGACATCTTTTTTTTTTTTTTTTTTTTTCAAGTCTCGGGATCTATGTTGGCCTGTGTTAGGGATGTCTTCATCTAATACTTGAAGCATCGTTTTGGGTCTGCGCGTAGTCTCTTGCTGCTGGCGAGTTCTCCAAACAGAATGATACGTGGGAATTATGAATATTAAAGACAGGTTGTAATAAAATAAAACTTCTTTACTGGTTATTACTGTGGCAAACGAAGTGAACAAAAGTGTATTATAGAAATCAGACCTGTCTTTGTTCCATTGTGATATCTGAAGAAACTTTTGTCCGATTATTTTTAGTTCTTTCTTTTCTGTCTATAATTTGAAAGGAAATATTTAGTGATTCTCTCCTCATTAACTGAATAATGAATTTTACGTTCTTTCGTTCAACATTTATGGCTTGTTTATTCTTTGACGTCTTCTCAAGTTGAACTATTTCTTTTTGTTTCCGTTCATGGATTATTCGGCGGATATATCTTTTATTATTCTTCTTAAATTTCATAGTTACTCAAATCTTTAGTTTCCTTTTTTTTAATCTAATTTCCTTTTTTTCCGCGTTACATTATTATTTTGTTTTACTTTCTTTTTTAGTTATAATCTTCCTCATTTGCCTTCGTCTATTAATGTCTTGCCTCGTTCTTTTCTGCATGTTTTCCCATCAGTCTATTTTCACTTCTCCTTTCTTTTAATATTTTTAAAACATTTATCCGCGTTTCTTTTATCATCCTTTCTTTCATTTTCTTTTTTTTTTTTCTAATTGTCTATAAAATTCATTTTTCGTACTTTTTCATTACACCTTCCATGCGCCATCTTTTATTAAAATTTTTTCTAGATTCTTTTTGTCTGTCTGACTTCAAACTTATTAACCATTTGAACCTTTGAAATATGTTTCACTGAAAACATAAAGTATCCTTTACTATGGCTGGTAGTGAGACAATCATATGACAACAAGAAACAATGAAGCAATCATTTAATCGTAAAAGGCGATATTCTTATTCTCGTACAAAAAGATAATTAAATATTTTCGAGATATTAATTGCTTGGAGTCAGTTAGGGCTGTCCACTGAATTTCAAATAGAAAATGGCGACATCCATATTAAAGTATATTAATTTTCCATTAGAAACCGCATCAATGCAAATAGGTAAATATTTTCTTTTTTCAAAGGAAAATATCTAAGCAAAAATTTTTTCCGTGTTTTGCTTTCTAAAAAACATTATTTGAAGAGAAGAATGCACTTTAACGAAAACTTTAAGAGAGAAAAAACACAATGACAATCAAAATAGGTAAAACAGAAAAAAGAGACAGGGAAGTAAGTGAAAATGAAAATACTGGGGTGAAGAGAAACCGTTTAAATACTACTACTACTGCTAATACTACTACTGATACCACTTCTTCTATGTCCCTCGCTGTTTTCCTCTGTCTTTTCCCCTCTATCTGGTCTGTTAGTATCAGGTTCTCCAAACCCTCATTCCTCATTGCATGTCCCAGAAACTTTAACTGTCTCTTCCTGATAGGCAGTATTAATTTCCTTTTCGTTTCCATCCTTTCCAAAATCTCATCATTGCTCACAGGCTCGATCCATAATATTCGCAGCATGCTTCTGTAGAACCACATTTCAGTTGCTTCAAGTTTTTCCTTCATCTTTGATGATATTGTCCAGTATTCACTACCATATTGAAGAAGTGACATCGCATAGCAATCCAGTCCTCTCTTCTTTGTTTCGAGCGAAATTGTCCTGTTTCTTAATACTTTACTCAACTTTGGAATGCTTCCTTCGCCATGCCAATTCGCCTTCGGATCTCTGTGCCGCAATTTCCGTCTTCTGTTACAACACTTCCGAGGTATTTAAACTTTTGTACTTGCTTGATTTTATTATCCGCCACCTGTATTTGGCATTTTGGGCGGCCCTTTTTGCTGATGACCATGCATTCGGTTTTCTTGCAGTTTATTTGTAGTCCTTTCTTGTCACTCTCTTCAGCTACCTTCTGTAGGATGTCTTGTAGTTTTCTTTCCGTGTCTTTCCGTGCTGTCGGCACTGTATAATCTGAGTACCTTATTTTGTTTAAATTGTAGCGATGACGAATCCTGGCATAATTTCTAGGATTCTCAGAATAGTCTCGCTGTACAAGTTGAATAGATCCGGTGAAAGGGCACATCCTTGTCTTACGGCCTTTTCTATCTTTGTATATCTACTGAATTAGTTACTTGATACTACCTTACCTTACTAAAAATAAAATAAAAATACAAGGTTCTTGAAGTGGAAATTTAAAAAGAAATGCGGGGTAGATGGACATCAACAGTTTCAGTTGTATTTGGAGCACTCGGATTGATTAAAAAAAGAGTCCCGATAGACTCATTAAAGGGTTTCCTGGTTGCCTATGCCTATGCCTAAAAAATAAATACCAAAAATATTCATACGTTTCTGTATCGTTCTTTTCAAGTTTAACACAAAACTATATATATATATATATATATATATATATATATATATATATATATATATATATAGTAGCTAACCTAGAGAGTCAACGAACCTACCAAGGTTTCACCAAATTGGATCTTCAGGGAAAGTTGGCTAAAGAGGCTAAAATAAGGCGATCGGATGTCACAGAGACATACAGATCTGTCTGCGAATAACTATTTACGCTCTCACGTCCTGACTGACCACTCTGAAAGAATAGTAGACTTTGAAAAAAGAACAGTAACTACTCTAGCATATATGCATAGTTCATTCAGTAAAGAATTAATGTACACTCTTTGTTTGCTCTACTTGCGTATTGAGCGCGTTCGTGTTAGGTTACTCGTCTCGGTTTTTTTTCTTTCGGCTAGTACTTTGACTAATGTTCAAGTGCTTAGCTCCTTTCTTTTTTTGTTACCATTTTTTTACCCTACCCGTTTGTACTCGGTGGGTTTTTCGAGACGAGTTCAACGACAAATTTAAAGTTATATATATATATTTGAACCTTAAACAAGTTCTCACTGTTTTCAAACAGATAGTGTTCTCAGAACTGCGAGCGTGTATTTTCAGATGTTAACGCATCTATATAGAACTACTATAAGCAAGCTTGAAATTAGGTGTATGTCATTTCACCGAAGACGAAACAACTTTATTTTTCATAGCGTTAAACATGTCAGATTGCGTGCCAAAAGAGTCTATTTGCGTGAAATTTTCACCCGTTTATTCAGATGGAATCTGCGGCTGAAAATTATTGTTAAGACTTACGGCAACCATACTCTGTCGTAAACTACATGCAGAGATTGGGTTAGACGCTCCAAAAACTGATTTTGATGTTAAAGATCAAAAACGCTTTAGCGCACCGAAAATATTAGAAGACGAAGAATTGGAATCATTAATTCATAAAGACTCATGTCAGGCGCAAGCTAAACTTACAAAATCATTAGAAGTTGATCATACATTAGTTTGAAAGCGTTATGAAGGATTCAAAAGCAAAGACATTAGGTGCCGTACGAGTTGGAACCGAAGACGTCAAATGGCGTCATGTCACGTGTAAACAGCAGCTTCAGCGGCAGAAAAAGAAACGTTTCTTGCATCGCATCATGACAGGCAATGAAAACAGGACGCACTACAAAAACCTAAGACATAGAAGATGAAGGACTAAGCCAGGCCATGCATCAACGTCGGCGGCAAACCGAATATCTATTGTTCAAAGCTTCTGCTCAGTATTAAAGAAAAATAACAGCTGCTATACAAGCAGATGCACAACAACGATATTTTACAACATGACAATGCTAGGCTGCATGTTGCAAAACATGTGAAAACTTACTTGGAAATGCTTAAATTTAAATAGAAAGTTCTACACCACCCGCCGTATTCTCCAAACATTGCCCCGTCCGATTCTCAATTGTTCCGATCGATGTCACATAGCCTGGCTACACATTCATTCTTATCAAGATGCCAAAAGTGGATCGACTCGTGGTTAGTTAGCATCAAAAGATATGTTGTTTTTCCGACGTGGAATTCAAAGAATCTGCAAAAAGTAGTGGCTAGCGATGGGCAGTGACACGTTTCTTACTAACTTTTGTAAATAAAACATTACTTTTCAGGAAAAATCAGCGAAAACTTATTACAGGATCTAATAAATGAATATAACACGCTAAAATTTCCCCTCTCTCTCATCCTGTGCGCCTATAGCTTAGAGAGTAGAGACTCTGACTGACACTAAATCGGTCGAGATTCGATTCCGGCCAGAAGCAAGTAGATGTCTAGTCACACTATGAGCTGTGATACAACGAAACAGTCTATGTCAAATGTGTGTGTGTGTGTGTATATATATATATATATATATATATATATATATATATATATATATATATGTGCAAATAAATGCACAACGGTCTTTATTATAATAGAGAGGATATATATATATATATATATATATATATATATATATATTATTTCCAGCAAACACGTGTCAACAGCTTTTATAACTAGGAGAAAAAATTAATAAATGGTAGTGAAGAGAATGTACTGAGCCAACACTGCCTCGACATTTTCTATCTAATGGACTGAGCCGCCCTTCATAAATATTGTCTCTCTCATCGTGAGCCTGACAGGAACGAAATATATATATATATATATATATATACATATATATATATATATATATATAGTTATCCTCAGACAGATCTGTTTCGCTGTATCACAGCTCATCAGTACGGTTAGACACCCGATTGCTTTTAGCCAGGATTGAAACTCGACCGAATTGCATCAGTCGGCGATTCTATCTCTGTGCTATAGGTGCTCGGTAGAAGAAGGCAGACTTTTAGCCTGTGATATACAATAATTTATATATATATATATGTATGCAACGGTTTTTTATAGGAGAGAGGATAGGTAAATATACGGATTCTTAAATTGAAACCGAAAGAAAAAGTTAGTTTTATATCATTGGGAACTTGTGTACAATCAAGAAACCATGCTAACAAATTTTCCGATAGCCCGTGTTTACAAGAGACTTCAAAATTGTGGAATGGCTCATCTACTTAAGAGATTCTGTCCAGTTGATTGAGAAGAAGTCATGTGGCTCGCATGACGGACGCTTAGTGATATCACTTCAACGAGTGACGAAATCGGCCAATCCCAACAGTCAGCTTCCAGAAGTCAAACTGAGAGAACCCTACTACCTGTACATTAAGATATTATTATACTGTTCATAATGAGTTAGATGCAAATGGAAGAACATTTTTCTTCCTTAGATAACCAATGATCTAGTCGTCTAGTGATATACATGCTGTGACACGGTATATATAACCCCCATTAAGATTATAATTAATGCAAAAAATACCAATAACACCAATTGCTATCGTTCATTATTTGAATTTGTGCAAACAAAAGCCATGAATTTATTACATTGCTTGATATCATAGAAAGATATCTGGCCAGCGATTCGACATTTTTTTATAATATCACCCCATGCAAAGGGCTATATAGTTTGTTTGGCTTTTGTTTCTGCTGTTTTATCATTTCACCCCAAGCAAAGTGGGACCACCACTAGTGTGCAGGAGATTACAGCGAGAGAAAAGAGTGGGTATAAGGGGTATTTAAAAAAGCATAAAAGATGAACGGAATTTAAAAAGAAAAAAGATGGCACTCGATGTGGCATTTAAATGTTTGGAGATTGTAGCTATCACAAAAGAAAGTAAATGGAAGGACGTTCCACTGGCGGGAAGTACGAGAAAATAAACTGTTTGAGTAGAAGGGATGGTAGCAATTAACTATTTAAATAATAAAAGACCTGGATGCTAACCTAGTGGAGCGCTTAGATTCATGTGGTCACGACACCATGGAAAAAGCACGTCGGAGCGACTGTCATGAAAGTATCTAGCAAAGAATGAGGGAATCCACGTTACGTCTGTGAGAAAAGTGACTGAAGTCGAAATGCCAATCAGGATCGATAACGTTGTGATTTTTCTTTTTGGTTTTGTCTGGAACCTTTAGCTGAATAGCACGAGCACCCGACCAGATATGGCAACGGCATTCAATGCACATACGAATGGCAGATTTATAAATGTACAAAATGGATTCTGACGAGAAAAATTTTTTAACCTGACACAGGGACGCAATCTGCCTAGCAGTAGATGCAGCTACAAAAACAATGTAATCATTCCACTTCAGGACGGTTGAAAATGTGAGATCAAAGAGGTGCAGTGTGTTACTTTGTAGGCTAAATAAGTTCTCTGAGTAAATGGTATCATGACTGAGACTAAGAACTACAATTATACCTACTTAGAGCCAAACACGAAGCAAAAACTAAAACAAAAGTGATAAACAGGCACACACATAAACATGCCTTATATATATATATATATATATATATATATATATATATATATATATACGTATAATCGATTTTCTGCACTATTGTGAGAACTGAAACCTTGAAACTTTTGAATATCGTTTTTTATGTCTTTGTCTATGGGTGTATCAAATTTGATTAAAATCGGACCACTCCTTCTATAACCCGATTTTTTTGATTATCGATTTTCGATATTTATCGGGGGTACCTCGTCACAAAACCTATCTAAGAACATTCGCAGACGCTTATATTACAGCCGTGTAAATTTTCAAAAAAATCGGTTCAGCCATTTCGGAGTCTATAGGTAACGGACACAAATACACAGACACACACATGCAAACACAGAGACAAAGTTCCATTTATAAATAAGTTTAGACCTTTAAATATATAGCAGAGACACTGGGTCATATGTGGCAGCAATATTCAAAGTATGTACGTATGATATATATGTATATATATATATATATATATATATATATATATATATATTTGAAATGATTTCTCTGTACATTATTTTTGATCGATACTCGTATTTTAGTAAATATTCTGTTTATAATCAAAGAGTATTATATATTTATTTCTACCGGCCTGATTATTTACGAGAAATTCCTGCTGAATGACACACATTTTCGTAACAAAAATTTATCGTAAAAAAATCAGGCCGGTAGAAATAAATATATAATACCGTTTGATTATAAACAGAATATCTACTTAAATACGAGTATCGATCAAAAATAATGTTCAAACAAACGGGTTTCAATCCTGGGTAAAAAGCAATCGGATGTCTAACAACACAGACAGCTCTGTCAGCGAACGACTATTTAATCTCTCACGCTCTGATTGAGCGCTCTGGAAGAATAGTCAGTCTCTCAGTTAAGTGCCATACGTTAAAACACGCTTGGGCGATCATGTCTCGAAAGAGACATGACTGACTGGGCAGATGATTATCCCGCATTAGTTTGCCATTGCTTTCTGCGGTAGACTGGTTGCCAGCCAAGGCTATAGAACCTAATCTGACCTGTTATTTAATCCATAACTGGAAGGAAAAGACGGACTAATACCTTTCACAAAGGTATTTGCGCGTAAGTGAATGCAATGAATTCAACTGGAATTCGAAATCAGCTCCCCGATTTTTCGTTTACGAGCCGATATCCACTGCACCACAACGCACACCCGAATAGTAGACTTTGAAAAAACAGCAGCTACGCTAACTCCTAAGCATAGTTCATTCAGTAATTATTTAGATCACTCTAAGCTATTGGCCTGTGTATATATAATATATCACACGCTAAAAGCCTGTCTCCTTCTACCGAGCGCCCATAGCGCAGAGGTAGAACCGCCGACTGATGTCAATTCGGTCGGGTTTCAATCCTGGGTAAAAAGCAATCGGATGTCTAACCGTACTGATGAGCTGTGATACAGCGAAACAGATCTGTCTGCGGATATATATATGATGGGTTCCGAAGAGAAAAATTGTCTGTCACGACACAGTAAATCAACATTCTTAGCGTAAGAACTAGAAATGGATTCAATATATCAAATATTCAATATTACTTGTGAATATGGCATATTTTAATGTTCCCGGGGTTTCTGATCTCTGAATTCAGGTTTTCAAATGTGTAATGTCAGTTGAGCATTCGAATAAATGGCAAGAGAAAGATATAATTCTATAATTTCTTCCATTCTTGGATGATGTGGCATTTGCTTACGTTTTCAGCTACTATTTCTTCTGCATGAAAAGAGATATACTGAAAAATAGAGCTCATGGGAGCTTATGGTCGATTTCTTTTCCTTCAATCAAAAGGCAGCTCAGCAAAGCAAGCATGACTTCAAGAACATCACAAAGTGACATCTTTGCTTTCATAATGTTATCATTTCAAAGACGATGCCAATGGCAATGTTTTCCAAGAGATTTCCGACGAAGAATATGAATTAGCGTGTTCGACTCGAAAAGTACGGGACATGAATATTTCTTTTCCTCTCGACATTCTGTAGACCAAAGCTTTTCTCTCGACACTCTGTGGACCAAAGTTTCCTAAAACCAGTAGATAAATCTTCGATATTTCTTTGGACTTAAAATAATTTAATTGAAGTTTATAAGCAAATATTTAATTTATAAATTTGCTTTGATTTTATCATTTTTTGTAATTATTTCACTCCAATGCATTACTGCCATTGGTGTACAGGGGGTTACAGAAGAGGTGAGTGATGAGAAAGAAGGACAAGTTACAGTGGGTGTCAAATAATGGATACGAGAAGGATGAGAACACTGATGTGAAGAGAGCTGTATGAGATTAGAGTGGAAAGGAAGAAAAACATGATACAAGGATAGGCAAGGAAAGGATGTGAGTCAAGAAGATAAGGGATGACAATTGATATTGCATTTAAATTCTTGAACATTGTAGCTGTCAGGGAAGTGAATTCCACAGGCGGGAAGTGCGACCAAAGAATCTGAGGAGTAGAAGTTGCGGATAGATTTGATTGGTTTTACTGTAAAAAGGTGGCACATAGTTGCTAGTCTAGGAGCTCGAGTAAATTCATACAGGAGGATCACGAGACAGCTAAGCTTATCGAAGCAGAAGCCGTCAAAGTATTTATAGAAGAGACGTCGGTCAGAAAGTGACTAGAATTGAGCATAAAACAGACTGTTGCTATTTGAAGTTTTGGATTTTCTGTCTGATTCCATATATATATATATATATATATATATATATATATATATGTGTGTGTGTGTGTGTGTGTGTGTGTGTGTGTGTGTGTGTGTGAACGTTACATTGAAAGAACCGATCAGGTTTTATCGTTAAGTATTCTATATAATTTTTGTGCGTTTTTATGATTTTTTTCTTTTCATAACACAAGTTATATAGAACTTGTAAAATTTATGAATAGATTCTTCGCTGGTACGTTTTGTTGATCAAGCTACGACATCAGTTAAAGAATTTTATCTTACAAGTGACATGCCTAGATTTTCGAGGCAAAACATTTTTTTCTAACGATGTCAATTTTAACCATTTTTTTCAAAATTGTTTTGAATTCACACACACACACACACACACACACACACACACACACACACACACACACACACACACACACACATATATGTTTTGGATTCCGGGTTAGGAACCGCACAAAATAATGAACAACAAAAACAGATATGGAAATAGAAAATTAGGTTATATTGAACGTAATATACAAACTGGAGCGCGGGTTAATCAATTCAGGAATATTATTAGTAGAAATAAATATATACAAATCTTGAAGCGAAATAGTATGTCCGGGTAACTTATTCTAGCTGAGTGGAGCTCAGAGCTAGTCTCGTCTTTGGTAACTTCGGTATCTGTCGGAACTCTTCGATAACTGTAACGGATCTTTACAATTACTCTCCACTGTAAACCTGCAACTACAACTGAGATTCCAGATTCAAACTACTGTTCTCTCTACGGCAAGATTATATGTACACTTAGTTGAGTAAATTATTATAGACAAATAGTCGATTCCTTGTTTCTTATATATATGTCGCTACCTTGTAGACATAATTGACCCACTGATAGGAAAGACACCACCATATTTTCGAAACTTAGCCCATTTCGAGGAACTTATCAAAGATGCTTTCATCCAATGGAGTTAGATAGGAGCCAGGATGTGGTAAGTCTGTTCACCAAGGTACCCACGATGGAGGCACTATCGGTAGTCAGGGACAGACTGAACTCGGACATCCCTAGGAGAATGTGCCAGTATTCCACTTGATAACTTTATGAAGATTCTGACTTTCTGTACACAAACCACACACTTCGGATTGGGATCAGACATTTATCGACAGTATGAAGGCTTATCAATGGGATCGTCATTATCACCATCACTGGCTAACATATGAATGAAATACTTTGAAGATATATATGGCATTAGAATTCACAGCTCTAAAGCCAACTCTATGGCGTAGATACATTGATGACACCTTCATACTCTGGCCACACTAGGAGGAGGTCCAAACGCTACTGGACCATGTTAACTCAATAAGATTATCAATTCAGTTCACTATGGAAAAAAAGAGTCACAACAAACTGGCATTCCTGGATGTGCTAATAACTCGGACAGAGGGGGCGGTTCAAAATATCCGTAAACCGCAAGCCAACATTCACCGGACAATACCTCAACTTCAATTCCCAACACCCAAGATGAGGACAATAATTTGAAAAATGTAATCTCTTAAGTATTATTTTGTGGACTGCTATATTGACTAGAGTCTCAGTTTATTTATTAAACAGTATATTTATTTCTTTTCATGTGCTGGCCTGAATATTCGGGAAATTCTTTAAAAATAAGATGCGCCCTCCGGTAGGATTCGAACCCGCTTCCCTTTTGGCAGGAGAAACTGGCGTTAGATCCGACGGGTTTTACACCGACTCGGCCACGAAAGGTTCAACGATCAAGAAAAGCCGACCAGTGCTTTTAACTTCAAATATTATGGAAACATTTTAGATCATCGTCTACTAAAACATGACTACCCACTAAAATAACTTTTGAACGATAAACTTTTTCGGATCTATAAATAAAACACCCATTTCCTCATGTGTGTGTGTGTGTGTGTGTGTGTGTGTGTGTGTGTGTGTGTGTGTGTGTGTGTGTGTGTGATTCTGTGTAGACATATGCGTATGTGCATATCAGTAAGTTAAATGCCATACTTAAAAGATGCTTTGGCGACCATATCTCAAAAGAGAAATGACAGATTAGGCAGAAGATTTTGTCACAGTAGGTTGCTATTAATTTATTCTGTAGACTGGTTGCCAACGAAGGCTATAGAACCCAATCTGTCCTGCTGTTTAGTTCATAGCTTAAGCGAGAAGCAACGGGGGAATACTTTTCTTAAATGTATTTGCACTCAAGTGAATTCAACGAATTCAACTGGGATTCGAAATCGGTTCTCTGAGCTTTCTTTCTAAGAAGATAGCCAGTGCACCACAACACCCACGTGCATGTATGCAAGCATATATTCTTGTTTGTGAACAATGTCTTGATGTAAGAAAGACCGCAATGTCATGCAATCCATTCGAACATATACTGATTAGCCGTCAGCTTAGAAACTACCCTTGTCGGTTCGACCGTTCCAATCTAAAGCCGGAAAGATGAGTTGTATCTAAATGGGGGTGGGTAAAAGGTCAACAAAGAACATTTATCAATGGGCACCACTTCGAAACCGGTGCATGTAAATTCTAAGTCACTTCTTACACGAGAGACGCCATAATTCCAAATGACTTGAAGCAGTCCATTTCTCTGAAACAACGAAGTGACTCCTATTGTATTTTTCTCTCCTTTTTCTAATGCTTGCAAACCACGAACGGTAAGAAGACTTAAAAGCACCTTCCTTGTTCTTTTAAATTCGAGCCGTCACAATATTCTGCCGGTAAGTAGAAGCTTGCAGCTAATTTCCGTGAAAGCTTTCCAGGACCACCTCATTTGCTGGACACAAAAACAACCTAATGGAGCGGTTAAGACCCGAGCCGAAGAAGAGATCGCCGTGGAAAAAAATGTCCGTGAGCCTTATCAGCGTGCCTCTGTATAGATAGTTGAATCGGCGAAAAAGAAAAAAGAATAATTTTATTCTCAAAGTTTGATCCACATACGTTATTATAAAATACAAGCAGACAGAAATAGATTAATTCAAACGTTTGTGTTTGAACAGAAGACCATTTTTTTTTATTTTATTAAGTGTGTATTATATCTGCTGGCATTATCACTCGGAAAAGTATTAGGAAGACGATAAAACCTTCATCAAAGCAATATCGACATCATCTCAGCGATTAGCGAAAACATGATTATTAAAATGAGAAAGAATAACTGCAATAAACTTGAGTACACTCTAGTTTAAAAATACAAAATTCAAACTCAACCACTCTCATAACTAAATGCTCACTTAAAGTGAAACAGGGGAGGTAATTCAGTCTGTAGAATAATATAGGGGAAGTAATTCAGCATTTGCCATTGGAAAGGTAAACTTTTATCAACCATCCGTCCGTGCATGGAGTACTGCTGCCATTTATGGTCAGGTGCCCCTGCCGTTCTCCTCAGTGTTCTTGACAAGCTCCAAAGGAGAGTCTGTAATGTGATAGGTACTGATCTGGCGACTCGACTGCAGCCACTTCCCCATCGTCGAAATGTGGCCTCCCTCTGTCTCTTCTATAAATATTTTCATGGCTTCTGCTCGGATGAGCTTAAGTCACTGATGCCTCCTCAACAGGTGTTTACCCGTGCAACCAGACTGGCAACTGGGTCCCACCCATTCAGAGTCAGGTTAGCCAAATGCAGACGACAATTCTACTCCTGCAGCTTCCTCTCTCGCACTTTCCGCCTGTGGAACTCACTCCCGTATTCTTGCTTTCCTGACGGCTACAACCTCCAGAAATTTAAATGCAAAGTTAATACTCATCTACTAACCACTGGACTCTAGCTCTCTCCCCTCCCCTGTATAACCTTCCCTTTCTCTCCTCCTATGTATCTGTCATCGCACCTGCTTTCTCAGCTTTCTATTGTTCCTTTCTAACTAGCTTGTACTCCTCACTCTTTTCTAATTAATCTTTTTATATTTATGTAACCCCCTGCACATCAGTGGCGTTTCCGCCTTGCTCGGGGTGAAATGATTAAAAAAAAAAAAAACAGAAAAATAGCCCAGAAGGTTTTATTGATTAGATCTGACGGCTTCTGAAGGACATTAAATTTTTAAATATTTTTAGATTGTACGAATCTTTTAGAGATAATACTTTTTAATGACACACGTTTTATTAATTAACCCATAAGTTAATATAAAAAACTGAATGGGAATTGTAACTCCGATTCTCCGATTAACAATTTCGAGCCATCATCCATTACACTACTGGCCCACGCTTACAGCGTCTCATATTTCCAAGCTGTCACTCATCTAGGAACTGACGAGGCTCGACATTGCTTTACTTCGGTGACTGTACGAAAAAAAAAAAAAGAACCAAACGTCTGAACATAGAAATAAACGAAATTCAGGTACCGTTCGTCTCACGTTAATTTTTTTTATTGGATAACCTTATTTGAATAGACGCTCCGTTTCTGTTTTTTTTTATTTTTTTATTTTATTTTATTTATGTATTTTTGTCAACCGACCAGAAAAATATTCGTGAAAATTTATTAAAAAAAAAAAGAGAAAAAACAAAAGATGCGCCCCTGTTAGGATTTGGACCCTGCCGGGGAGCACACTTAAAAAATAAATAAATAAACGGAGCGTCTACTGAAATATGTGCATCCTCTAAAAATAACGTTTTAATTGATAAAAAATCTGTGGCTTTTATAATTAAAAACCCATTACTTTTTTAAAAATATACATACTTTCAAAACGAAGCTACTATCCCTTAATCACCATAGAGAATCGCTCCTGCCCATCATCAGTATGAATCAGGCTAGTCTTCCTGAAAGCAAAACACAGCGCCTCCTCGGCCTAACAATATCGGCCGACCTCAAGGTGAATGACTACATTGAATCCATAGCTAATTCTGCTCGGTTCACTGTGTCGGACAAGGACTTTTTCTCGTCTGAATCCACCTTGCACATATATAAACCTATCATCTGCCCGTGTATTGAATATCGCTGGCATATTTGCTCAGGGGCCCCTGCTATTCATCTCGGGTTTCTTGACAAAATACAACAGAGAATCTACAATGTAATTTATCCAGATCAGGTAGCTCAACTCTAGTCATTTTCTGCTCCGATGATCTTAGCTCCATCGTGCTACTTGACAAGCGTCTAGGTCCCACCTTTTTACAGTGGATCCGAACAAATGTAACCGCAACTTCTACTATAATAGCTTCTTTTCTTGCACTTCCCACCTGTAGAACTTCATACAGGTTCACTTGCTTCTTTGACAGCTACAATCACCAAGAATGTAAATGCAATGTCAATTGCCATCACTTATCTCTTTGACTCACATTCTTTTCCCGGCAGTGAGAACTCTTCTCCCTTTCTACTCTACTCTCATGCAGCTTGCTTCACATAAGTGTTCTCACCCTTCTCTTATCCATTCCCTAACACCGCTGTAACTTGTTCCTCTTTCTCATCATTCACCTTGCATGTAAACCCCTGTACACCAGTGGCATTACAGCCTTCCTTGGGATAAAATGATTATAAAAAATATGGGCTATTATAAAGTTTTCGTGCAGACTTGCTTTCCTGGCGGCTACAACCTCCAGGAATTTAAATGCAAAGTCAATTCCCATCTCTTATCTACTTACCTCCAGCCCTTTCTACATCACCCTTTGTATTTTGTTCTTTTCCTTTTTCTCAAACTTCGTAACTTTTTTACTCTTGTGCTCATATCCTTCTCTTGCCCATTCTCTTTCACCCCCTGGAGTTGGTTCGTCTTTGTCTTCACTCTACCACTGTCTAAAACTTTAACTGTGTTTGTAGCCCCTGCACATTAGTGGCGGTACCGCCTTGCTTAGGCTGAAATGATTAAAAAATAAATAAATAGTAATTTCTTTATATATTTTGTTTTGTATATATTTAAATCTACTTTTAAAGTTATTTGAAAAGATTCATTATTGTATGGTTGTTTCGTAACCACTCCTAAAATTAAAGACCGAATTCCGTTACAATGACATGGTCGCTGAACGATTTGGGCGCAAAGTAAAACGCTGTACCGTACTGATATTTTGGATATACTAAGCGTGTGATGGTTTGTATCAACCAGGTTCAGACATGTTTAATATCAGTTTTGAACCATTAGGAAAACTTCCTATTTATTTTTGAACTAGCAGTATAGCCCGACGGTGCTCGGCTGTAATGGAATCTTTAAAATTAATCCATGGTCCTGGAGCTCAGACTCAGCCTAAAGAATATTTGTGTGAAGTTTGGTGAGAATCGGATAAAATTTGTGGATTTGTATCAAGGACATACAGACAAACAGACACAAACACAAATATCTTGATATATATTATCGATTTTCTACACTATTGTAAGAACTGCAACCTTGAAACTTCTGAATATCGTTGAATATCGTTTCTTATGTCCTTGTCTACGATTGCATCAAATTTGATTAAAATCGGACCATTCCTTCTATAACCCGATTTTTTGGATTTTCGATTTTCGATATTCATCGGCGGTACCTCGACACAAAACCTAGCTAAGAACACTCGCAGATGCTTATAGTACAACTGTGTAAATTTTCAAGAAAATTAGTTCAGCCGTTTCGGAGTCTATAGGTAACGGATACACACAAAGACACACACAGAGACAAAGTTCCATTTATAAATAAGTTTAGATGTTTATATAGTACAGTAGTGTATTAAATAGAACATGTAATAAACAAATTCGAAAATCAGCTCTATGTTCTGTACATTATTTCGATTTGCATAGTGTAAAAACCGTGCAAGTAATTTTTCTTTTTTTTTTCATTTTTTTTCTTCTCATTTCCTTAATTTTTATTCAGTTTTGAAGCAAGAGAAAACAATCACAACCAAATTTTTCGTACAACGTACAATACCGTCTAGTTAGATTTTTATTTATGTATTTTTTAATTATGTCACTCTAAGCAAGGTGATAAAGCCACTAAGACGTTACTGAGAGTGAGAGAAGCTGAGAAAAAATATTAAGGACAGAAGATAAAAGAATGATGCTTAAGATAGCGATTGAAATTGCACATAAATATTTGAAGAATTCCAGAAGCAAAACTGCGAGAAAGAAAACTGTTATCGTAGAACTTATGAAATGAATTACTTGACCATTATTTTTTTTATCGATACTCGTATTTAAGTACATATTCTGTTTTTTTTTTTTAATTAAACAGTATTATATATTTATATCTACTGGCCTGATTATTTACGATCAATTTTTATTACGAAAATGTGTGTCATTCGGCAGGATTCGAACCTGCGACCCCTATCTCCATAAAAGAAGCTACCATTTGATCTGGCAACGTCTTAGACCTCTCGACCACGAATGACCTCTTTATGGTTGCATCTAGCTATTTTATGGTAGCCATTATTGCATCCGCAACCGGATTCCGTTACAATGACCTGGTCGCAAAAACATTTGAGTACTAAGTTAAATGTTGTTGGTTGTTTTTGTTTTTATGGCATATCAACCTCGGCGGGTCATTTATTGCCAACTAAATTTAATTTTTCTATTTATTGCTGATAATACCTTTTTCTTTCAACAATTTATTGTTATTTTTATATACGTTTTGTGTCTAGTAATATTTTTTATTTTCGAGCATCAAGATTAATTGGGATTTGTTTTTAAGGACAGGGTCCCCAAGTCCTACTCTGTTATTTAACCCATAACTGGAGGGAAGGGACGGGTTAATACCTTTCCCAAGGGTGCCAGTGTTTAAGTGAATGCAGGGTACTCAACGGGAATTACCTTTCCCAAGGGTGCCAGTGTTTAAGTGAATGCAGGGTACTCAACGGGAATTCGAACTCGACTCACCGACTTTTCTTTCCGAGCCAATATCTACTGCACCACAACACACATCCGTCACTATACGCCTACAGCACCTAGTATAGTAATCCCAAGCGGTCACCCATCTAAGTACTGACCAGGCTCAACGTTGCTTAACTTCGGTGATCGAGCGAGACCCGGTGTATTCAACGTGATATGGCCGTAAGCCAGTTAAATGTTGTATCATACTGCTATTTCGGACATCAGTCAGTTAAGTGCCATACGTGATAAAAGCTTGTGCGATCATGACTCGAAAGGTACCGGAAAGACTGGGTCAAAGATTGTTGCCATTAGAATCTCGGTAGACTGGTTGCGAACCAAGACTGTGAACCTAATCTGTCTTACTATTTAATTCATAGCTGGCGGGAGAAGAGGATTCATACCTTTCACAAGAATATTTTGCGAGTCTGTGGATGCAACTGGAATCCGAACTCGGATCTCCGATTTCTTCTTCCGATATCCACTACATCACAACGACAAACGTGTCATGGGTTTGTTTCAAACCATCTTCAGAGATATTTAATATAAATTTTGCGACATTTGTAACATTTTTAGGTTATTTCTGAAAGTTTATACGGTACAATAATTTAGTGAAGTGTACACGTAATAAACAAATTCGAAAATTACTCTATATTTTGTACATCACCATAACACTAAATGTTATAAGCAATTTTTTCTGGTAAGACACACATGACCTTTTAACACATGTATTTGAAACTTTTCTTTTGTATGATAATTTCTATGTATACACCAAGAAATTACCATACAAAAAACTTCAAATATATTTAAAATAGGGAGTCAAAACGATTTGTATTGAACTTTTTAATTTTCGATTAGTAAATATAATCTTCGCTTAACAATTTTATAAACTAACCCTAACAAATCTTTGAGGTATTTTCAAAATCGTTTTGAAACTTTATACATTGTTATAATTGAAAATAATGAAAACAATTCTTTTAAAATTTCATCAATAATCGAAAAATGAAATTTCTTCAGACCACAATGTCCTTAATTTATATTATTTATTCAAGCAAATAAAAACATTAAATTAAATAATGTCAGAGTTATAATGCATTTTTATTTTACTATTTGGAGCAGATTTTCGGAAATAGAGGCAAAATTTTTCAAAAAAATAATAGATGATTTACATTTTCCAATAGGCACTGCGTTTAACTAATAGAACCAATTTTCCCCAAAAAATTGATTTCTTAAAATTTCATGAATTTACGTGGAGAGGGGGGTAACAGACGTAAAAAAATATATATTTTCAAAATTAAAAAAAGAAAAATTTTAAAATAATTTCATTCACTTGAAAGTTTCATTAAAATCCTACAATAATTTTATTTTTGTAAGACTTTTCAAATTAATGTGTTTGTCACCGGAAAAAAATGTTATGTAACATTACGTTTTGCATTGTAAACTCTTGTTACGATTTCGTTACCATGTAACATGTTAAAGAGATTTAAAAAATGTAAATATAATTAGAAAATACTTTGATCTTTCCTCTTAATAATAACATAAAGATTTTGATGGAAAAAGTTCGTTTTTATTAAGTTTGGAGCCTTTTTTATTCATAATTTTTTTTTTAATCATTTCACCCTGAACAAGGCGGAAACGCCACTGATGTGCAGGGGGCTACATAAATGTAAAAAGATGACTTAGAAAAGAGTGAGGAAATAATGATGGACATTGCATTTACATTTTTGATGATCAAAGTTAACTGGAAAGCATTAAGCCTGAAGAGAATTCCACAATTAAGAAGCGCGAGGGAAAAACCGGCAGATGGTTAAATCTACATATTTCAACATTACAATGATGAGACCTACGTGCCAATCTAGTACTGCGCTTAAATTCGTAAATTTCAATTTTTTAAGGTGAAAGTTAAGTGGAAAGCAATAAGCCTAAAGAGAGTTCCACAAGCAAGAAGTGCGAGAGAAGAAACTGTTAGCCTACATCTAGCAATTTAACAGTAGAATGATGAGACCTAGCTATCAATCTAGCTAGTTAAGTGTTATATGTGATACACGCTTGGGTGATCATGTCTCGAAAGAGACCTGACTACCGTGGCAAATTTTTCCGTAGTAGGTTCCATTACGTTTTGCGGTAGACTGGTTACCAACCAAAATTATAGAACACAATCTGTTCTGCTATTTAACCCATATCTGGAGGGACAAGAGAATGATGATAACTTTCCCAAGGGTATTTGCGCCCAAGTGAGGGTAACGAATTCAACTGAAATTTGAATTCAGCTTTCCGAGTTTTTGTTCCAAGCCGATATCCATTGCACCATAAAGAACATTTGACCAGAATTGAATTCGAATCTAATACTACGATTAAATTCGTGAATTTAAATTTTTGAAGAACAAATTTGACTGGAAAACTTTTAAGGGTTTTGTATCAACCAGTTTCAGACATATCTAATAGCAATTTTGCACCAATCATAAGTTTTCTAATTTATTTTTAAATGCTTATAAAGTACAGTTGACTCTATTTGGAGTTCAAATTCCAGTTGAATTCATGGCATTCACTTACGCGCAAGTACCTTTGTGAAAGGTAATAACCCGTTTCTTCCTTCCAGTTATTGGTTAAATAACAGGACAGATTGGGTTCTATAGCCTTGGCTGGCAACCAGTCTACCGCAGAAAGTAATGGCAACCTACTGCGGGATAATCTTCTGCCCAGTCAGTTAGGTCACGAAAGAGACATGATCGCCCAAGCGTGTATCACGTATGGCACTTAACTGACTGAATTAACTCATATTTGGGGGCAAAAGAGTTTGATTCATACCTTTCCCAAAGGTATTTTTTTAATCATTTCACCCCGAGCAAGGCGGAAACGCCATTGATGTGCAGGGGGCTACATAAATGTAAAAAGATTAATTAGAAAAGAGTGAGGAGTACAAACTAGTTAGAAAGGAACAATAGAAAGTTGAGAAAGCAGGTGCGATGACAGATACATAGGTGGAGAGAAAGGGAAGGTTATACAGGGGTGGGGAGAGAGCTAGAGTCCAGTGGTTAGTAGATGAGCATTGACTTTGAGCAAAGTAAATATAACGAACATAAATGGAATTAGAACCCGGCTCTCAGATTAACAATTTCAAGCCATTATCCATCAAACCACCCACACATCCAAGGTTACCCACACATCCAAGTTTACCCACACATCCAAGTTTACAGGAGTTGGTTTTCACAATTTGACCAGGCTCAAAGTTGCTTAACCTTGGTGTTCGCACGGAAACCAGTCTTTTTCTTTTTAAAGTGAGACAGACCTGTAAGTTTTTTGAAGAACAAGAAACCATTAACGTTTTCTTAAAATAAAAACTACCGAGTAGTTGTTCTTGATTTTAAACTTTTATTTCATGAGAATTTAAAGCTGGACGTTCGTCCGGTTGTCGTGAGACAGATAAGTCATAAAATGAGGAGTGACTGTGAGTTTTCTTCATCATGTGTCGTGTTCCTTCAGAATATAGGCGATCAATACTCCACCTGGATATCTGTTTCCTGTCGCTCTCATTAATTTTCTCTTGGCATCTCTCTCAAACCCCGCAACACCATCCAATTGCTCAACCCTATAAATTACGTCTCCACCTGCTTTCCACTGTCTCTCTTTTCTTCTATCCGTCCTGTGAGTATTAAATTCTTCAGGCTTTCCTTCCTCATTACGTGTCCCAGGGCCTCAGCTCTCTCTTCCTGATGTTAAGCATGAGTTTTTCTAGTTTGCATCCTCTCCAACGCCTTACGGTTGTTCATGTGCTCAGTTCATGATATTCTTAACATCCTTCTGTAGAACCACATTTCTAAAACTTCAAACCTCTCATTCATCCTTGATGAGATCGCCCAACATTCACTTCCATACAGAAGGACAGATATCACATAGCAATCCAGTACTCTTTTATTTGTTTCTAGTGAGATTTTTCTCTCTCTCAGTTTTCTGACTAGATTTTGAACTGCGTCCTTGGTCAATGCGTCTTCGGATCTAAACGTCACATTTTCCATGTCTTGTGTGTACTAGCCGGAAAAAAAGACATTATTAGTTCAATAAAAGAAAAAGAAACAGAACTACGCAACAAAATAGATTTGACCAGAGGCGTACATGCTCCAACAATGCCATTTGTAAAACGACTTATATTGTGGGTGCTAATCCCAATATTACTCCAAGAAAGAGAAAAGAAATATTTCCCTGATGAAAACAACAGCTTGTCCAAGCGGAAAGCATTAACAGCTTTGAAGAATGAATCAAAACCACTATCGTTGCAATATAGAAACAAATCTAACCATTCCACCACTCCCCGGAAATATTCTCCAGTCCTTTCCAGGAACAAACCGCGAGCAATATACATCAGGAATAATCATAAAATTAAAAAAAAATAATATTGGAATGGCAAAACTAATCCGAGTTCTTTCTTTGGTTCCAAGACTGACAATGCGGCCAAACACAACAGTACTATTGAAATCATATCATGACCACCACGACTTTCACCCAACCACCACTGCAGCCATAACGTCCGGCTCTTTCTCTTCCCGCCCTTGTCTTATCACAGTGTATCAGCATATCACATCGTATGCGTGTTTTAAGACGCCAGACTTCACATGTCAAACAGATCTTTCATTTATTCAATCTTGTGTCTGTTATCGCAGCTGAGCTCCGAATTACTTTCTTTGGGCCGACGCTTTTCCGGAGGCGGACCAGATATTCATTCTGACAGGCGCTATATCTCGACACAAATATGAGCGCCGTCAAACGCAGCCACTCGCGCCCAACCGCTACAGCCGCTGTTTACCGTCTCATCAGTTGCATAGTTGCTTCTCAGAATAAAACGTCTCTCTTTATTATATATACATATATATATATACATATATATATATACATATATATATATATATATATATATATATATATATATGTATATTATCCTATAGCACGACTCAGAGTTTCATGCCCTATGCAATGATCAGATGCACATTATGAACTATTTTAGGTTAAAATTACGTTTATATCTTAGGCATGGTTTTAGGTGTAATTTGTACCTTATATCCTAATCGTCACCAGATCATAGTGCCAATAAAAAGAATTCATGTTAAGCACTTGGTGATTGAGCAGTCCATGAAACTCCGAGTTGTCCAATAGGCGACGGATAACATGCATATTTATTAGTATATACTTCTTAGCACTGTTAAAATCTAACATTGTTTTATTAACACTATATATAAATATATGGTTCAATCTCCGACTGTTGTCAAATCCTGGCCAGAAGCAATTGGCTGTCTAACTGTACTGATGAGCTGCGATACAGCAAAACATTAATGTCTGCTGATATATATATATATATATATATATATATATATATATATATATATAAAGGAAACCTCAACATGTCATTTCAATTGGTTATAAACTATAGCTCATTTCAATGGGTTTAATTAGCTCATTTCATCAGACTTTACTATGTTCTTTTCATCTGGTACAAATTTTCTTTTGCACCAGATGAAAATGTCTATCTATCAGTTTAAAAATATTTGTCCTATTTAGGTCTTTAGATCTAAATTAAATGGTGGGTTGAACCAGATAATGTATCGTTTTCTATTATCTATTATCCTTGTATATTTGGTTGAGAATTATACTGTTAAATGTTTTTATGGCCAGATTTACTTAATGCATCTTCATAGATATTTATCTTTAAAGAAAATATTATTTTGTTTGACGAATTATTTGATAGTCTGTGTTTTATTCCTTTGTGAATGTGTCTAATTATATTTTTTGGATGATGGAATTTGTATTTATGTATGTTAAATTAGTGGGTTTTTTTTTCATTTATGACGAGACATTGCCAGTTTGTAAGTTAAATTCCACATCTAAATATTGTACTACTTTTCTATTTGTTTCTACCATTATATCAAAATCTAGTTTTCTGAATAGTTTGAAAAGTTATTTCCTTATTTTATCATTTTCTCTTTTGTTGTCTGATGCTATCATTAATCCGTCATTTCTATAAAATCCGTGGTTGTCTATATGGATTATTTTGTTGATATTATTTAAAATATATATTCCCATCAGTTATGAAGTTTATATATATATATATATATATATATATATATATATATATATATATATATATCACGAAAATTAAGGAAGATTAACGAAACTACTTATAAACAACCGACAATTTGAAATGATTTGTTTGAACATTATTTTTGATGTTCAGAAAAGAAAAACTTAATCGCAGTAACTTGTCAGTCACCATTAATGAAAATTGTATATATATATATATTTGTTTTAACATTATTTTTGATCGATACTCGTATTTAAGTAGACATTCTGTTTTTAATCAAACGATATTATATATTTATTTCTACCGGCCTGATTATTTACGATAAATATTTGTTACGAAAATGTGTGTCATTCGTTTAAATTCGTTTAGACTGGTGGTCATTCGTGGTCGAGAGGTCTAAGACGCGCCGAATCCCTTAATGGCTTTCTTTATGCGGATAGAAGTTCCTCTGTCTCTTCTACGAATATTTTCATGGGTTCTGCTCCGGCGAGATTACTACCCTGGTACCTCCTCTACAAGAATTTACTCGAGTAACCAAACTTGCATCAAATTTCACCCTTTCACAGTCAAAACAACTAAATGCAGCCACGCTTATACTCTAATAGCTTCTTTTCTCGCACTTCCCGCTTGCATACTTCCTTCCTTGATAGCTACAATCTTCAAGTCAATTGCCATCTTTTACCCCTTGACTCCTGTTAGGGCGCCGCTCCTATTTGACTACAAATGGACTGTTCCCATTGCTATATATAGCAATGGTGGATTCTCTACAAGAGAGTCGTACCGAGTCACTAGACTGACGACTCTACGACACTGTCAGCACTCTGCCTTCGGGTAGAGGGCGCTCTCTGCTTCCGAGCAGAGAGCAGTAACCCAGTCGTGGTTCCGCCGAAGGGGAGAAGCACGACTGGGGAAAAATAGACAGACATTTTTTGGCCCGGCTATATGGCCGGGAATACCCACTATAAAATGACCATGTGTCACATCCAGCCTACGTGGGAAGGCTAGTAAATACATTCGCTCAGAGTCACTAGACTGACGACTCTACGACACTGTCAGCCCTCTGCCTTCGGGCGGGGGGCGCTCTCTGCTTCCGAGCAGAGAGCAGTAACCCAGTCGTGGTTCCGCCGAAGGGTAGAGACACGACTGGGCAAAAATAGACAGATATTTTTTGGCTGGGCCATATAGCCCGGAAATCCCAGTCCAAACTGACCATGTGTCACATGTTGCCCTTACTGGGAGGGACAACTCAATAATGAGTCGTACAGAGTCACTAGACTGACGACTCTACGACACTGTCAGCACTCTGCCTTCGGGTAGAGGGCGCTCTCTGCTTCCGTGCAGAGAGCATTAACCCAGTCGTGATTTCGCCGAAGGTTAGAAGCACGACTGGGCAAAAATAGACAGACATTTTTTGGCCTGACCATATAGCCCGGAAATCCCAGATATAAACTGACCATGTGTCATATGTTGCCCTTACTGGGAGGCACGACTAAATAATGAGTCGTAGAGAGTCACTTGTGAGTCAGTGCGAGTCAGTGAAGAGTTAGTCACACTTCCGGTGGCGTACCGGAAGTAATCACGTATACACACGTCTTACGACGAATTGGACTCTTGTATCTTTCTATTGTAAATATTACTAATCACTTCTGTACATAGTAACCGTCTTTCCGCGGAATACAACTTATATTCTGATTCTGTTTGTTGAGTTATTCATTTATACTTGGCGACATAACAACTCCCATACTTCTCTTATCTTTTTCCAAACACCCCTTGAATCTTGTTCTTTTCTCTTTTTCTCTCTACTCTCCATCAGCCATCTTACACCATATTCTCATCCTACTCTTGCCCATTTTCTGACAGCTCCTGTAACTGGTTCCTCTTTGGTTCCTATTTATCTTCGCTCTCCTTCTATGTAACGCTTCACTCTCCTTTTATTTAGTCCTCTGCGCACCAGTGGCAGAACTGCCTTGCTTGGGTTGAAATGATTAAAAAAATGGTTTTACAAATACAAGTATAATAACCTAATCCTCATATAAACAAAGGCTAAAAGAAATGATATAAAGCTACTAATGAAAAAAGGCTAACACACAATAGTACCAGGTATGAAATAAAAACAAACATTCCCATCACTCTAAAAACATTTAATAAATAAGAATCAACACATTTAGTTAGAGAGGAACGGAATGGTTGACTGTTAATAGTTTCTTTTAGGCTGACAATTTTTGCCTTCATAACTAGAAACAAAACTGCACACACACACACACACAAACACGCCCACACATGTATATATGCATATATAATTGTGTATTCGAGTAGCAATCTATCTAACCTATAGCTGGTGGGCGAAGATGTATACATACTTTTCTCAAGAATATTTGCGCACAATTGAATCTGACGAACTCAACTAGGATTGGAACTCGGTACTTCAATTTCCATTTCCATGCCGTGATGTCACACAACCCGCACATCCAAACTAATAAAAATATCTAGGATACCAGTGGTTATTGAGAATGAAAGAAATAGAGTAAACAATAAAATAACATGATTCAAGGAGACAGAAAATGGCAACTTGAAATATTTTCAAAAGTTTTTTTTTTAAATCTGTGTTGTGAGTAAATCAAGAAGCCCGAAGAGAGTTCCGCAGTAGTGTTACGGTGAATTTTGCAAGCTTTTTTTAATCGTTTCGCCCCAAGCAAAGTGGTACCACCACTAATGCGCAGGAAATTATATAAGTGTAAAAGTTTAGGCAAGAGTAGAATAAAGAGGAAGACGAACCAGTGTCAGAGAAAGAGCAGCAGAAAGATGGGAACACAGGAGTGATGACAATTGCGAAAGTAGAGAGAAAGGAAAATAACAAGATATAGAAAGGACTGAAGTCTAGTGGACAAGAGATGGAAATTGATATTGCATTTAAATTGCTGGAGGTTGTAGCCGCCATGAACGCAAGTATATGGAAGAGAGTTCCAGAGAGGTAAGTTCGAGAAAAGAAACTGAAAGAGAAGAATTGTCGATTGCATTTGGTTGGTCTGACTGTAAATGGATAGGACCTTGTTGCCAGTCTGGTTGCACGAGTTAATTCTTGTGGTAGGTGCACCAGTGACTTATGTTCGTCAGAACATTCTAGTTGAAAAAGGCTCAAATAATTATTACTGGACAACATTTTTGGCATTGCAAACTGGTCGGAACTTGGCAATGACTGCAACATAATATGGCCAACAGCGCATACAGAGACAGCTTTATATGTGCTACAAGACACTACAAAATATCATGCGACAGTTGACCAGATATCAGTCCGGATGCAGCAACCAGAAAACTGTTAACTTGGTACATTCAAAAGGAAAATCAACAACCCTCGATCAGTCTTATCACAAACTGCGATGAACTTATATCACTAGTTCCCCCCCCCCCCATATATGAATTTACTCGAGCAACAAGATTAGAAAATAGGTCCCACCCTTTTACTGTGAAACCAATGAAATGTAAACGCAAATTCTACTCCAACAGCTTTTTTCTCGCGCTTCCCGCCTGTGGAATTCTCTTCCGGTTACTTGCTTCTCCGACAGTTACAATCTCCGAGAATTTAAATGTAAAGTCAATAGTCATCTGCTATCTCACTAACTTGCATCCTTTCTCTCATACTTTTTCGCGGTTAACTCCACTTTCATCAGTATTCTTATCTTTCTCTTACCCACTTCCTGACACCCACTATAACCTGTCACTCTTTCTCATAACTTTCCTCTCATGTAAACCCTGCGCACCAGTGGGAATAAACTGCCTTGCGATATAATTATAAAAAAAAACCAAAAAAAAGCATGTTAAGACATTCACTTTCATTAATTACTCAAGAGATGGTATAGAAAACTAAATATTAAACAGGAAAGAAGGGATTAACACTTAATCTGTTTCAATAAACACCGAGTCAATATGAACTGGGTGAAAGGTGAACTTATATATACCTATTAAACATGAAAGTAGGGATTAACCCTTACTCTGGTTCAATAAACACAGAATCAATATGAACTGGGTGAAAGGTAAACATCTATTCCTTTTTAACATGAAAGATGGGATTAACCCTTACTCTGGTTCAATAAACACCGAGTCAACATGAACCGTGTGAAAGGTGAACTTATCTATTCCTATTAAACAGGAAAGAAGGGATTAACCCTTACTCTGGTTCAATAAACACCGAGTCAACATGAACCGTGTGAAAGGTGAACTTATCTATTCCTATTAGACAGGAAAGAAGGGATTAACCCTTACTCTGGTTCAATAAACACCGAGTCAATATGAACTGAGTGAAAGGTGAACTTATCTATTCCTATTAAACAGGAAAGAAGGGATTAACCCTTACTCTGGTTCAGTAAACACCGAGTCAACATGAACCGTGTGAAGGGTGAACTTATCTATTCCTATTAAACAGGAAAGAAGGGATTAACTCTTACTCTGGTTCAATAAACACCGAGTCAATATGAACTGGGGGAAAGGTGAACTTATCTATTCCTATTAAACAGGAAAGAAGGGATTAACCCTTACTCTGGTTCAATAAACACCGAGTCAATATGAACTGAGTGACAGGTGAACGTATCTATTCCTATTAAACAGAAAAGAAGGGATTAACCCTTACTCTGGTTCAATAAACAACGAGTCAATATGAACTGAGTGAAAGGTGAACTTATCTATTCCTATTAAACAGGAAAGAAGGGATTAACTCTTACTCTGGTTCAATAAACACTGAGTCAATATGAACTGGGGGAAAGGTGAACTTATCTATTCCTATTAAACAGGAAAGAATGGATTAACCCTTACTCTGGTTCAATAAACACCGAGTCAATATGAACTGAGTGAAAGGTGAACTTATCTATTCCTATTAAACAGGAAAGAAGGGATTAACCCTTACTCTGGTTCAATAAACACCGAGTCAATATGAACTGGGGGAAAGGTGAACTTATCTATCCCCATTAAACGGGAAAGAAGGCCAGAACCCGTACTCTATTTCAATGAATATCGGTATAGTATAAAGCGGATGAAATGTGAAATGGTCTATTGCTATTACCCACTTCGCAACGCAGAAGGTTGGTCGGTTTTATCCTGTATCTCTAGGAAGATAGCCGAAGAAGGCAAATTTCCCATCTATTTTTGTAAGACATATACGAGCGTTATCTGGGGGAGATATTTCAAAGGAGACGTCAAAACGTACAGATGCGTTTATTCAGCTGTCTGGTCGATGTAATGGCAGTAGACATTTGGCAGTCACTGACGGAAAAGCCAGTGATACCGCCTGTTGAAATTTATAAAACATTTTCTTAAAACATTTTTTCAGGAAAATAGGTTTCTCAATTTCACTAATTGCTATAGATCCTTACAGTTCTCAGCATTAGTTTGTAGCGTAGGGGGATGGCTAATATTTCTTGATTCAGCCTTGTGTCAGACATTTTCTTTTTTTAATCACGTCACCCCGAGCAAGGCGGAAACGCCACTGATATGCAGGGGGTTACATAAATGTAAAAAGATTAATTAGAAAAGAGTGAGGAGTACAAACTAGTTAGAAAGGAACAATAGAAAGCAGGTGCGATGACAGATACATAGGTGGAGAGAAAGGGAAGGTTATACAGGGGTGGGGATAGAGCTAGAGTCCAGTGGTTAGTAGATGAGTATTGACTTTGCATTTAAATTTCTGGAGGCTGTAGCCGTCAGGAAAGCAAGAATACGGGAGCGAGTTCCACAGGCGGGAAGTGCGAGAGAAGAAGCTGAAGGAGTAGAATTGTCGTCTGCATTTGGCTAACCTGACTGTGAATGGGTGGGACCCAGTTGCCAGTCTGGTTGCACGAGTAAACACCTGTTGAGGAGGCATCAGTGACTTAAGCTCGTCCGAGCAGAAGCCATGAAAGTATTTATAGAACAGACAAAGGGAAGCCACATTTCGACGATGGGGAAATGGCTGCAGTCGAGTCGCCAGATCAGTACCTATCACATTACAGACTCTCCTTTGGAGCTTGTCAAGAACACTGAGGAGAACGGCAGGGGCACCTGACCATAAATGGCAGCAGTTAAACTCTCTACAGCTTACAAGATTTATGCAGAATTATCATCATCAGAATTATCAGAAGGTTAGTTGTCGGCAGGATGGAATGTGTGGAATAGTCTGGAATAGTGTAAAAATAAAATATACATTTTTTACATTAAAATAGAAATTTATTAAAACGAAAGAATAACACACGTTGTAGAAGTTAATGTGCAATTAAAACATTATTAAGAAGATAGATCATCAAACCGTACTCGCTTTTGTAAATTTTATTTTTAGTTTAATCTTCGCTGTGTGAGCCTATACTTTTTAATTTTGTATGTGCTTTTTTTCTGCTAACATCTTGATATATCCTCAATAGTCGGCGAGACGTGCCTTTAAATTTTGCCTGGTGATGCTTTTAATTTGCAACTGATTAAGCCGTACAGTTAAACCATTTATGTTTCTGTACTAATTTTTCTTTTACTTTCAGATGGTATACATTCTTTGATGATCGCCATACCATTGTCATCTTTCTGCGAGGATTTCATCGGCTTGCTTTTGATAGGCACATCTGTATTTATAGGATCTCTTTTTAAGCATAATCTATCATACTATTTAATGCATAGCTAACAGAAAGAATTATATTTAATTTTTTTTAATCATATTTTAATATTCTGTTATGCCAGAAGAAAGTGTCGACATCGACACGTTTGGCCGAACACGGATTTCCAGGCAACAAACGTAACTGTTGAACAAATTATGCTACTGGGATCCCGTGACCATATATATTTATTATATAAAGCACTCAGACAGAAATCAGAGTGTGGTCAGTGTTGTGCATCATTCTTGTGTGGTTCGTCATTCAAGAGATTGTTTCTGGGTGAATTAATCGAGAGAATTATTCCGAGATCATTATTTGGTATTATTCGAAGGAATCGTTTAGTACGCTGACTTTACGCGAAGATAAAGACATTTTTTATAACTCTTTAATAGCGAGTTACCATAATTTCCCTTTAAAATAACGTAACACAGACATTATAAAATATTTTCCTTTCGTAAGTGCTAGAAAAACTTAGGTGCTATTGATTTTCGTCATATAAATATGATTTCTAGTTTACTAATTTGGCGGTTCTGTTTTAACTTTGTTTATATAAAACACAATTTGTGACGCAGCTGATTCTAATCCAAAAAGTTTTAGTTGAGCTTGTTCAAGAATTTTGGATACAAGAGCTTTGTCATAGGTAAAATATTTGTTGGTGACGGTTATTTCAGTGTGTTCTTTTTTTAATCATTTAACCGCAAGGGGGTAACAGTGAAAGAAAAAATAGGGTAAAGGGAGTATTGGGGAAAGTGTAAAAGATGAGAGGGAATCAAGAAGATAGAAGATGGTAATTGACGCTGTATTTAATTTTTTTGAGATTGTAGCTGTCAGAGAATCAAGTAAACGTAAGGGATTCAGACAGGCGGGAAGTGTAAAAAAGAAATCGTTAGAGTAGAAGTGACGATTATATTTATCTATTCCAACGGTAAAAGATGGCACCTAGACGCCAAACTAGCAACGCGCTTAAATTTCATGCGGTTGGAGCATCAGGGAAAAAAGCCCGCCAGGACAGCTGCCATGAAAACACTTACATAAGTGAACAGAGGGAAGCCACGTTACATCGGTGAGAAAATGACAGATCAAGACGCTAAGCAAGGATTGACCACACCGTAGATCCTTCTTTGGAATCTGGCAGGAAACCCGGGACGAACAGCAGGAGCATCCGACTAGACATGGTAACAGCACTCAATGCACAGACGAACGCTAAAATCCATAAAAATGTGAAATATCGACTCTGACGAGAAAGAAATTCCGGCCCGGCACAGAGACCCAACCCCTGTCCCAGCAGCGGACGCAGCCGTAGACCGTATTTACTCGCTTCACCCTAGCTCGGTTTAAAAAGTGGGGCCAAAGAGGTGCAGTGCATCGTTCCAGGATCAGTCACGCCGACGGCGGAGAGTAAAGTCTGTCCACAATGGACAAAGGAGTGCAGTTCCGCCTTGAAGATATCAAAAGCTAAAAGCTATCTCCTGCCCTAGCCAACCACTACTAAGAGTAGCAGTTTTACGGTAAACACTATAGTTATTGTACTACCTCAAAATGCAAGTGAGCAGTAAAAGTCTCCAAAGAAGCGTTATGAATCGTGTTGATTGTCACTAATATAGTTTCACTTAATCTTGCCGAAAACCAGAAAAATCTTCTTATTCCTAATGTCTTGACGAATTGCTTCTCTCTGCTTCGAGCTATTTAATGAAAGTTAATATTGCCCTGTGGGGAAATCATTTATCTCTTGAAACTCATAATTTGCACTGTTTACATAGCAATATTTATTTCTTCCCAATATCTAATCTCAAATAATTATAAAACAATATATATTGTTTGTTGTTTTCAAAACATCTGTTTTAGAGGAAATGGATATTGAGAGCGACGTGATATTTTGGAGAAAAAATATAAATTAGGAATAGTTTCAATTAACGCGATGTTTGAAGAATACATTCGATTATGATTTAATTTTTTAAGAATACATTTCTTAAACCTTTCCCGGGCTAGGTGATGTAAGCTGCCATATATCATCCTCTGGTCTTTATATCGTCAATTTCATTTATATTCTCTTCATTAAATATATTCTGTTTATTTTCCCTTCAGGCTATAGATGATATGGCACTTTCTAACTTCCTATTCTTTGTATCTATTAGTAACGTTTGTCTTTTTATTATCGCTTCCAGTCCATTTTGTTTTTTTTTTTGTGAAGAGAGACCTCGAGCAGAGAAGGCAGACGGTCATTACCTGCGTCATGCACTGGAAGGGAACTGGTGCGGGCTGCAGCAAAGTGTGGCCTCGGAATTGCTCACCGAAAGCGTCTGCAGGGACACCTATCCATGCGCTAAATGGCACTGCAAGAACCCCGATATTATGCAACTGTTGATCACAACAGCTGCTCTTGACGCTACGCAAGAGTAAGGGCTCTGCTATTCATTCACACAAATGGTTGTTTGGTAGGTTACTCGGTGTTTTGTGCATTTTGTTTTCAATATGTCCTGTTTGGGCCAATTTTTTAAAAGTCCTATTTCTTCATTAGATGTTTTAGAAATTGCGAATGTTTTTTATTCTAATTATAAGCGTCCATTTTGTTTAATGTTTTTTTAAATGTCCATTTATTCTCCATTGTAATCCCTGTCTATTGCCTTAATTCTCATGTTCATCTGTGAGGTGTGGGTATTTGTGTCTTCTCGGAGTGTAGTTCGTAGACAAATTAATAACCACTGGGAACTGTTCTCCCAGCTGCTTCTCGTAGAACCCGGAACACTGCTTCACTAGTGACTCCGTTTCTTGCGCACCGTAAGCAAAACGCTGTCTCCCGAACACCGGTGTAGCCTTCTCGAGTCTTCAACGGCGAAGTATTATTTACTGTTCTACCCCACTTGAGAGAGATGTGACACAAGGTCTTTTTTAATGTGGGGAACCTGAGCGCGGACGCCCAGGTACTGGTCAAATATTACCTATCCACCGCAGTTGATAGGTTCAGAACTGGTCTAAACTGGTCTTATTATGGTCATTTTCGCCCCCCTCAGCCAAAAGGCCGAGGTGCAACGGCGAAGTATTATTTACTCTTCTCCCCCACTTGAGAGATGTGACACAAGGTCTTTTTAATGTGGGGAACCTGAGCGCATACGCCCAGGTACAGGTCAAATATTACCTATCCACCGCAGTGGATATGTTCAGAACTAGTCTGAACTGGTCTAAACTGGTCTTATTTTGGTCATTGTCGCTCCCCAGCCAAAAGGCCGAAGCGCAACGGTGTAGTTGTATTTATTTTTGTAATGAATACAAAAAATGTGGCACAAGGCCGAAATTGGGGATGGGGAAGGCTGGTCATCATCTGTCCTAGTTTAACTTAGCTATTCACTTTCGTCGACCCTGACACACTTATAATAATCCTTGCACCATAATACCACATTTTTACTTACCATTCTTACCACGTTCACCATAATACCACAGCTGCTCTATGTTGTCCTACTTAACTCCCATATTTACAATATTCAGTGGAGGGCATGGGCAGAAAATAACAACATTAAAATATCCCCAATGGTTTTATACAATGAAAAAACGATATATACAAGAAACTAAATAAAATCGTATTAGTAATAAAAGCCCCCCACTACTCTAATATTGTGACAGCAAAATTACTTCCCCGGACGAAATATAATGCGCGGCTTTTAGAAATATCATAATACCACTTATCCGATCAGCAATCACTCACACAATCACTCACACATTTAAACACCATAACAAAAACGAAAAGCACACTTGAAAAATAACGAAAGACGCCACGCATCCACCGGAGAACTAACATTGTTGAACACCTAAGGTGGGAAGGGGTGGGGGATTAATCTAAAAGAACAACTGGGGACAAAAAGAAAAAAGTGGGGCCAATGAGCAATCATAACCTAGCTAAGTTAACTTTAAAGAGGAAAACAGAAAATCAAATACTTCCTACTCTAAACTAACAGGGAAGGGGTGCACATGTGCCCAGCACACCCAATATCCTGATGTCTAACCAGCATCAAACAACCACTCCAGGTCAGCACCTTTCACTCGACAGAGACGCGCAAGACTCACCCACCTTTTGCCAAATTCAGATGGAGTGAGTCGTTTCCTTTCCGTCCTGATCTTGACTTTAAGCTGATGCTTAAAGAACAAGATCAGTTGGGAAGAGGTAAACTTCTCATCACCATAGAATTCCTTCTGTCGCGTCGTCCAAATCACGATTCGCATAACACCTAGTAAGCAAAAGAGCACATAGTGCTCAGCCCTAGATAACGGAGGTACGACATTGCTACAAACAGAACTAGCCTCAAGGACAAAGAACTTTCCACGCAGCATACGAACCATGAGATCTTCAAGGAACTTACATAGCGGCGCAACAACACTGCAGTGGAAGAAGGCATGCTCGACGGATTCCGCCGACAGCCCACAACGCACGCAGGTTGATTTCGGTGTTAGGCCCGCTACATGAAGTTTCTTGACTACCCAGAGAGCCTTTCGGATCATCAGCCAGGTGAGTGATGCCTCATCGTTAGTGAGACATTTCAACCCAGGCGCCCAAGGCCATATGGAGCGAGCCTCCTGCTTCGTAAGCCCGAGCTCGCCAATCAGTTCATCTTGAACGGCCCCCCTAATTAACACCCGATATAATGCCCTAAGAGACAACGCTTTGGCGTTGGAGAGGCCATCCGTAGCCCGCAAGAAAAACTGGAGAGCCAAACGACATTCTTTATAGAAGGAGCACTCGCCACGAGGAATACGGCCGGCCTCTTCCTCCGACAAATGCACACTTCTCAAGGATGGAAAGTTTTTATAGACGTCCTCTTTAACGAGGGCGCCGTTCTCATCCGCCAGCATACACATTCGATCCAGGAATCTAATGCGAAGCGTGTGTTGACGAATCTCAACGCTAGGCATGCCCAGACCGCCCTCAGATGGATGAAGGTAACAGATCTCGCGACGCACCTTGGGAGCCTTGCCTTCTCGCCAAAGGAAAGAGAACAAGAGCTGAATCAATCCCAAACGAATGGCACCCGGGAGAGGAAGTACGGAGAGTCGGTAAAGGAGAATCGGGTAGATGTGCGAGGCACATACTTCCGCCCTCCCCTTTAAGGAAAGATTCCTCCGAGTCCACAGACAAACTGCGCCCTCGGCCTTCTCTCGAACCTCCGACCAATTCATTTCTAACTGGAGATCAGGACCGAAAAAGACGCCGAGAATCTTGATTGGCCCGTCCGTCCAGAGGAAAGGTCCAGGAAGAGAAACTCCCTTCCACGCACCCAATCGCAAGCCAACAGACTTATCGCGATTGATCTTGGCCCCTGTCACCGTCTCATAGCATCTGATTTCTTTGCTAACTTCGTCAATCTCGGCTTTGCTCGACACAAAAACCGAAACGTCGTCAGCATAGGCGGAGTACCTGGCCGAGGTGGTAGCACCAGGTAGGGAAATTCCGCGAAGGACCGGATTCGCCTTTAACTTGCGAAGGAAAGGCTCCAACGAAAGAACGTAAAGCAAAGGCGAAAGTGGACAACCTTGACGAATGGAGCGAGATAATGTGAAAGGCTTCGATCTTACCCCATTCACTTCCACCAGCGCACCGGGGGACTCATACAGCAGTCGGATCCAGGAGCGAAAGTACGGCCCGAAACCGACGGCGGAAAGGACAGATTCCAAGAAGCGATGGTCAACCCTATCGAATGCCTTGGACTGATCCAAATTGATCAGCGCGGCTTCAGTGTCGGTTTTCTCGATGATCAGGCGTACCAAATGAAGGTTGTCCTGAATAGTCCTGCCCTTCACAGCACAAGTCTGCTCGGGGCCAATCAGACTAGAGAGGACAGCCTGCAAACGGCCGGCCAAGATCTTGGCAAAAATTTAACATCGTTAAAATTTAACATCGTTAAAGGCCGATAATTATCTATGCCACCCCCACCGTCCTTGCTCTTGCGAAGCAAGTTGATTACACCCCTGGTGAAGCGTCGAGGTATAGACCCCTGCTCCATCCAGTTGTTATAAACAAGAGCCAGCAGAGGAACAAAAACGGACGACTGCCTCAAGTACAGTTCGTAGGGAAGACCATCCAATCCTGGAGTTTTGTCCCGGCCAACCAATTTCAGCGCATCCCAGATTTCCGACTCTGTTATGGGCACCTCGCACCTCGCACCTAGCCGCTTCAGCCGCTTCAGCCGCCTCGAGGCGGGGAAAGTCAGCCAAATAGGTATCGAACTGAGCCGAACTCAGACCGGGCTCCCTGGTGAAAAGATCCTGGAAGTAATCACGAAAAGCCCCACATATACCCACGTCTGTAGTCACGGTACGTCCATCCGGCAATGTGATGTCCTTGATATGCCGATTGACTGCTCGCCTAGCTTCTTCTACACGCAATTCTGCGGCTATATTCGTTGCCTCAGAAGACATTCTTTTTAACCTAGCCCTAACTACCAGAGCTTGATCCTTCTTGATAAGCAAGGAGGCCAGCTCGGCCCTAGCTAAGGCTACGTCCCCACTATTACGGGATTTCACTGCCCGATCGACTTTCTTTTCTAATGCCGTTTGTGCCGCTAAATTAGCTAAGTTGAGCCGACGGCTATAGTCGGCAGCAAACGATCTAAGTTTCGATTTTAGTGTGTCCCACCACTTATTCCCAACCACAGCCCCCGTCAGTTCCCGCTTTAGTGTTAGTAAAAGCTGGTGCTGGAAATCTTGGCTATCAAATAATGACGCGTTCAATTTCCAGTAACCAGCCAACTTAACCCTAGGCTTATCTAAGTTTACACGAACCCGGACGAGCCTATGATCCGTGTAAACTATCGAATGGAAACTTGGACAACCTAAGAGTCCTACGTCGACTCTCTTAACTAAGACTCGGTCGAGGTAGCTGGCGTTTACCTTCGAAACCGAGCTGCCCCTATTAGTCCAAGTCTACACTACCTCCCGGGGGTGTTCATTCCGGTATTTATCGACAAGATCATTCCTGTCGATAAATTCCCGAAATGGTTTCACATCCGGGTTGTTAGTACCCGCTTTTTGTCCTATACGATCTTTCTCAGGGTCAAGGACGGCATTCCAATCCCCCGCTAAAATTACCCGCCTCGATGTTCCAAAGAACGACTCGAGCTGCCGAAACAAAGCAGGACGCTCCCTATGGACATTGGGCGCATAAACCCCAATGAGGCGAAAAGACTTCTCCTTTATGGTAATATCCAGCACACAAATCCTGCCCGCTGGATCCGCGAAGACAAGCGCACACACCGCATCCAATGACTTGCTCACTAGCCAGGAGACACCTCTAGAACGACCATCAAAACATGCTGAATACAGATCGTAATCCCTAGACAGTATGCTCTCATAGTCGCCAGCTGAAAACCGGGTCTCCTGTACACAACAAACATCCACCCCGAGGCGCTGGAGATCATGAAGGAGTCTCACCCTCCGAGACTCGGACCTCAGCCCCCGGGCATTTATACTTGCTAACCAAAGAGCCATTGTGATCCTTAATTAGGGTTGGGGTCCTGGACAGAACATGGACGGGGAAAGGATGCCGACAGCCTCTCTCATAGATCCCTTGCCCATCTCTTTGTCAATAGAGCCGTCACGGGAGAGGCCATCCACATCCCAGGGAAATGTTAGTTTGAGAGCCCTGTAAAGGGAGGGGTGAACCAAAATTGGGACCCGTCCTACACAGAATTCTTTTGCCTTCTCCAAGACTTCCTCATCCTTGCAGACGATCGGTGGAGACATTTTTATATTTCTTTCTGCTTCCAGAAGCATGTCCCACACTTTGGCCGTTCCAGTCCCAGAGCACACTACTGTAAGGAGGCGTTGCGCTTCTGGGAAGTTGGTGGGAATTTCAATGTCCTTCTCCTTGCATTTCTTCATAGCAAGGAGAATTTTTAGTTTGTTTATTCGGTTGCCAAAGTTCTTTGCTCTATCTTCTTGGGCATGGGAAATTTTGCAGACATCTCTGCCCAATAAATGAGGCGCTTTGGTTGATTTCTTCCTCGCCTCCCTGTCTTCTAAGGTGGGGCTCCTGTGGCTCTTAGCAGGCGGAGGCAATTTTTTCTTGGGGGAAGGACTGGGAGACGGTTGGGAGGGGATACGGAAAGGGCTGGGATCCCTACTAAGAGGTGTGGTTTTTCTGGGCGAGGGCTGAGCTGATTTGCTTTTCTTTTCACACTGTTTTTTTCGGGTGAGGATGAGGCAGAGGCCGAAGATCAGGGTGAACGTTGGGCCAGTTGCTTCTTTAGGTCCTCTGAGGGACGAAATGGTCGCTTCTCCAGTTCTTTCTTCAGCTCTTTTATCTTTTGGAATTTCTCGTATCCCGTGTCGTAAGCCCTCCGGAGCTCTTCCAATTTAGGAGCCGACCAGGCCGAGGCGTCGCCCTTCTTGCTGGTAGAGGGAGTGGGGCTGTTTGTGCCTTTAGTCTTTGGGGTCTCCGGGGACCGAGGTTCCGCAGCTTGGCGCTTCCCCCTGGCCCTGCCAACAACCAGCCACTCCCCCTTATCCTTCTCCGTGGCTGCACTTGCAGCTGGTGATGGTTTTTCGGGGGGTGAGGAAACTTTTTTGTTCCCAACCGGGGTAACTGCCGCACCGGTCCTGGGTATTGGCATGCCCACTACGGGCGAGACCGATGTAACAGAAGCGGCCAGAGGGGGATTTTGGTCGACTGGAGCCTGGCTTCCAGAGGCCTTCTTCTCTGGGCAGGAGGAGGAGAGGTGACCAATCTCTCCGTACCTCCAGCATTTGGGTTTGCGACCGGTAACTATTACCGGTAAGCTCAGGCCTCCAACGTCAAGACAGTTGGGGATAGTCTCGAAGGCTTTACGGCTGATCATAATATCGAAAGACCATCCCCCGGTCAGGTCCTCGCAGGAGGCATCTAAAATTTGGCCAAACTGCGAAAAGTAGGCAGCCAGATGCTCCCCGATGACCTGAGGAGGAACCTCATACACTGCTACCTTGGTCCTTCGTTTGCCATCATACTCAGTTCTAAAAATATGATCTTTAGTTATAAGTTCTTGAGTTGCCAATTTTAGGCAATCTTCTGGCGTGGGTAGCAGTATGTCCCACATGAAGAAGAGCGCACCTTTAATTATTCTTAAGGGCTTATACCCCTTTGACTGCAGTGTTTTCAACACTGTGTCTTTCGTGCTGCGACAAATTTTGCGCGTACGCTTGTCCACCACGAAGACTGACACTATTCTTTTTCCAATCTTCTTTAATTCTTGGGGATCCTCCAAGAGCCCACCTTCTACGACAAGGTGTGCGTAGCTCTTAGCTCTCTCCAAGAAATCCGCCAGATTGATCGTGCATTTCGGAGGGGACTTCCAGCCACAGGGCGATTCCCCGGCCTCATCATCTTTCGTTGTCTTGTTTTCCTTTTTTTCTTTATCATTTTCATCTTCATTTGATTGACCATTATCGGCCATCTTTGATTTGGTCGGAATAAGTTTTTCATCCTTCTCTTTCGTAGGAAGGGGAGGAAACGTCTCATCATTTTTATCTGGAGGTTTCTTCCAGGGGGGGGGGGTCGAATGACAGTTTTTTCTTTATGGACCGACTACTGTCGGCCATTTTGAAATTTTAAACTCAGCTCAGTTGTTTTTTTTTTCCAATCTATTTAAAAGTATGGGAGGGGTGGGAGAAAGCGGGAGCAAAATGGGAAAAAATACACAAAGTAAACTATTAAGGACAAGATAACGGTTTTAACACAAGAATAAACCCCGAAGGATTTAAGAAAATAATAACAAATCAGCCAATGACGGCAAGCAAAAATTACAAAAACTGGTAAATTAAAAACTAGCCTTTAACGGCCTCAAATAAACTTTAAGTAAAAATTGCCTTAAAAGGCAAGAAACAGCCTCGTGAGAGGTTTAATAAACTATCAGTTAAACAAATTTATACAATAAACTATACAAATTACAATTACACAAGGAAAAAAAATAAAACAAACAGGAAAACAAAGAGTTGCCTAAACGGCTACTCCCGACAAGGAAAATAGGAGGAGGGGCTAAAATTAAATTCAAGCGGTTAAACTAAACTGTACAAAAAGAATTAACAAAAAAACAACGATTAAACTTTACAAATGTACAATTAAATTAAATGCACAACGAAAACAAATACAAATACAAACAAACAAAAAGAAAACGAAAAGTCTCCTAACGGCGACTTCCGCAAGAGAAAATCTGGGGAGGGGCTGAAAAAAGAAAAGTTACAGTGGAAAAAATAAAAATCAGCTAAATTCTCAGCTTCTGGTCGAAAGGGACAGTTACTATTAAAAAAATATAAATATGGCACTTAAGGCCAAACAGATACTGAAAAACAAACAAAATAAACTCAAAACGGCCGACCGAAATAAAAACAAATATGGCCGCCAAAAATACGAAAATAAAAACAAAAAAAACTAGAAGAATAAAAAGAAAAGAACAAAGTAAATAAACGAAAAAGAAAATAAATAAAAATAAACTTAGCTTTACAAAAAGGTCTTTTTTTGTAAAATAAAAAGTCCAAATGAGTGAATCACAGTTTTTTTTTGTTTTTTTTTCAAACAAAAAGAGTCTGACGCTCGCCAAAGCAAGTCAGGAAATGACAAAACAAGTCAAGAGGCGCAAACGGCGAAGTTGTATTTATTTTTGTAAGAATACAAAAAATGTGGCACAAGGCCGAAATTGGGGATGGGGAAGGCTGGTCATCATCTGTCCTAGTTTAACTTAGCTATTCACTTTCGTCGACCCTGACACACTTATAATAATCCATGTACCATAATACCACATTTTTACTTACCATTCTTACCACGTTCACCATAATACCTCAGCTGCTCTATGTTGTCCTACTTAACTCCCATATTTACAATATTCAGTGGAGGGCATGGGCAGAAAATAACAACATTAAAATATCCCCAATGGTTTTATACAATGAAAAAAACGATATATACAAGAAACTAAATAAAATCGTATTAGTAATAAAAGCCCCCCCCCACTACTCTAATATTGTGACAGCAAAATCACTTCCCCGGACGAAATATAATGCGTGGCTTTAGAAATATCATAATACCACTTATCCGATCAGCAATCACTCACACAATCACTCACACATTTAAACACCATAACAAAAACGAAAAGCACACTTGAAAAATAACGAAAGACGCCACGCATCCACCGGAGAACTAACATTGTTGAACACCTAAGGTGGGAAGGGGTGGGGGATTAAACTAAAAGAACAACTGGGGACAAAAAGAAAAAAGTGGGGCCAATGAGCAATCAGAACCTAGCTAAGTTAACTTTAAAGAGGAAGACAGAAAATCAAATACTTCCTACTCTAAACTAACAGGGAAGGGGTGCACATGTTGTGCCCAGTACACCCAATATCCTGATGTCTAACCAGCATCAAACAACCATTCCAGGTCAGCACCTTTCACTCGACAGAGACGCGCAAGACTCACCCACCTTTTGCCAAATTCAGATGGAGTGAGTCGTTTCCTTTCCGTCCTGATCTTGACTTTAAGCTGATGCTTAAAGAACAAGATCAGTTGGGAAGAGGTAAACTTCTCATCACCATAGAATTCCTTCTGTCGCGTCGTCCAAATCACGATTCGCATAACACCTAGTAAGCAAAAGAGCACATAGTGCTCAGCCCTAGATAACGGAGGTACGACATTGCTACAAACAGAACTAGCCTCAAGGACAAAGAACTTTCCACGCAGCATACGAACCATGAGATCTTCAAGGAACTTACATAGCGGCGCAACAACACTGCAGTGGAAGAAGGCATGCTCGACGGATTCCGCCGACAGCCCACAACGCACGCAGGTTGATTTCGGTGTTAGGCCCGCTACATGAAGTTTCTTGCATACCCAGAGAGCCTTTCGGATCATCAGCCAGGTGAGTGATGCCTCATCGTTAGTGAGACATTTCAACCCAGGCGCCCAAGGCCATATGGAGCGAGCCTCCTGCTTCGTAAGCCCGAGCTCGCCAATCAGTTCATCTTGAACGGCCCCCCTAACTAACACCCGATATAATGCCCTAAGAGACAACGCTTTGGCGTTGGAGAGGCCATCCGTAGGCCGCAAGAAAAACTGGAGAGCCAAACGACATTCTTTATAGAAGGAGCACTCGCCACGAGGAATACGGCCGGCCTCTTCCTCCGACAAATGCACACTTCTCAAGGATGGAAAGTTTTTATGGACGTCCTCTTTAACATCTCCGAAACAGAAGTGGGCTCTTTTTATGTGTTTTTCGGTCTCGTAATTTCCCACTCTCAGAGAGCCTCACTTTCACCAACGACGCATGCGCCGTGTCATTCCAAAAACTGCCTTGCATGAGCTCGCCTCGCGGTTCCATTACGTCTACGAACGCACGTGCAGACAAACCGCGTTCTTTTGCTTCGGCGAGGTAAGTTTAGATTTCTAAACCTTCTCATTCGGATAGGAATGACCATATTACACAAGTGTTCAGTGCTATTTTCTTTATTTATAATTATTTTTTTGCTTATTTTTTGTAAGTCAGTTAAGTGCCTTACGTGATACACGATTGGGCGATCATGTCTCGAAAGAGACATGATTGACTGGGCAGAAGCTTATCCCGCAGTAGGTTGCCATTACTTTCTGCAGTAGATTGGTTGACAACCAAGGCTATAGAACTGGAACTGAATTTCAAGAGAAGGGTTTCCAGGCCAGTAAAATCTTAAACTCTTCAAGTCTAGAATTAACCGTTATCTTTCACACGTGTCCTTATAAACTGCGCCCCTTATTCTTACTGCTCCAACAGCAACTGCTGTCAGTAACCCTCTACATTGAGTTGGTTTGTATACGAACAATTTTATAAAAACTACTGTACTACTGAAACATACGTCTAAACAAACAACATAACCATAATCACGTAACTAAGATTTTACATACACAAAAAAGAGACATTTGTCGACACTCACACACACTTGAATTACAAAAACTCAAGGTAGAGTGTTGTACCACCCTAAGCAATTTCTTAACGCCAACAAGACGCAAAAGGCTACCTGAAGTGAAAAAGAAAAAAAGGAGCTGGAAACCCAATCCCAAATAGAAAACAATGGCCAAACATCTACTCTTGTTTGAAAGACCGAGGAGGAGCTGGAACCGAACGACAAGCAAACTTATTGACTCTTGTTGATGAGATAAATGACTACCACTGCCTTTAAATTTGTTGTTTTTTATTTTTCTTTCATTTTCAGAGCAGTCTTATTGGTTATTACATAAAGTTTCCGATTATAAAAAAAAAAAAAAAAAAATTGAAAAAATTTCAATATTTAACAATTTTAGTGGGGGCTCAGTTTCTCATACAACGTCTAAATCGATCCTCCATTTTGGAACCACTTGGGTTGGGGCACGGTTGTCTTGGTTGGGGTCACTTTGTTTTTGTTTTTCTTTGGCGGGGATGAGTTGTTTCTCTTGTTTTTGTCTTTTTCAAGTTTTTTTCAGTTTTTACGATGGCATCTTCCTCGGAAATTCCAAGAATGGCTTTATTCAAAAATTTCGCAAAGGATTCAGTAGTTGAATATGAACAAGCAAAAAAGTTAGTTGCATAGGATCGATTGCATACGGTTGTATGAAAAACTGACTGCCCCACTTAAAAGTGTTTAAATGCTGAAATTTTTATAAATTTTTTTGTCAATCGGAATGTTTAGGGTTTAATCGATAAGAATACACTAAAAAAAGTAAAAACAAATTCATAATCAACCAATTTACAGGTGGTAGTAATGTCGTATAGGCGAGTGGTTCCAAAATAGAAGATCGATTTACTATAACGTTGTATGAAAAACTGAGCTCCCCTAAAATTGTTGAAATATTGAGATTTTTCTAATTTTTTTGTCAATCGGAGAGTTTAGGGTGTAATCGATAAGATTGCACTGAAAAAAGTAAAAAAAAATTAAAAACAACAAATTTAATGGTGGTGGTAGTCTCCTTCAGATCCGCTATTAATTCTTCTACAAAAATTTGGGTTCCATCTAAAACTTCTTCACACCGTGCTAGATAACAGTTCATTTCATCTTCAATTTAGAACTCTTCATTTTTGAGTGTCTTTATCTGTTGCCTTGCTTTATGGCACTGGGATCTCTTGAGTAGGAATACACTCTGCTCCTTCAAGGAGTCTGTGAGTGTTCTGATCTCACTTTGGAGCAGTGGATATTGACTATTAACGAGAAATTGGAGAGCCGAGTTCGAATTTCAGTTGAATTCTTTGCACTCACTTACGCGCAAATAAACTTGAGCATGATATTCATTCATCTCTTCTTCCTTCAGTTATGGGTTAAATAGTAATGTAGATTGGGTTCTATAGCCTTGGTTAGCAACCAATTTTCTGCAGAAACTAATGTAGTTCTACTGCAGGAAAATATTCAGCCCTGTCAATCATGTCTCTTTCGAGACATGATCACCTAAGCGTGTATCACGTATAGTACTCAGCTGACTGAATTGACTGTACTATACTCTGTGATTTAATCATTTCACACAAAGCAAGACAATGAAGCAACTAAGATGCAAGTGGTTACTGTGTGTAAGAGGATATGAGTAAAAACCACGATTAAGGAGATAAAGCAATAAAAGAACAGGAATTAAGAAAACAGAAGATAATAAATGACATTGCATTTAAATTTGTGAAGATGATAGCTGACTAAAAAGAAAGAAGCAGAATGAGAGTTCTGCAAGCGATAAGTGCGAGAGAAGGAGCTGTTAGCATAGAACTTACGGCTACATATGACGTTATCAACTGTAAATTGATGAGACCTTTTCTCATTCTGCTAATGTGTTTAAATAGATAAGTCAAGATGTCATATAAGAAAATTCATCAAAACATTTACCATGGAAATATTTATTAAAAAAAGTCACAGAATTTATTCATATTTTTCATAATTATTTCGCCCTAAGTAGTGCCACTGATGAGCAGAGGGGTTACAGCGAACGAAAAAGAAAGAAAAGAACAAGTAACAAATTACCGGGTATTTTGAAGAAAGGATAAGAGAAAGATTTGAATCAAGGAGACAGAACATACCAACTGATGTTGCTCCTAAACTTTTGGAGATTTGTAGATTGCAGGGAAGCAAGTATACGTAAGAGCGTTTTACCGGTGTTAAGTGCAAGAAAAAAACTGATAGAGTAGAAGTCGAGGTTACATTTGACTACACTGGCGGTAAAAGAGTGGTAACTAGTAGCTAGCACTAGTAAAATTATATGTGTTATGTCGCCAAGTATAAATGAATAACTCAACAACAGAATCAGAATATAAGTTGTATTCCGCGGAAAGACGGTTAGTATGTACAGAAGGGATTAGTAATATTTACAATAGAAAGATACAAGAGTCCAATCCGTCGTAAGACGTGTGTATACGTGATTACTTCCGGTACGCCACCGGAAGTGTGACTAACTCTTCACTGACTCGCACTGACTCTTCAGTAACTCATTAGAGACTCTCAAGTGACTCTCTACGACTCATTATTGAGTTGTCCCTCCCAGTAAGGGCAACATGTGACACATGGTCAGTTTGGACTGGGATTTCCGGGCTATATGGCTCAGCCAAAAAATATCTGTCTATTTTTGCCCAGTCGTGTCTCTACCCTTCGGCGGAACCACGACTGGGTTACTGCTCTCTGCTCGGAAGCAGAGAGCGCCCCCGCCCGAAGGCAGAGTGCTGACAGTGTCGTAGAGTCGTCCAGCGACTCTGTACGACACTATTTAGCTGTCCCTCCCAGTAAGGGCAACATATGACACATGGTCAGTTTTAATCTGGGCTTTCCGGGCTATATGGCCCAGCCAAAAAATGTCTGTCTATTATTACCCAGTCGTGCTACTACCCTTCGGCGGAACCACGACTGGGTTATTGCTCTCTGCTCGGAAGCAGAGAGCGCCCTCTGCCCGAAGGCAGAGTGGTGACAGTGTCGTAGAGTCGTCAGTATAGTGACTCTGTACGACTGTATTTACTAGCCTTCCCACGCAAGGCTGGATGTGACACATTGTCATTTTATTGTGGGTATTCCCGGCCATACAGCCGGGCCAAAAAATGTCTGTCTACTTTTCCCAATCGTGATTCTACCCTTCGGCGGAACCACGACTGAGTTACTGCTCTCTGCTCGGAAGCAGAGAGCGCCCTCTACCCGAAGGCAGAGTGCTGACAGCGTCGTAGAGTCGTCAGTCTAGTGACTCTGTACGACTCTCTTGTAGAGAATCCACCATTGCTATATATAGCAATGGGAACAGTTCATTTGTAGTCAAATAGGAACGGCGCCCTAACAATATGATAGGAACACCAGGGAATAAAGCTCGTCAGAACAGAAGCCGTAAAAACGTTTTGAAGAAAAAACAGAGAAAAGTCACTTCTCGGAGGTGAAAAAGTGACTGTAGTCTCGTTGCTGCATCGGGATCGATAACATTGCAGAACCTCCTTCGGATTTTGTCGAGAATCTCAAGATGAGCGCCCGACCAGATATGACAACAGTATTCAATGCACAGAAGAATGATATCATATAATAATTCTGATTGTCCCTTCCTTAGTTAGCTACTTAGTTTCTCCGTCCATTACGCCACTTGCTCTCTATACGAGCTTTTCCTTCCCCTCTATCTTTTTAAACGCTACTCTCCTCAGTCTTTATCTCACCTTTGTCAAACGGAAGGGCAGTAAAGAATGAGAGTAGGAGGAGAGAGCCTATAGCATTACCGTATCAGTAGCAGCTTAAGATAGTAGTTTTAGCAATAATTATGTGTGTATATATGTGTGTGTACTGTACAATATAGTAAAAATAGGTAGCTTTGTTGTCATATCCGCAATCTAATAACGAAATTTCTGGCCTCTACACCCTTGGCCATTACTCAGTTGGTCTTTTCTTTTTACAATGGCCATAAGAGCCATGATTTTTCAGTAATAAAAAAAAACAGTTTCTCTTTCAAAATCTCTAACAAAATAGCGCACAGCATTGTGGTTATGGTCTGTGTATACACCGCTTAATATAATGTAAGATTACAGTAAAGTAGCTTCTATGGACATTACTTTTACAGACATTTTAATAAAATTACACTCTGTTGTATCGTTATTTTATTATCCAATACCTTTATGTTTGAAGACGTTACTATCATTTGTAGTATGACAAAGTAAAATTTTTCCAAGAAATCCTAATTATCCTTCCGTGGAAATTCGACGGGTACCGCTAGTATTTATAAATCTGCAAGATGGATTCTGAGAAAAGAACTTCCTGGTCCTATCTTCTTAGCAGTAGATATCGCTATTGATTTGATGTAGTCGTTCCACTTGAGATGGGTTGAGAGCGTGAAGCCAAGAAATGACACGGAATTTTTAAAAAATTCGAAACATTATTTACATAATATGTTCTCTTCTTGTTAGTATTAACATAACTTTAATGGATACCGTTACCCAAGGAAACTTGTATAAGAATTAACCTGGAATATGTCGAAACAGAAAAGTACTAGTAATCTTCTGTACAAAGGTTATTCCTCGTTTTAGGTTTTTAATTAAAGTATTAAAAAAAATAAATTCATAGTAAATTGTTATAACTTAATTCCGTATTCATAGCGAATCTGAAATTATGATTACAAGCTACCAGCTTCAGATGCAAGTGTTTGATTACTGTAAAAAATGATGTGAATGAAATGCTTAGTATAGATTGTGATGATTAATATACTTTCCCGTATCTAATGAAGCAAATAGCATGAATATTTTTTCAAAATAGATGATCATCTGTAATTAGTAAAAAAATATCAGCAGTAAATGAACGAAGTGTATGATTTTAAAATAAGAACTTAAAACACTATTGTAGCTGGTTAATTTTTCATTTAAAAATTAAAATGAAATCGTTATGAGACCAACGTGAAAAGATAATAACAGTTGTTTATAGTTGAAGATCATTAGGATTTTCAAAGTGGACAGCCTCATATTCAAATGATTAACAACAGTAGAAACAATAGCAACAAGCGCGACAGCAACAGTAATACTACTACGACTAATATTACTAATAATAATAATAATAATAATAATAATAGCAATCAAGGAATTTGAAAAAACTGTCAAAATATAAAAACCTGGAAATTGAAATAGAAAAAATGTGGAAATTGAAAACAAGAGTTGTGCCAGTGATAGTAGGTGCACTTGGAATGATAAAAAATGGAACAAAACAACACATTTAAAGAATCCCTGGAAACCCCAGCTTAAGAGATATACAAAAAATTGTCTTATTAAGTACAGCCCACACACTAAGGAAAACTTTATCTATGTAATGCTGGGGATGATAGGGAAGATAGAAAAACATGAAATGGAGCCATAACAACACGCCACTACCTGCCTTAGGTCTCCCCGCAGACTTGGTTGGTAGTGAGATCAAAGCAGAAATCGAAATATGATGAAAAATGACAAAATAATAATAATAATAATAAATGATTTATGCGGGTTTCACAACGGAAAAATTAAATAAAAGTTTCAATGGACGCAATTATAATGTTAGGCACAACAATGTGACAACGGGGATCTGTTAAATACTGCCGCTGTTTTTCTACCTTTGATGTCGGCTATTGCTCGTTTTCGCTGCCGTGTAATATAATAATCTGGCCCCATCCAAAGAAGGCCGATGAAGCGTGGGCGTTCCCGGTTGATGAAAAGTAGCGGATGTCACTTTGACCCCATTTCCGACAGCGGCGGAAATGCCTACGCAGGCAAACAGACAGGTGACACTGAGAATTACGTAGGCGTCGTGTAGGCGTCGCGTGATCGAGGCAAAAACCGGAAGAAACAATTTCCGCTTTTGGAAGATATATAAAGACTGCGAAAACACAGAAAAGTCAGTCTCGAGAAGTCGAAGAAGAAGCTAGACGAGCTAAGCAGAGAGGCCAGCTCCCGTCGAACCCCCCCGTCACCACGTCGAAGCCCACTAATTAGAAGCGCGCTCTCTCACTCCTGCCACTAGGCCACACGGTCCATCACCATCGTTCATCAATAAAAATATAAGTCATATATTTTTATATACACCCGTGTTTGTTATTTGTCGCTATATAACAGCCGTTTATGTCAATCATATCTCTGTCGGCCACTGTCTGTGCTCTCTACCTTTGATGTCGTTCATATATTTGTCGGCCATTGCCAGCGTTCTCTGCCTTTGATGTCAATCATATTTTTGCTGGGTTAACGTAATATTTGTTTGTTTCGAGATTTAACGACCTTTCAATCCTTATGGGAGCATTTAAGGTCAGGTTAGCGCAATATATTACAGCTGGCAGAATATTTTATTAGTAACGACTGTAATTTTGACAAGCATGTTAAGGAGCACGTTCTGATAAAGTACTGAGAAAAATACAGAGATTTCAACTCTTAAAATGCATGAGGATTGTTACGTATGAAAATTACTAATTCCACGTCCCTGGGTGAATGGAGAGAATGAGAGGAAATTTCCATAGGATTTATGCTAAGCTCTTCGATAAACTCTTCTTAATAACTAATCAACTAACGGGAAATTTCAATAGGTTCAAGTATATAAATATATAAATCTACAAAAAAAAAAAAAAAAAAAAAACAAAAAAAAACATAAAGCTTCGTAAAAGCATCACTTGCGTGTTAATGAAAGAAAAAAATGGCTGTAGTAGGGATCAACGCATCAAGACAAATTAAACGCCACCATCATGAAGGCATGAAACTGAAACATGCTTATTACGACGATGATTTCGTTCCATCTTGTAATTTTTCCGCTAGTTGAATGAAGAAAAAAAAGGAGGAATCAGAAGAATAGAGAAGAATGAAAAAGAAGATATTGTAGTAGGAAAAATGAAAGAAGCAAACGAAGAAGGAGGAGTAGAAGTAGTAGGAAAAGGAAAATGAAGAAAAAGAAAAAGGAGAAGAAGAAGGTTAGTGAAAAAGAAGAAGAAGAAGAAGAATTAAAAGAAGAAGACACGGGAAGAAGGAGAGGGTAGAAAGAGAAGAGAAAACAGAAAAAGAAGCAGAATAAGATGAAGAAGAAAAAGAAGCGGAAAAAGGAGAAGCAGAAGTAGAAGAAAAAAGAAGAAGAAGAAGAAGAAGAAGAAGAAGAAGAAGAAGAAGAAGAAGAAGAAACAAAAGAAAAGGTAGAATCAGTAAAAGAAGAAGAAGGGAGAAGAAGATGAAGAAGACGGAAGAATGAGGAGAATGAAAAATTAGAAGTAGAAAAGCAGAAGAATAAGAAGAAGAAGAAAAGGGAGAAGAAGTAAAAGAAACAGAAAATAGTGACAAGAAGAAAAAAAGAAAGCGAAAAAAAGAGAAGCAGAAAAAGAAGCAGAAGAAGAAGAAGAAGAAAAAGAAGAAGAAGAAGAAAACGAAGCAGAAAAAGAAGAAGGAGAATGAGAAGGAACTGTTTCTATTATCTGATTAAAAAAATATTAAGATGTTCCTGATAGAAATATCTTTAGTTTGTCTATTTTATCAACACTTAGTTATTGTCCAAAACACAACCTCCAACTTAGTAACAAAATATTGCTGACCACGAGGTTAACTGTAGGTTTCTTTACCCCTTGTTAATTTTCAAACCTAAGAAAGAAACCTTCCGAGAAAAAAACATGCAGAAAAGAGTAAATTAATTTCTACTTTTAAAAATAATTATTCATGATATTTTTATCACATACCCAGAGCTCGATGACGAATCAAGGTTTCAATTCAGGGATCAAAGTTTTAAAAAACTGTGGATCTCTGATCTGGTTTAGGTCATTAATTCAGTTCTCATTTACTTTTAGTTTTATCATAATGTTAAAACCGAATACATTGTCATCAGCAAAAAGAGCAACCCAAAATGCCAAATACTGTTGGGGATACTAAAATCAAGCAAGTACAAAAATATAAATACCTAGGAAATGTTCTAACAGAAGACGGAAAGTGCGGCACAGAGATCCAAAGGCGAACTGGCATGGCGAAGAACGCGTTCCAAAAGCTGAGTAAAGTATTAAGACATAGGAAACTTTCACTAGAAACAAAGAAGAGAGTACTAGATTTTCTAGGTGATGTCAGTTCTTCAATATGGCAGTGAATGTTAGATAATATCATAAAAATGAAGGAAAAACATGAAGCAGCTGAAATGTGATTATACAGAAGGATGCTGCAGATTTCGTGGACCGGGCATGTGAGCAATGAAAGGATGAAAACAAAAAGAAAATTAATATTGAGCATCAGCAAGAGACAACTAAAATTCCTGGGCCATGCAATAAGGAAGGAGGGTTTGGAGAACCTGAAACATGGTTATCAGCAAAAAGAGCAGCCCAAAGTGCCAAATACAGGTGCTGGGGCGTTAAAATCAAGTACGAAAATTCAAATATCTGTGAAGTATTCTAACTGAAGACGGAAAGTGCGACACAGAGATCCAAAGGCGAATTGGCAGGGCGAAAGACGCGTTCCAGAAGCTGAGTAAAGCATTAAGACACAGGAAACTTTCACTAGAAACAAAGAAGAGAGTACTAGATTGCTATGTGATGTCAGTTCTTCAATATGGCAGCGAATGTTGGACAATATCAACAAAGATGAAGGGAAAAATTGAAGCAGCTGAAATGTGGTTCTACAGAAGGATGCTGCGGATATCGTGGACGGAGCATGTGAGCAATGACAAGGTTTTGAAAATGATGAAAACGAAAAGGAAATTAATATTGAGCATCAGGAAGAGACAACTAAAGTTCCTGGGACAAGCACCAAGAAAAGAGGGCTTGGGGCCAGATAGAGGGAAAAAGAGACAGAGGAAAGCAGCGTATAAGATATTTGAAGGGCATGAGCAGATGGATGACAGAACAGGGTTTGCTTGGTACTACAAGAGAAAGTGTGCTAAGAGCCACCAAGAATAGGGAGACGTGGAAGGCCATGATCGTTTACGTCCTGAAAGGACAAAACATAGAAAAATTCTAAGTAACACGAACCCATGTGGCAGATGGGATAAAATTCATTTTCCCATAATGTCAAAACTACTGCTAGCATCTACCTTTACAAGCGTAATATAAGACATAAAACGGATTAATGTAACCATATGTGGGCGAGAACTACCCAGCCTTCATCTTTCACTCTAGTTCAAAAGCGCCTCTCCGGCCTTGTGGGCGACAAATTATTTTCCACTTTAAAATCATTTTTCTCTAAGACGCTGCTCTCGCTTTTTCTATAAACAGTGTTCAAATGAACTACATTTCTTAATACCACCTGTTCAACCCTTCACGGCTAAGATCCACCATACCACGCATATCGTAGCAAACAACACTCATTCACCTCTCATTTCTATGATGAGATTTTTTTATAAACTTATCGCCCCAAGAAAGGCATTTTACTGCCACTGTTTTGCAGGGGGTCACATAGTTATGAGAAAGAGTGACAGACTATAGGGAATGTCGGGATGAGGGCAAGAGAACCATGAGAATACTTATGAGAGTGGAGTGGGCAGATAGAGAAGCGTGAGAGAAAGAGAGAGAGAGAGAGAGAGAGAGAGAGAGAGAATGCAGGTTAGTGAGATAAAAGATGACTATTGACTTTACATTTAAATTCTTGGAGATTGTAGCTGTCGGGGAAGGAAGCAAGTAAACGGAAGGGAATTCCATAGGCGGGAAGTGCGAGAAAAGAAGCTGTTGGAGTAGAATTTGCGTTTGCATTTTATTGGTTTCACAGTAAAAGGGTGGGACCTAGTTGCTAATCTTTTGGTAAATTCATATATAGAGTGCACCAGTGAGCTAAGTTAATCGGAGAAGGAGCCGTAAAAGTATTTGTAGAAGAGACACAGTGTAGCCACATTGCACCGGTGAGAAAGTGACTGTATCCGAGCTGCCAAGACGGGATCGATCACATTACAGATTCTTTGTTGGATCCTGTCAAGGACCCTTTAGTGGACAGCAGGATTACGCGACCAGATATAGCAGCAGTATTCAATGCACGAGCAAATGGTAGATTTGTATATGTACAGGATTGTTTCAGATGGGAAAAAGATTTCTGGCCGTGCACAGAGAACCGACCTTCTTAGCAGGGGAAATTCTAACCAAACATCTTCTTGACTATTATTTTGTGACCCACTAACTCCTGTGTTCTTTGAGCCAAATACACAGTGAACACCACGGTACAAGAGTTTAGAACAAATTTACTATCTAATTTTATGTATTAGAACCTTGATTACGTTCTCACTGTTTTCCAATAGATGGCGTTCCCAGAACTGCGTGTAGTTCCAGATGGCAACGCATTTATAATGTAGTACTATAATTGGGCTTGAAAGTCAGTGTATGATATTTCGCCGAAGTGTAAACAACTTTTTTCTATGGCGTTAAATATGTCGGGTTTTCTGACAAAGAAAGTGTATATGTGAGGAATTATATTGCACTACTTTATTCAAAAGAAATCTGCAGCTGAAGCACACAGAATTTGTATTTAGACTTACCTGTGAGAACTTATTCAAAGTCCTAATAAATATTTGTATTTTTAGGAAAAGGATATGCTAAAATAAAAAAAAAAGAATATAACCACTGTGTTTCAACCAGGCTTTCTGTCACATTGTCACATTGCAAACAAGTTTTCAACGGGTGACATTTGATGCAAACGTTTCCATTCTGATTTTTCGAAATGATATTTGATGACCTCTGTACGTTTTTCTTTTCAATCTTCGATTAATATATTTCATGACTACACTAAATATGTTTCTAACTACAATGACTTAAAAAATAGCCCCCCCCCCCCACACACACACAATGTCTGGTATGTAAGATCCAGATCTCCAGTGATTCATTATGGTCTTAGGGGCCACACATGTACAGCAGCCGCAGTAGAAGTGGTGTTTCTTTGCGCAAGACAACCTGATGGAGCCCAGCTCTCTCCAGGCTGGTTGGAATTAAGAGTTTTCCCTTTTCCAGTGTTATAGAACCCAGTCTGTCTTGCTATTTTACCCATGGTTTGGGGGAGAAGATATGTATTCATACCTTTTCCAAGGGTAATAGCACGACTAAAATGTGAGCTGCCACATTGATTCAAAAGAAATATCTAGTAACAGATATATTTTTTTATAACCATTCGCTTTATGACATTAATTTCTTTTTCGTTATTCATAGAAAACTATTTGTGCTTTGAAAAAATAACTTAACTGAATAGCATTTCTTTCAAAATATATTCCTTATTTTTATTCATCGGATCTATACATACGTATTCTTTTTTGCTTTTTTATTAGGCTATTGATTGCTTTGTCCCTTTACTATACACTAGCAGTATAGCCCGGCGTTACTCGGGTGTAATAAAAGTTTAAAACTAATCCACAGTCCTGGAGCTCAGACTCAAAGAATATTTGTGTGAAGATTGGTGAGAATCAGATAAAAATTGTGGATTTGTATAAAGGACATACAGACAGCTAAACAGACACACACACAAACATCTTGCCTTTGATATATATATATATATGTGTGTGTGTGTGTCTTTGTCTATGAGTGTATCAAATTTGATTAAAATCGGAACATTCCTTCTATAATCGATTTTCGATATTTATCGGGGGTACCTCGACACAAAACCTAGCTAAGAACACTCGCAGATGCTTATATTACAACTGTGTAATTTTTCCAGAAAACCGGTTTAGCCGTTTCGGTGTCTATAGGTAACGGTCACACACACACACATACACACATAGAGACAAAGTTCCATTTATAAATAAGTTTAGATAACTTATGTGCCACACTATTTGTTAAATCGGTGTCACCCCACGTAAGGCAATAAAGCTACTGAGAAACAAAAGTGACAGCTAATGAAAGCATTCGGGACAAAAACTTTATTAAAAAATGCGTGCAGCAGAAAGAGTAATCAGGAGAACAGTAGATAGCGATTGACATTATATGCAAATTTTTGAAAATTATTATTATTATTATTATTATTATTATCATTATTTTATTTTTATTTTTCGACGCCTTTGTCATAACGGACCTCTTCTTAACTTACGTTATACAAAACGTGTTCCTAAAAATATATATCTATTTTTTTTAACTCCCATGATTATAGTTTCTTTTTCAATCTTGGGGTTTTAGGATAAACTTAACTAAATTATACATTTAATAAACGAAAAAAAATGGCATCTCAGAAATAAAATTTCTAACGATCTTAAGCAACATTAGTCCCTGAAATAAAAATCCAAATTAAAAAAATGGTCAATTTATGATATGTACCTGAAGACTGCGTGTGCATGAAAATGCCTAAACTTTTAGCTAAGGCTTTACTGTATCTAATTTTATTGTTATAAAAAACTGCCTTATTACTAGGATTGGAAGATACTCTAAATTGGATACATTTATGAATATTGTCTAGTATTCTATGATGGTGGTTAGAATCTTTGTGGAGGTATTTGTGGTTGTAAGAATCTTCAGCATAGAGTTTCACAAAAATATATATATATATATATATATATATATATGTGTGTGTGTGTGTGTGTGTGTGTGTGTGTGTGTGTGTGCACAAGCTTTGTCCCCAAAAACACATGAATCAGTGAATGAAATCATTGATTGATTAATCTAAAAACTCACTTGAAACAAATTGTTGAGAGATGGATCTCTGAGAGAACAAAATCTTGGAAAGTTGGGTTATCAAAGGTAATTAACTAAATGTGAGCTATTCAAAGGCATGACAGGTTGAAATAGAACAATCTAATAGCACCTGATGAAGGCCGGGGCGTACAACGGCCAAAACGTCATGAACGTAGCGATAAAGACGAGGACAACTGTCCGAACAATGTCAATAGATGTAGTTAAAATACCTCATCCTAGAGAATATAAACAGATATTTTAACCATGTCATCATTCCCTTTGTGCTCTTTTAATGAAAAGAAATTCGATTCTAACAGCTTGCTCCCTAGGATTGTTATTTAATGGAAGTAACTCCCGAGGCAAGCTTCCCTGACAACGTCATTTTGGGTCTCTTTAAGTTTATCGATTTCTATCCTACTCATCTATATAATAATCTCTGACTTCATACTCCATGTCTCTGACAATCTAAGTCAGTAAAAATGTCCCTTGTGTGGTGCTTGAGCCTTGTATTGAATGAAATAGCACTAAAAACTGGCGCACTGGATAAAGTACCAGGTTGTTCAGGGAGTCCTGTGGAACTCGCTTCCTTATTCTTGCTTTCATGACACCTACAACGGCCAGGAATTTAAATGCAAGGTCAATACTCATCTCTTAACTACTTGACCCTAGTTCTTTCCACACCGCCATGTATATCCTTTCCTTTCTCGCCACCTTTGCAACTGTCATCATACCTGTATTCCCATCCTTCTCTTGCACCTTTCTGACTGGTTCGTCCTTCTCTTTACTCTCCTCTAATCTTTTTTACTCTTATATAGCCCCCTGCACATCAGTGGCGTTACCGCCTTCCTCTGGGTGATATGATTAAAAACAAAAGTAATTATGTCTTTCACCGGTATGAGTCAACCAACCACTGTTAAATGGAAGAAAACAGCGCCTAGAATTAGTTTATAATCTCTTCCATCCGATATTGGGATGTTGATCGTGTAACACCTTGTAGCTTTATATCAGACATGAAATGACGCACTTCATAGGAAATGAAAAAAACGCTTCTGAAGTGTTACATAATTATTTTTTTTAGTTGAAATAAGCGCCATGTTGAAGAATGACTGTTCTACCTCTAAATTCCTAGTCCAATCTTTTAAAAAATCCCCATTCCTTAAGGTCATTAACATTTCAAATGCTTCAATTATCTCTTCCTTGTTTGAGAATGTTTTATTGCGTATGAAAAGCTCATAATGCTTAAATAAATGGGTTATGGACAAAGTTAAGGTACGAAAAGAACAACACGACCACAAGGGTAGAAATAAGTAATATATATTTCCAAGAAATAACAATACAAAATGTGGAAGGAGTTAGTAGGACTGTCAGTCTGGTTTGGAGTGAACTACTACCAACTCGACTCCCTCTCTCTCTCTCTCTCTCTCTCTCTCTTGAGAGGCGTAGTATATATAGTGTTAGGAAGAGTTCATTCTAGAGTTACAGGTAAGGACCCATGACAAAATAAAAAGTAGAAGAAATATCAAGTGGATAAGGAAGATGAAGCAAAATTTCATAATTCAGGTTATGCAAATTTTGGACAGTTGTTTGAGAAATGTGCGGCTTTGGGTTGACATGCAGTGAAATTAGTCCAGTCTTATTCACAAGTCTTGGATGTCTTTTGTTATGGTACCCTATCTACATTGGAATGGACTCTTCTTCCTTCATAAATTATAGCCAGCGAGACTTCCAGGAAGACGGTCTAGACGCTATGTAACTTGACAGTTCGGACGGACATTTCTATCTGCTGTTTGTTTCTTTGCCTTGACGACACAACTGACAGTTTAAAGGATGACACCAACAATATCCGCGATCTCTCTGTAAGGCTTGCCAGTGTGTTCCTGCAGTGTCATCATTTTTGTACACTTCCATGGAGTAACGTCTATGGCAGACAAAGGCCGTGAAGAGCTAATCGGCATTCGAGACAATAGTGTATGGACGTGATAAAAATCTGATACAATTACGGATGAAGCAATATTTTTCAAGGCCAAAGAAATTTAATCATATACCCTGAAAATAGATTCATATTAATGCACATGACCTAATCTGAGGAAAGAATAGAATTTGATTACAGCCTGTCACTCTAGTGGGTATGAAACTGGTCGTGTGATGAAAGAAAGGAATCTAAATCAGTTGTAGCAATTGGTCTGCACAAAGGTGTATATTCAGACATACAGTTTCAGTCAGTCAGTTAAATGTTGTCATGGTGCCCTATCTACATTGGAATGAACTCTTCCTCTTTCACAAATACTAACATGCGAGATTTCATAGGAGGCAGTAAAACACAGAACTTGACAGTTCGAACGGACACTTCTATCTGCTGACTGATAACACTTTTATTTTGTATATATCTTCTGTTATTCCAATACACTGGTTCAGCCTTCTTTCGTCTTTTGTTTCTTTTTTCCTGGCCCTAGCAGGTCACAACAAATGCCTTATGTGATAACCACTTAGGCGATCGAATTACTTTCAATTCATGACTTAGTAAGCAAGGATTTTTTCCGCAGTAGATTATCGTATCTTTCCGCGGTAGGCTGGTTGCCAATCACGTCTATAGGATCCAGTGTGTTCTACTATTCAACTCGGAGTTGCGGAGGGGAGGATAGATGGATATATGTTCTGTTATTCCAATACATTAACCCAACCTACCTTCTTCTTTTCGTGTCTTTTTTACTGGCCCTAACAGGTCAGAATATCTTTTTTCAATTTGTTGTGCATAAACTCAATTTTTTCACAATACGAGGTTGCTGCTATTGCTTCCCCTTGAGGCAAGAATAAATAATGAGTAACGCCTTTGAAAAACCATACAGTAACCATTAAGATTTTAGGGGTAAGTGAAAGCTTTTGGTACTGTTTTGGTGATTCACTTGCAACTAACCACTGGCCTATTCTCTTACTGTTGCTAAAGAGTATCTGTTTTTCATCGCATATAATGATACGATACAAAAATGGTCCTTTTACCAAGTATACTCGTACAATAAGTTTACTCGATATTGTTTTATTGTAATTCTTTTCATTGGATTTATGAGTAACAATATATTGAAAGAAAATTTATCTGGAAAGAAAAAGAGTCAATATTCTTTTATATACTAAGGAGGTTCCTTCGTTAGACGACTATATTTATAATCATTAAATAATGTCTCATTTCATGTGGACAACCTAATACTTTTAAAAACAGCTGTCATTCGTTATTGCCTTCTGTATGAATTCCGTTTGTGTTGTTTATACGGATGCAGGGAAGCCACTTACATATATGCTGTCATTTAAATGGTTTGAAGAACAGACGTGAAGCAGCTGAAATATGGTACTACAAAAGGATGTTGAAAATGCTATAGACCGAAAATATTAGCAGTGGTGATATTTTCTTTCATTTCTCAACCTTTATTTCTCATCTGGATTATTTCTTCCCTGACAGCTACAATATTCAAATACAGTGGAACCTGTTGTATGCGACCACCCCCGCTCACATCAAAACCTAGTCGCATACGGCAAGTGGTCGCTTACTAAAGGTTCAGAGTCATGACCTATTTACGCCAGAAACGTATATTCCACTCATCAGAATATGCACAATAGTATTTTACCATGTAATCTGGTAATAAATAAATGAGAACATAAGAAATGGCCTAACTTTAAAGACATTTATTCAGCGTAATTCATTTAAAAATTTTAATAAACGTATTTACAACGGTCAACAAGAGACCAAAATATTTATTTACAAAATACATGGAAGAAAAAACAAAACAGAGCATACAAAAGACTGACAGTTATCGTGGGTGGGTCCAGAGAAACAGTGAGATAGAAATAGATATACCCAGATAGAAATACAGTAGATAGATACACAAAAAATAAAGGAACAAAAGAGATAGACATTTGAGAAAGAGACATAATTGTGATTTTCTCAATCCCTGAAGTTATCCAAGTCAGTACAGGGACTAGGATAAATCCTTTGAAGGTGTCAAATGCAATACATGTTGTACAAAACAGCCGATGTTTGACCGTGAGGTGAACTCAGGCAATATATATTTCAACAAGAAATAAAAGTTTAATACAACACTACAATAACCAAACAATGAAGAAATGTTCCTGGCTTAGATCAAACAAAATGAAAGATATTACTCATTTAGTTTCTCCTAATTTAGAAGTTCGCAGTGTACGACTAAAATGGACATTTTTTTTTTATTAAAGCGGACGCTTGAACAGTGATTTTCAGTTGTTGATGTTAGTCGCTGGTCGCATTCTGGAGATGTTCGGTCACTAAGTTTCAATTAACATTAGTGTTAGGACGAATAAAAACATATCCCAAGGGAATGAACCCTTTCCTATTCCAAAAGAGAGTATCTCCCTTTTCACCCCTGAAATTGAGTCCACGCGAGTCACATGATCAACGGGACATTCAGACGCGAGACGCACGACTCAACAGACTTAGAATATGGCCGTCAATGGTTAAGAACACATGTATATTCTCCTGCTCTAATGGTTGGGACACACAACCCGATAACTTGGGACTGATTCTGTATGTACCTATGTTGTAATGTTCCTCCGTGTAAAATAAATCTACCTTCCAGTCAACCGTGAGTAAATATTTACTTTTCTTTCGTTCCATGTATTTTCTCCACGTGCTACACACACACACACACACACACACACACACACACACACACACACATATTCGTCCACGGACCATGAATCATACTGTAAATTTAAATTAAGGCATTTTAGTTATGGGACAAACACCCCGTTCATAACAATTAGCAAATAGCCCGTGCATAGAAAAGCGGTCGTTAATAACAGGCAGTCGCTGACTAAGATGGTCGCATACGGCAGGTTCTACTGTATTTAAATGAAACATCAGTTATCATCATTTGTTTTCTTGAATTCTATTCTTTATTTGATATTCTCTTCACTAATACCTTCCTGTTTACTTGCATCTTATTAGCTATATCACCTTATTTGGAGTGAAACTATTAAAATATATTATTCCAGAACGAGAATTTCCGTTTTTATTTTCAAGAAAAATAAATAAATTCATTCAAATGAAATCATTCTTGTAAATTCCAGAGAAAAAATTTATATTTAAGGTAAGACTTGTGATTACCATACAATTCTGAATTATTTCCTTACGGGGGCGTAAACTTCTGAAAAAAAACTCTATAAAATGAAAGTAGTGTATTCTTTTGTTGAAAAGAAGTTAAATAGATAAATGTTTCCGTTTGGTATCATTCCTTAATAGAAATTGTCTTAAAGGCTAATATTATTCTTACTTTTGTGTTCCAAAAATAAAATTTCAAAAGCGTAAAATTGCTACAGTAAATCTTTTTTGATTATATGTTAGTGATGGAAAGTTTTTGAACTGTATATGTTGCATACTTTCCAGTCATACAATAAGTGTGTCCGCGTGTGTATGCGTGTAGATGAATAGCATTTTGATGGTGACCTATGCGTGTCTGTAATTTTAGATAGCTGTTTTTATTTTCAAACATATTGTCTGTTCGTTTGCTAATTTTATCTTTTTTTTATATATAAAATATGAAAGAAAAATATGTCAGGAGTAAAAAAAAAGTAGATTATGAGGAAGAAAAATCAGTAAGAGAAACGAAGAAAGAAAATAAAAAGAGAAAGGTAGAAGGATGGAATCAGAATGGGCTTGGTTGAGGAATGGTACAGAATAAACATACAAAAACTGTTAGAGGCGTAGAAAAATGGAATCACCATGTCGGTTTCGAATTGCACCGGGGTTTGTTGCTTTCACTTTCACAAAATCCTGTTAAAAAGGTATGAAACCATCTCTTCTTCTTTCTCCCCTCTATGGATTAAGTAAATCTGTAGATCTGCCACTCGAACTCTAGGTGGAAGCTAGTCTAAGAAAGGACTAATATAAATAAATAAATACATAAATAAATAAATAACGCGTAAACAGCGACCAGAAAACAGCTCACGATATTTTCAAGGAAATTCTGGAAATTCACTGACAAAGAAAAGAGAGCTGTGTTAGGAAAAGAGAAGAGAAGCACTGAATTTAAAATCACAAAGAAAGAGCCAAAGAAATTTCCCCGACTACATGAATTTAAGCATGATATGCCAACCACAGGCTTGGGATACTAAACTCAAACAGGTACAGAAATTTCCCTCTGTGGGAAGTGTTCTTCCAGATGATGGAATGTGTGACACTGAGATCCGAAGGCGAATTGTCATGGCGAAGGATGCATTCCAGAAGCTAAGTAGAGTATTGAGAGATAGGAAAATTTCGTTGAAAACAATGAAGAGAGTACTGGAGTTTTATGTGATGTCTATTCTGCAATATGGCAGTGAATGTGAAACAATCTCTTCAAAGATTAAGAAGAGACTTCAGAAAACCGAAACGTGGTTCTACAGAAGGGTGTTGAGGATACCATGGACCGAAAATGTGAGCAACGAAGTTTCAGAGAGGATGCACATGAAAAAAAGAATTTAATACTTAACGTCAAAAAAAGGCAGCTGAATTTCCTGGGACATGGAATGAGAAAAGAAAGCTTACAAAATTTGATACTCACAGGTCAGATAAAAGGAGAGACAAACAGGGGAAAGTAAAACGTATTATACTTAATGAGCTTGTGCAGATGGATGTCAGAGCAGGGTTTGGGTGGGCCAACAGGAGAAAGAGTGCTAAGTGACACTGGGGATAGCGTGAGGTGGAAGGTCATGATCGCCTACGTTCTGAAGGGACACGTCACATAGATGAAGATTAGAAGGCGCATTTGCATGGCAAGAACAGATTTCAAAAGTTAAGCAGAGTATTGAGAGAAAGGAAGATTTCGTTAGAAACAAAGAAAAAGGTACTTGACTGTTATGTGATATAGCAGCGAATATTGGACAATCACCTCGAAGATGAAGAGATATTCGAAACAACCAAAATGTGGTTCTAACATGGACCGAACAAAAACAAAAACAAGGTTTTGGAGAGGATGCAAACAAGAAGGTAACTTATACTTAGCATCAGGAAGAGACAGCTGAGGTTTCTGGGACACCTAATGAGAAAGGGATGTGCGTTGTGGTGCAGTGGATATCGGCTCGGAACGAGAAATCGGAGGAGCTGAGTTCGAATTCCAGTTGAATTCGTTGCATTCACTTACGCGCAAGTACCCTTGGGAAAGGTATTAATCCATTTTTTCCTCCAGTTATGGGGTAAATAGCAGGACAGATTGGGTTCTACAGCCTTGGCTGGCAACCAGTCTACCGCAGAAAGTAATGGCAACCTACTGTGGGATAATCTTCTGCCTATCACTAACAGAAAATTTTTTTGTTATGACACAGGGAACTAACTTTACTTTCAGTAAGATATCGTTTTCAAAAGCAGTTGCCGGGTTTATTTTTTCGGGTCGATCGGAATCGCTACTAATTCAGGATTAAACTGTTGGGTCACCAACATAAATACCTAGTTGGGAAATGATGATAACAGGGAGGTCATTGAAAAAGATTAGAAACAGTGTACGTGCAAGGATATAGCCCTGGGGTAACCCCACATTAGTACGAATCTGAAGCATGTCCGTTCAGTAAAACCTTCATTACACTATTTGCTAGAAATGATAAGATTGAGCCAACTATTTGTAATTATGATTTTAGTCAACCACGAAACAGTACAAGACAAAAAAAAATCTGTAAGAATATTACAGAAACTGAAAAAGCTTTTAGTAAGTAATATTCACTGAAATGCTTGTAAAAATTATTGATGCCTAAACATATATCAATTGAGTGCTGCAAGTGATACACGCTTGGGCGAGTGTGTCTCGAAAGAGAAATGACAATCTTTTTACTCTTTTTTTTTCTCTCAATTGGAGTAGATAGACTAAACTATCGCCCGGTTCACACTCCACCCACGTCTATTGAACATATGAAGATGCTCATCTCCTTTTCCCTTTTTAGGATGTAGTTTCCGGCTTTCTCTTTTCCAATCTTTTTACTCTTAAGTAGCCCCCTGCGCATCAGTGGCGTTACCGCCTCGCTTGGGGTGATATGATTAAAAAAAAAACTAGACAGAATATTTTCCCGCAGTAGATTACCATTAATTTTTGTGGTAGACTGGTTGCCAAACATGACTATAGAACTCAATCTGTCTTGCTATTTAACCCAAAGCTGGAGGAAGAAAAGACGGAAAGGGCATTACAAATGAAGAAAGACTTGTACCTATGCCTCATTGATTACGCGAAACATTCGACAAAATACGACACAAAGAATTGATGGAAATGATAGGCAACCTCGACATTTTCGGCAAAGATATAAGAATAATCAAGAATCTCTACTGGCAGCAAACGGCCTGCATACGGACAGGTAATGACCTCAGTAGATACACAAAGATAGAAAAAGGCGTAAGACAAGGATGTGTCTTTTCACCGGATTTGTTCAACCTATACAGCGAGAATATTTTGAGGACCCTAGATGACACACCAGGATTTATTATTGGAGGCCACAACCTGAACAACATAAGATACGCGGACGATACAGTACTGATTGCGGACACGGAAAGGAAACTGCAAGATCTCATACAGAAAGTAGCAGTGGAGAGTGACAAGAAGGGACTACAAATAAACTTTAAGAAAACTGAGTGCATGGTCATCAGCAAAAGATACAACCCAAAATGCCAAATACAGGTGGAGGATAGCAGAATCAAACAAGTCCAAGAATTTAAGTACCTAGGAAGTGTTCTAACAGGAGATGGAAAGTGCGACACGGAGATCCGAAGGCGAATTGGCATGGCAAAGGACGCGTTCCAGAAGATGAGCAAAATACTAACACACAGGAAGATCTCAATAGAAACGAAGAAAAGAGTGCTAGACTGCTACGTGATGTCAGTTCTTCAGTACGGCTGTGAATGCTGGACAATATCATCGAAAATGAGGAAAAAACTGGAAGCGGTCGAAATGTGGTTCTACAGAAGGATGCTACGGATATCGTGGACTGAGCATACAAGCAACGACGAAGTGTTAGAAAGAATGGCAACAAAAAGGAAATTGATGCTGAGCATCAGGAAGAGACAACTGAAGTTCCTGGGACATGCAATGAGGAAGGAGAGCCTGGAGAACCTGATACTGACTGGACAGATAGAAGGAAGGAGAGACAGAGGAAGGCAGCGGATAACATATCTGCAGAGTCTGATCAGGTGGATGACGGAACGGGGGTTGCCAGGAGCAACAGGAGCAAACATACTAAGAGCCACAAGGGATAGGGAGACGTGGAGATCCATGATCGCCTACGTCCTGAAGGGAGAGGGCACATAGAAGAAGAAGAATACCTCATTTAATATTTTAGTCTATTAATCTTCTGATGAATTTTAATTCTGAAGTTAATGATTGACTAAGGTTACGGCGAGACAATAATATATCTGTAGAAATTCTTCTAACTTATTGTTAAATATTGGAGCTTCATAACTTTAATAATAGAAATCATAAATACAAATGTTGGTTTTTATTTAAAGAATTAATGGAGTACAAATCAAAAATACAATTGTCATCTGTTTCCATTTCACTTAAACAACCGTTAAATATGTCCATCTTCACTTCTTTCTTTCGTTTTTTCGCTGACAGAAAGTAACGTTTTTAGCCACATTTGTAGGCGATCAATTCGGTATAATCCATTATTTATGAAGTATTGGCAGGATTTAACAGTCATGTGAACCAATGAAGAGACAGACAAATGCAGTTATAATTGGACGAGCCTGTGTGTTTGTATGTGCGTGTGTGTATTAAGTTAACTGTCTCGGATCAGACAATTTTTTTTTTCTTCCGAATCTGTCTTGCACATTCATGCACATGCCATTTGTTCAGGCACTGAATATTGCTGTTATATCTGGTCTGGTGCTCTTAAAATATATCTCGAGATTCACGACCAAATCAAAAGGAAGTTCTGTCATGTTATCTGTCATGATCTGGCATCTCGTCAAATACTCACTAGCATGACATGGCTTACCTCTGACTTCTTTTTTTTATAAATATTTCCGTGGCAGTTGGTCTAAATAAGCTCTTATCATTTTACTGTTGAAATAGCTAGATGTAACCGCAAGTTCTATTCTAATAATTTCTTTTTTCACGACGCACTTCACTTGTGGAACATTCTTTCTGTTTTGGCTTCGCTAGCACCCCCAATTTCGAAAGATATAAATTCAAAGCTCATCATTATCTTCTATACGCTCATTCTCTTCCAGTTCTAGTAAACTCTTGCGTCTTACTGGCATTATTCCCTTGCTTGGGGTCAAGTGATTAAATATTGCTTTTTTACTGATATATTGTAATCATATCTGAAATGTTACACACACACACACATACATATATATAGTGTGGGCCTATTTCAGACGAACCATCATCAGCTTCCGTTTTTATTATACAAAGAATTTTAAACGAATGAAATTCACAAAGATCTCAAAAAAAAAAAATCGAATAAAAACAAAGGTTGCTCCCTTAAAGGAGAAGATTTAAGAAAGATACATCATTACATCAGTTCGGCGAACACACACACATATTCATACATAAGCATATATATATATATATATATACTCAACATATAATCAAAGAAACACGCGTAAGAGTGGATGTCAACAAAAATCGAAAGATACATTCAGCCTTTCAGTTAATCTGCTGACTTAAAAATTTGAAACGTAAAGAAAGTGGGTTAGGAGTGTGTGTGTGTGTGTGTGTGTGTGTGTGTGTGTGTGTGTGTGTGTGTGTGTGTGTATGTGTGTGTGTGATTTATTACCTCCTGCATACCAGCGGCAGCCGTGCCTTGCACGGTGGGAATCATAATAAAAGAAAAATTAAAATCATATCTATGTAGCTCTCACAAATAATAAATTTTTATAAAATAAATTTTACCACCAAGAGCGTTAAAATATTCAGAATGACGTACCTTTCCATGCAATCTTATGCTTATTATACTACGTTAAAAAGCGTCTCCTCATCAAACAGTCACATGAGTAATCGTTATCATTTCACGTTGCTTTCAAGATTTCAAACAAATAAACAAATAAATACCAATCATATGACCTGTGGTCACGTGACTGATTTTCTGAGATAAAGATTGAAGATGGCGAAAAAGTGAAGAGAGAGAGAGAGAGAGAGAGAGAGAGAAAGAGAAAGAGAGAGAAAGTGGAGGAGAGAGTCTATTTCTTAGTAAGAAGAAAAGGAGAGGGTTTCATACAAATAGGCAGGGGCGATCGATATGAAAAGGGTCAGCGATGGAGAAGGGCGGAAATGTGTTTTGTTAATGTGTTTATCAGAACGTAGGAACTAGAGAGAGAGAGATGGAGACAGAGGGGGAAGGGAGATAGGTAAAGTATGGAAACGCTAAATATTGAGTACTTAAGCGATGAACAAAAAGACAATAGTCAGAGAACCTGTAGAACGAGTTTGATTTTTTTTTTTAATCGTGTCACCTCAAGCAAGGTATTCCACTGCCACTATAGCGCAGGGGGTTACATAGAGGGATTGGGGATAGGAAATGTCAGAAGGAGGGTGATAGACGAATTAGGATGTACATAGAGAGAGTGGGTGTGAGTTAGTGTGTTAAGTGGTGTCTATTGACCTTACATTAAAAATCCTGGAGGTTGTAGCCGTCGGGGAAGCAAGCATGCGGTAGGGAATTCCACAGTGGGGAAGTGCGAGTAAAGAAGCTGTTGGAGTAGAAATTACGGTTACATTTCATCGGTTTCACTGTAAAAGGGTGGGACCTAGTTGCCAATCTAGTATCTCGTGCAAATTCACATCTAGGGGGCACCAGTGATTTAAGTTCGTCAGAGCAGAAGCCATGAAAGTATTTATAGAAGAGGCAGAGGGATGCCACATCACGCGGGTGAGAGAGATACTGCAGGCGATCAGCCAAGTCGGTATCAATCACATTTCAGATTCTTCGCTGTATTTTGTCAAGAAACCCGAGGAGAATAGAAGGGGCACCCAACCAGATGTGGCATCAGTACTCAATACATGGGCGGATGGTGGATTTATATAATTGCAGGATAGATTCAGGCGGAAAGAATTTCCGGGCCCTGCACAGAGAGCCGACTTTCATAGCTGCGGATTTAGCAATGGATTCGACGTAGTCAGTCCACTTGAGGTCCGCTGAGAGTGTCAGGCCAAGCAGGCGTAGTGATTTACTCTCTGGGATGAAAGCCTGTTCCATGCTAATGGGAGGGAGGTGCGGTTGTCTGTGGTGGTTAATTGACAGCAGCTTCGTTTTGGAAGAATTGAATTTAACGAGCCATTTCTTACCCCAATCCACCACGGATTGGAGGTCCTTCTCAAGCTCGGCAGTGAGGGTCGCCTTGTCACCTACACCAGGTTTTTGATCGAGGCGAGAGTAAACTGTGGTATCATCGGCGTACATGCCTACTTGGGATCTTATGGTAACGGGGAGATCATTGATATAGATTAGAAAGAGCGTAGGACCTAGGAGAGAGCCTTGAGGTACACCCGCGTTTGTAGGGTAGTTCTGGGAGGCATGCCCGTTTAATACCACCTTCAGTGTGCGGTTAGAGAGGAATGACCGGATTAAGTTCAACAATTGTTTTATTTTCTAAAATTTAATACATTTCTTCATGCAGCCCACTCTTTCGTTTCTCACTCTACGTGCGTTGATTGATAGCAAGGTCGCCAATAGTGAATAAAGAAAATAACTTCAAAATGTATTAGGTATTATAGAATTTCCTGTCTTAATCTAACAGTTCGCTCTTTGTCGCATAAGTTCCTTATATAGTGGGGATCAGTGATATATTTTTTGGAGGTGGAGACAATAACATTGCTAAGAATGTACGTTGTGGTGCAGAGGATATCAAATCGGAACGAGAAACCGGAGAGACGAGTTCGAATTCCAGTTGAATTCGTTGCATTTACTTACACAAAATTACCCTTTGGAAAAGATATTAGTCCGTCTCATCCCACCAGCTAAGGGTTAAATAAAAGGACAGATTGGGTTTCTTTAGCCTTGGTTGGCAAAGTAATGGCAACCTACTGCAGTAAAATCTTCTGCCCAGTAAGTCTTACCTCTTTCGAAATATGGCCGCCCAAGTATCACGCATGACACTGACTGAACGTTGCAATCAAAACAATCGAACTCAGTATTTTTTATACATCTGTGATGAGGTAGCATTTACTACCTGTTGACCTCATCTTTATCGCGACGTTTCGGCCGTTGTACGCCCCGGACTTCTTCAGGTGCAAAAAGTTTTGAACCGAACACTTTATTTTGCTCACTGAGGTATATCATTTGCATTCCATGGGTGATGCTATGTTGGTTATTCCAGTGACTTGATCCAAATTGTTGTGAGTTCAATCCCATGCTACAGCAGAGGAGAACAAATAAATTAGGATGTTGAGTTACAAAGAATAACTATATGGCATCTGCATGTGGATTTTATATATGTACAGGGAAAATGATATATAAAATTCATCTGCCAGGTTATTGTTAGGAAATTAATAACAAAGTTGGAAACAATCTTTAGCCCGCCATATTTAAATGGGGATTTTCTAAGCGCAGCTTAAATGTGGCACAAGACCGAAACTATGAAGCACCCTGTGACCCACAACATTTAAAGAGAAAGAAGAAATATATTGAACATTTTAAGCTCACACAATAGCCTATGATCGTATACGTCCTGAACGGACATAGAAGAAGAAGAAGAAGAAGAAGAAGAAGAAGAAGAAGAAGACCCTAATTCTCTCTATTACAATAATGACCGCTGTGTATTTATTTGTGATAAGAGAAAAATATATACATAGTTCCCTTCTGTCACGTTCATGGAAAGAGACAATAGTGAAGCAGCGTCAGCTCAGTTCATTCTCTTTATTATCAGTTATTAAACTTTACTACCAGTTATGAAAGTTCTTGCCACGTGTTTGCTCTTTAGTAATGACTTATCATTTTACTTTTTGCATTATTTATGTTGTCGAGTAGTGAAGAATATATATATATATATATATATATATTCTAAACATATACGGTTAAATATAACAGACAATGAATGTCTATTATGTTTATCCATGAGCCATTCTAAACATCGTAGCTCGTCAGTGCGGCTAGACGACCGATTATTTTAAGCCAGGAGTAATATACGACCGATTTGGCATCAGTCAAAGATTCTACCTCTAAGCTATCAGCACAGAGAATTGCAGACTTTAGCGTGCTATATACATATTGTAAACAAACGCATTAGCCCAGAGGATTTAAGTTATTGCTGAAGAACTATATATATATATATTTCTCTTCTTTCTAGCTCCAGGCGGGGGTAGATTATTATTTTTCTTATGTTTTAATGTAAGATACTCAATAGTAGGTGCATCAATATATATCTTGCCGTTACAGGTCCACTCGTTTATTCCATATTAAACGGGAAACAAATGACTCGAAAAATATTTCAAAATAAAAGAGCTCACTCTTCAAGCAAACCAAACGAATTAAAATATATATTTTTAAATGCCAACTCTATTGCAACTACAATTAAAAACAGTTTATCTAAATACTTTTAAACAATAAACGTTTTACTTAATATAAAACAAATAATAATAACCTTAAACCTCAATGAAAAATTTACGCTATTGCTATCAGAACTTAAAAAAATAGATTAAGACCTCAAAAACGTCCTTTTACAAAGCAACATACTAAAAGCATCGGTTGTTCTCGGTATGAAGATAAACTGGATATTGCAGAAAGGCCTCTGATCGAGAGGTTAGACGTTTAGATGAGCATGAAACCACCTCTTGCTGTTGTACCCAGGTCTATTCTTCCTGTACCAAGGCCTCTGATCAAGAGGTTAGAGATTTTGATGACGGCGGAACCGCTTCTTAATTGCTGTTGTTCCCAGGTCTACACTTCCGGCAGCAAGGACTCTGATTGGGAGATTGGAGGGTTTGTGGATCGTGGAACCACCTCTTAATTGCTGTTGATCTCACGGCCACCTGACTCATGGTTTTAGCACATGTTAAAGTCCCAGGTATGTTCCCAGGTCTACCCTTCCGGCAGCAAGAAGATTGGAGGGTTTGTGGATCGTGGAACCACCCTTAATTGCTGTTGTACCCAGGTCTATCCTTCCGGTACCAAGGCCTCTGATCAAGAGGTTAGAGATTTTGATGACGGCGGAATCGCTTCTTAATTGCTGTTGTTCCCAGGTCTACCCTTCCGGTAGCAAGGACTCTGATTGGGAGATTGGAGGGTTTGTGGATCGTGGAACCACCTCTTAATTGCTGTTGTTGTCATGGCCACCTGACTCATGGTTTTAGCACATGTTAAAGTCCCAGGTATGTTCCCAGGTCTACCCTTCCGGCAGCAAGGAGATTGGAGGGTTTGTGGATCGTGGAACCACCCTTAATTGCTGTTGTACCCAGGTCTACCCTTCCGGTACCAAGGCCTCTGATCAAGAGGTTAGAGATTTTGATGATGGCGGAACCACTTCTTAATTGCTGTTGTTCCCAGGTCTACCCTTCCGGCAGCAAGGACTCTGATTGGGAGATTGGAGGCTTTGTGGATCGTGGAACCACCTCTTAATTGCTGTTGTTGTCATGGCCACCTGACTCATGGTTTTAGCACATGTTAAAGTCCCAGGTATGAGAAAATAAAGTGAACACCCAAGCAAATAATAATAATAATGACATGAAATTGTATTCTTCTTGTAAAATAACAGGAATACATTTTTGAATAAGGCAATTACCGGCAATACATATTCATAGTAAAATGGCTAGCAGTACATTATATAGAAAAGGTATAATTTCTTCATGACACAAATCCATATATTAACCTACATTTTTCTAAAGAAATCAAACACACATCACTGTCTCTAGTGCTTAAGTCCACACAAACATGTATATACACAAAATCCGAGTATCATCTACCATGTATTCAGCTGTGAAAGCGCCTAATAAAATTAATTATCGGCATTAAATGATTAATAAGGAATCGATTTGCTATTTAACAATCAATCAATCATTAGTTACTCATCGTAATGAGATTGACTACATTTTTGATTTAAAAAAATATTTGGATTAAAAGTGAGAGCCGTTTACTACGAAAATACTGCATAGAAAGTGCGCTAATCGCTAGATCATCCACAATAAATATTCATCCAGGTTCTAACAGCATTTCACCTTTTTTGACTGATCATCTATAATCTCAATTTAGGATACTTAATATTTTTTAAGAAATGGAATACATCCGACATAATCTGAATTTTTTGTTTAAACCCTACTTTTAATGGATACTTATATTTGAGTGACGTACTGGTTGGTTTAGCATTAAACATTATATATATATATATATATATATATATATATATATATATATATATATATATGTATTGTGTGTGTTTTGGCAGCATTTTCCCATTAATGCAGGTTTCATTGAATAATATAGACAAGTTTTGTCTATTAATTTTGTGTAGGATCCGTTCATACCGTCTGATATACTTGATGGTGATGTCGTTAAAAGACAACAAAAAATCACAGTAATTGTTGATTTTTTTATCGGGTCTAAGCTTTCGGCTCACATAAGCCTTATCAAAGAGTAAATATTAACACACAGTAAACATAGAACATTTAAGTTATTAACAATAAAGAGAATTGAATTGAAAATATAAGTCCATCCCTACCGTGGCGGATGGCCGAAGACAGTGACAAAATATATATATATATATACGTGTGTGTGTATGTGTGTGTATATGTGTGTGATTAATACTAGTGGAAGTACATTCCACTGTTTGGTAATTACTTAAAACGTGCTGTGCAAAAAAGTAGAGGACAGATATATAGCTATTATTATGTTGTCAATTTTCATCATATTTCCATTTCTGCTATGGTCGCACTACCTACCAAGTTTGCGGGAAGACCTAAGGCAGGTCCTGGTGTGTTGTTATGGCTCCATTTCATGTTTTTTCTATCTCCCCTAACATCCCTAGCGTTACATAGACAAAGTTCTCCTTAGTGTTTTCAATGAGATTTTCTTGTCTCTCAGTAATCTGGCTAGATTTTGATATGTATCCTTGACCATGCCAATGCGTCCTCGGATCTCAATGTCACTTTTTCCATCTACTATCAGGACACTTCCCAGGTATTTAAATTTCTTTACTTTTTAATTTCTCTGACTTGTAGTTGGCATTTTTGTGTCTTCTAACACACACACACACACACACACACACACACACACACACACACACACATGTATATATATATATATATATATATATATATATATATATATAAATTTAAATTTTTAATCTTCGTCGGTGACGGTTGTGTGCAGTAGGAAGGTAGCCGGAGCGAGATGTCGCACATACGAAGGAGTCGTCGAGGAATCGTTAGCCAGTCGCTGCTTCTTCAGTCAGCGGTGATCTCTCCCTCTCTCTCTCTTCTCCCTCTCTCTCTCCTCTCTCTCTCTCTCTCTGTCTTCGGTCAGAAACCCCGCATTTTTGCTTTTTCAGGTGTCGCTTAAGTGACGTCATCTACAGCCGTGCCAATCATTTTCGCTGGATTTTAAGCTTTTGATGTTGCACCCAGCCACCACCACCCTTAGCCGGATATTTTTGTCAGTCATATCTTTGTTGGCTATCACTTGTGTTTCTGCCTTTTTTGTTGCATCCCGCCGCCACCATCCACGATCAGAAATTTTTTTCAATCATATCTTTGCCGGCTATCACCAGTAATTCTGCATTTGTTATCTCGCCGACGCCATCCACATACGCATTGATGTTTTTAATATATCTATACACAAGCGCCTATTCCTCATTCTACTATGTGACGTATCTTTTTGGAAAGTGTGCAAATATATCACTCCAAAATACCCAACCTTTTGTAGCTCTTTTGTAAGTTTTATTTTTCACAATTCCCCTGAGTCATTTCCAGGCATGTGAGGTAATTTTCTCACTGCTTCCCCTTGTGCTTTTTACCTTCAATATATCCTCTTAACTTCTTCACAACTGTTTTTTTTTTCATATTATGTACTCAATTAATTTAACTGTTTCTTTTTGAGTCTCTGTATAAGTGTCCTTTTCGTTTCAATTTTGCTTAAGAGTTTCTCATTATTCAGTCGATTTGTTTTTATAATCATATCGACCCAAGCAAGGCATTTTACTGTCACTCTTTTGCAGGGGGTTACATAGGAGAAAAGTTATGAGAAAGAGTGACAGGTTATGGGGGTGTCAGAAAGTGGGTAAGAGAAGGATGAAAATACTGATCAGAGTGGCGTAGACGGAGAAAGGAACATGAGAGACAGGATACAGGTTAATAAGATAACAGATGACTATTGACTATACATTTAAATTCTTGGAGATTGTAGGCGTCGGGAAAGCAAGTAAACGGAAGAGAATTCCACATGCGGGAAGTGCGAGAAAAGAAGCTGGGGAAGTAGAATTTGCGTTTACATTCTGTTGGTCACACAGTAAAAGGGTGGGACCTAGTTGCTAATCTTGTGGCTCGAGTAAATTCATATACAGTGGGCACCAGTGAGCTAAGTTCATCGGAGCAGAAGCCGTGAAAATATTTGTAGAAGAGACACAGGGAAGCCACATTGCGCCGATGAGAAAGTGGCTGTACCTGAGCTGCCAAGTAGGGATCGATCACATTACAGATTCTCCGTTGGATTTTGTCAAAGACACCTAGGTGGATAGCATGGTATGCTTAGCATCTTTATGTATAATGCTATTAATTTTCACTGAACTCTCTTTTTCATGAGGGGAATAATCACCGACATTAGGTCTGAGTTTATTAATGGAGCGAATATTTTTACAATAAATTTTGCATTAACCAACTGATTTTCCGAAGAGATAAAACTATATACGTATATGTATGAGGTGATTTTTTAAGCGTAGTTATGATGTAACACAAGGCTGAAAGTATGCGATACCTAGTGTAGATGAAGATCATGACTAAGTCGCATTATTCTAGCGAGACAAGCTTGTTAACCCTTATACTACGTCGAGGTGCCCACATATTAAGCATAAGTGAAATTCGGAGAATAATTTATGTTTTCATTTTTTAAATATATTTATCATATTGTGATTTTTAAGCCCATCAATCTATTCGTTTTTGATTTTGTAAATTCCATGTGAATAATTACTGTAAAATCCAGGGTTTGCTATTCATAGTTTCAAATATGAGCCAATGTATAACTGATAGTTATGTGCAAATTGAAGTCGATTCTAGAAAATTAAAGTAGGGGCCAAGTGTCTTGAGACATTGAAAACAAATTTAATGAAGTGTGCTTCCACTAAAATCTGTTATTTAGAACGCAGCTTTTGAGATTATGACGGTGATGGCTGTCTTTAATACAAACCCATTTTTTCTATCTAAACATAATAGTAACAGACGTTTCTTTATAAAGAAAAAATCGACATTCATTGCTTGAACAGTTAGCGTGGCAGTCGGTTGGAATTTATAAAATCTATTTCTCAAAAAAGTTTTTTTCCAGGAAAGTAGATTTCTTACATTAGCTAAATTTTATTGCACTTTAAACAGTGTAAAAAAGAAAAGAAAAAAAAGCAGGAAATTTGATGCAGTTTATTTAATTTTCTTTTTTTAATCATATCACTCCAAACAAGGCGAAAACAGGAAACAAGGGATGAGCCTCTTCACCTGTTCAATAAACGTGGGTGGAGTGTGAATCGGGCGATAGTTTAGTCTATCTACGCCAATTGAAAAAAAAAATATAAAAAAAGAGTGAAAAGATTGGAAAAGAGAAAAACCGGAAATCACACCTGAAACAGGAAACAAGGGATGAACCTCTTCACCTGTTCAATAGACGTAATTGTTGGAATTTTGTTACAGTTAAACTTATTTATAAATGGAACTTTGTCTGTGTGTGTGAATCTGTGTGTGTGTGTCCGTTACCTATAGACTTCGAAACGGCGGAACCGATTTTCTTGAAAATTTACACACTTGTACTATAAGTGTCTGCGAGTGTTCTTAGCTAGCTTTTGTGTCGAGGTACTCCTTGATAAATATCATAAATCGATAATCGTAAAAATCGGGTTATAGAAGGAGTGGTCCGATTTTAATCAAATTTGATACACTCATAGACAAAGATATAGGAAACGATATTCAGAAGTTTCAAGGTTGCAGTTCTTACAATAGTGCAGAAAATCGATAATATACACACACACACACACACACACACACACACACACATATATATATATATATATATATATATATATATATAAGGCAAGATGTTTGTGTGTGTGTCTGTTTATCTGTCTGTATGTCCTTTATACAAATTCACAATTTTTATCCGATTCTCACCAAACTTCACACAAATATTCTTTAGCTGAGTCTGAGCTTCAGGTCCATGGATTAGTTTTAAAGCTTTGATTACACCCGAGCAACGCCGAGCTATACTGCTAGTTATATAGTAAATCAAACATTTCCTGTTTTTATCGGGCAACCTGTAGTACTGTTAGGCGTTTGCTTCCTAAGCTTTTCTTTAATGCAAGGTTAAATGCCAACATCTTGATTATGATTTTGTTTTTATCCTAGTCTCATTTGCTATTCATTTTATTTGTTGCTACTTTTGGAAGTTTTCAAGTGATATGTTCTTCGTTATTTTGGTGAAGGACTTTATTTCTGGTTGTGTATCGTCTGTCTGTTGTTGCTGCTCTCTGTAAGATCCACAGGGCTCATTTCTCTGACTCCATTTTTACTCGTTGATTTGAAAACATATCTGTGTTTTTTAAATCAATTAAATCCTGAAAGAAGATAATGCCAGTAAGACACAAGTATTTACTGTGTGTGAAAGAGAATGAGAAGATGAAATGAACATGGTTCAGGAAGACAGGTGATGAAGACAATCATTATATTAGATGATAGTTTAGATATTTCTGCACGAGTTCAGCGCAGTGTGTGACATCTATATGAAAATCTAGATCTGACGAGGCTATTTAAAGATATGAATCAAAATTTTAGATTAATATCCAGTATTAATAAAACGCACAGTAGTATACTTTAAATTACTACAAGAAATGACAATATTTACTTTTATGTCGAACATATTACAGAATATTATTTGTTTTAAGAGTGCAAATTAATTTGATTCTCATCTTAGTAAATGAGTCAAACGTTTAATCATTCAGCTAACATAGCTTAGATGGAAGCAGAAGTGATTTTAAAATATAAACAGATTTTTGTCTATACTTCTGAGATTAGGTATTATTTACGTTATTTACACTGTTCGGATGTGCGTTGTAGTGCAGTGGATATCGACTCGGAACGAGAAACCGGGGAGCCGAGTTCGAATTCCAGTTGAATCCATTGTATTCACTTACGCGCAAATACCCTTGGGAAAGGTATTAATCCGTCTCTTCCTGAGAGTTATGGGTTAAATAGCAGGACAGATTGGGTTCTATAGCCTTGGTCGGCAACCGGTCTACCGCAGAAAGCAATGACAACCTACTGCGGGATAATCTTCTGCCCAATCAGTCATGTCTCTTTCGAGACATGATCGCCCAAGCGTGTATCACGTATGGCACTTAACTGACTGAGTCCGTTCGGATTGTTGACGTTTCGGCCATTGTACGCTCCGGACTTCTTCAGGTGCTAGGAATTACACTCGGTCATATTTCCTTGAAGACACGAAGCTTAGTGTTTATAGGCGTTCGTTAGTTCCAGTGACTTAACCCAAAGTGTTGTGAGTTCAATATCTGGCTACAGTAGCGGTGAACAAATAACTTAGAGAGTTGAGTTAAAGGGAGATAACTACATGAAATCCGGAATTATTATCGCACATGGAATGGAAATTATATACATCAGTGGTCGAAATACAGGGTTCGGTTCCAAATTCTTAGCATCTGAAGAAGCCCGGAGCAAACAACGACTGAAACTTCTTAAATGTTGCAATAAAGATGAGGACAACAGTCAGAACAGAGTACATAATATAAACAGAAATATTTCACAACGATGAAACCTTCAGAGGGAAAATGAAAGCTAAAGACAAAATAATCACTATACTTACAAAGAACTGAATAAAGCCACAAAAATAATCAATGAAGGAATGAATGCGATAAATGTCGATTTACAGAAAGTATTAACAAGAAAGTGCTGAGGTAGAAAAGAAACAAGCTATGAAAGAAAACGGAGAATTGTGTAGCTGAGATGTCATTAAAAGAAAAGCAATGCTTGGAAACCGCTGAATAAAGAAGAGTAGGCCTGACAAAATAAAAGACCCCTTTCTGTCGTATGGTGATACTAACCTCAAAGAGAGAGACTCCTTCTCTACAAACAGAAAGTGGAAAGATTACATTGAATCAATTGCTAGGTTTCCTGCTAAGAAAATTAGTTCACTGTGTCGTACTAGACAATTTTTCTTTCCAGAATCTATCTTACATATTTATAAGTTTACCGTTAATTCTTTGAATTTTGCTGCCATGTATAGTACATTGCTCTTGCTACATATTTAGTGATTCATGAGAAAATTAGAAGAAGAATCTGCAATATTACTGGTACTGACAGACATCTCGGCTTCAGTCCCTTTCCCAACTTTTATAACGTAGCTTATCTGCGCCATTTCTATAAAATATTTCATGGTAATTGTTCGAATGATATTTCCGCTATGGTACATAGATATCATGACTTTGAGAGCAGTACTACTTTGGCTGTGGTGTAATAGATATCGGCTCGGAATGAGAAATCAGAGAGACGAGTTCGAATTCTAGTCAGGTTTGTTACATTCATTTAATTGGAAATAATATTTATCTATCTCTTTTCCCTCCAGTTATGCTTAGAATAGAAGGACAGATTGGGTCCAACAGCCTTGTTTGGCAACCAGACAGTTATTTTCTTTTTCTTATGTATGTATTGACAATACACACACAAGCGCATCATCCACATGCAAAAGAATATTAAAAAATAATGGAGGCATTACGAATAAAAAAGAGAAATCCTGCACTTAATAACATCAGTTATGAACACGGTAACTGTTGTGACCTTGTCACCAACTTATTGTGGTCAGCTGGATCAGAAATAAAGACACAAAGACGTAATAGAGTTAAACGAAAACACAAAGACAAGTATAAGATACTAGCAGTATAGCCTGGCGTTGCACGGGTGTAATGAAAGCTTTAAAACTAATCCACGGTCCTGGAGCTCAGACTCTTTGGACGTTGGCACGAATGACTAAAAAGCATTAGTTGTTTCCAGTTAAAGCGAAACCGTAGACTGAAAGAAAAATGAATGGATGTAAGTCAAATTTTGATTTCCTGGTATCGATATCAAATAAGTTTTTTCATCGTAAACTGAATTTTGAAGGCTAAATAAGTCCTTTGAGTAAATGGTATCATGGCTGAGACTAAGAACTACAATTATATCTACTTAGAGCCAACCCGAAGCAAAAACTAAAATAAAAGGGCTGAAAAAAAAAAATAAAGACATACAGGCAGATAAACAGACACACACAAAAACATCTTGCCTTATATATATATATATTATCGATTTTGTGCACTGTTGTAAGAACTGCAACCTTGAAACTTCTGAATATCGTTTCTTATGTCTTTGTCTATTAGTGTATCAAATTTGATTAAAATCGGACCACTCCTTCTATAACCCGATTTTTTCGATTATCGATTTTCGATATTTATCGAGGGTACCTCGACATAAACCCTAGCTAAGAACACTCGCAGACGCTTATAGTACAAGTGTGTAAATTTTCAAGAAAATCCGTTCCGCCGTTTCGGAGTCTATAGGTAACGGACACACACAGACACAGGCACACACACAAAGTTCCATTTATAAATAAGTTTAGATACCAATGAAAGATTATTAGCGCGGCTGACAGAGTTATGCTGGAATAGATTCCACCATTTCTCTCTTTCTCTCTGCTCTACAAAGCAGAACTGCTACTTATCTATAGTTCGGAAGATTTCAATGTATCAACTGTGTAAGTCACCATAACAGTAACAATGTGCTTACCGTGTTCGGAACTTAATATACACATGACTATGTACATCAACTTTAGACATAATTATTTAAAGTAAAAAAAGTTCATTATTGATAAAGGTTAAAAGTATAATCGAAATCACTCAAAAATGCAAAACCTTTGGAGAATGCTGATATAATTTCAGTTATGAAAAGAAAAGATTATAAGACATGAAAAAAATATATAAAAAAAACTTAATGATAATATCATGTCTCTCATTTTTAACAAAACCTGCTTATAAATACAGTCATCCTCTTAAATATTTTCCTGTCATTTTTATTGCAGAGGTACACTAATAGGATATGCGTTCTAGTGCATTGGATATCGGCTCGGAACGAGAAATCGGGGAGCCGAGTTCGAATTCCAGCTGAATTCATTGCATTCACTTCCACGCAAATACCCCTGGGAAAGGTATTAATCCGTCTCTTCCTTCCAGTTATGGGTTAAATAACAGGACAGATTAGGTTCTATATCCTTGGTCGGCAAACAGTCTGCCGGAGAAAGCAATGACAACCTCTTGTGTGATAATCTTCTGCCCAGTCAGTCATGTCTCTTTCGAGACATGATCGCCCAACCGAGTATCACGTATGGCACTTAACTGACTGACACTCATAATAGAATAAAATGTAATTGTACTAATTTTTGAACACTATACTCGAATTCTTGTTTCGACTTCTGGCATTCTTCTCGCACCTTAATGTTTCTCTTTGTTGGAGGATGTAAATTAGTGTGACAAGAGATGACTATTGACTTTACACTTAAATTCTTGCAGATTGTAACTGTCAGAAAAGCAAGTATGCGGAAAAGAATTCCACAGGTTCCTTCTCCTACTCTCTTCCGGACACCCCCTGCAACCTCTCACTCCTCATAACATTCCTCATCGTCCACCCGACTCTCATCGGTAATCTCTTCCCTCTCCTACTCTCTTCCTGACACCCCCTGCAACCTCTCACTCTTCATAACATTGCTTCTATGTAACTCCCTACACAGCAGTGGCAGTAAAATGCCTTGCTTGGGGTGACACGATTAAAAAAAACTTCTTTACTCCGTAATCATTAGTGTTTTAGCGGCTTTACTGCCTTGGTTGGGGGCGTAATAAAGACGTAAGGCAGAAATAGGAAATGGGGCCTAGTGACAAATAAAGAGAAATATAAAAGAATAAAACGTAGAGAAAACAGTCATTGTGAACCGTACGATTTTATTCTTAGCTGCATAGTACGTTCTTCGCTATATATATATATATATATATATATATATATATATATATATATATATAAAATAAAATAAATTTCGATGTTCAAAACTGTTGAACGATCATTTCAACATGAAATACCTAAGAGAGATTTCACATCTCATCGGCAACTACCACATTTCAAAATGAAATAATAAAGAAATAAAAACATTTTTTGTTAAGAATTCACCGGCGGAAGTAAAATATATTTTACGTCACAAACAAAATCGGTTAGCAACCAATGTCTATTTTTAGATTTCGGACAATTTTACATTTAGATTGAGTTGTAAGTGAAAAAAAATTGAAAATTTGGCTTTGTCTAGCTTTACAAAGGGAAAGGGGTTATAGGATTTGGTCTTTGGGATTTACCTTCCTGCTTTACCTTTTAGATTTAAGTTATTTTAAAATATATGTATATTGAAATATCATCTTATTTCTTCATCTACAACGTGGTTTGCGAATTCATTATTAATGAGAGTTTGCTTAATAGTTTTCGTTCAAGGTAAAATATCTTTTTTGTGGAAGAGTTGATTTTTGGTATGGTAATTAAGTTGTGTATGAGTGCCATTTTGTAGTAGTTAGCAAAAATCAACTCCTGCACAAAAAAGATATTTTACTCTGAACTAAAAAAATATTAAGCAGACTCTCATTAATAATGACTTCCCAAACCACATTGTAGATGAAGAAATAAGACGATATTTTAAAAACCACAATACGCATAAAACAAAATATGGTATTTTCACAAAAGACGCTAAACATATCAAACTCTTCTGTTGTAATAAGCAAAAGATTATCCGTGAGTATAAATGGATTTCATTATAAATAAGTAAACATAGTGTTTCCAATTCATTTAATCTGACACACACACACACACACACACACACACACACACACACACACATGTATATATATATATATATATATTAAAATAACTTAAATCCTTGAGTATGAACGGATTTTATTCAAAATAAGTAAACATAGTGTTTGCAGTTTATCTAATCTGACATTTTTAAAAGAAAATTTGCTGTCTAAATACACAAATTATATATATATATATATATATATATGTGTGAATTCAGGCTTGTCTTTCACCTCGATTGGTAACAAAGTAATGCCGAAAAGTAGAATTTGCTATACTACTGAGCCCATACCTGGGAGGGGAGAGATGAATTCATATGTAACAAACTCGTCCTGAATTCGAACTCGGCTCTTCGATTTAATATTCTTAATCGTTATCTATTACACTACCAGCTGGGATTGATCATCACTGGGTCTCCTATGCTTTCGACCTTGTGCCACATCTTAGAAAATCTTTGTGGAACATCGACGTGATTTAATGGTTAGGAAGATTGCCTCGCTAGAACAATTACGACTGAGTAGTGAGTTTGATCCTCACTGTGTGCCAAAAGCTACGCTTAGAAAATCTCGATTACACCACCAGCGCGTGTGAACAAAGGCCGGCTGTAACACATCCGAATAAGAGCGTTGATTTATCATTCCGAACCGCTATTCCTTATACCACCAGCTGTTTTCCATCCTCGCTTGTGCCATATTTAAGTTACATTTAGAAAAATCGTTTAGGAATATCCATGTGGTGTAAGCGTTAACAAGCGGACTCCACTGGAATTTGAACTCAGTTCTACGAGTTCTCATTCCGAGTTGCTATCCAATTAAACAGTAAACCCCAAGAATAAAGTAGAGAAAAATATATAGAAATTCAGAAAATAAAAACTAAAAACTTAAGAAATGTAAAAAACAGTTTTAAAAAATCGTAGAATTCAGAGAGAGAAAAAACGAACTGAAACTAAGTCATGATAAAAGAAAAACTCAGATTGTTTTTGCTGGAAAATAAAAGAGAGTTTGATATTGATTAAAAAAGAGAGAGAGAGAAAAAAAAGTGCCAACGTCAGTGACCACCAACAAAAGGTTAAAATAAGAACATAAAAAAGAGATGAAGCTCTCATGTGACGTGACAAGCAATCCTGATGTCGGCCATGTTGGGAAAGTTTACGTGTAGGTCGCCACCGATTAATACGAAGTACAATTGTGAAGCGAAGCGCAAATCAGGACTGAATACTGAACCATGGGAAAAATTGATGAAATATATTTTCTGTTAATTTCTTTTTTTTAGTTTAGTTTATGATTTTTCTCGTCTATTTTACTTTCTTTGCATTTTTCTTGAGTTTTCAATCAAATAAACCCATACAAAAAAGAATATATGATCATGCAAATATTCATAAATCACACATGGACATTCATTAATATGAATATAAATATGAACACATGACTATTATATATGGCAATATGCAACAATTCAGAGATAAAACCATATACCTTATGAAGCAAAAATACGTGATATGAATTCTGTATCCATGCGTGTGTCTTTACAGGCTAATGGATGAATTGTAGTCTAAATTACACAAAATGAAACTAATACTGACATCTCATGTTAACAGATATATTTACAAAAATGCACAAAAAATATTTTGAAATATTAAAGAGTAAATGTATTCAATGAAATCACGATTGACTATCACCATAGCCTCATTTAGACGCCTTAGGCATCTCTTGAATCGCTTCTGGACGGTCTCATTGTTTATGTTGGTGAATCTGGTCACAATCCTTGTGTATCTTTGGTATCATAAAAAAGTTTTGTTGGTGTTCCCGCACTACAGCGTCCAACAAATAATAGGGTTGCAGTCTGGGGAGTTAGGTGGCCAGATGCATGGGGGGGATGTCGTAGCAGAAATTTTCTGGCAGCCATGACTGTATTCTTCTGCTTGTGGGGCATGATGCAGAGTCCCGTTGTCAGACATAGGGTCTTCCAGCAGCCAGACTCTTGACTCAAAGCACTGTGTTGAGTCTGAAGACCTGTCGGAAAACGAAGAGGCTTAACGTTGCCATGACAAGCGATTACGCTAAACACTATGATGTTGTCTGAATATATCTTCAAACACTTTCCGAATCATCTGCATTGTCCTCAAATTCACACCCAAACCCACTGAAATGTTCGTTTTGGAGGTTCTTGTACGAATTCCAAGCAATGAAGCAGCCCGTTTCCAGATTTCTGGCTGTGTGAATGGTGTCATGGCATTGCTTTTCTCACACAGGATGTCCAACTGATAAAATTATACTGTTCAGACGACAAAATCAAAAACAAGCAAAACGCGTGCGCGAAATTTAAAACACAACGTGGCGACAATTTACCCATTGCACCGTGTATATACAGTTGTACATTTATCTTTTTTCTTTCTTTTTACAGTATTTACATTTTTCGAACTATTGTCCTCATCTTTGTTGCCATTTGTACTACGTTTCGGCCGTTGTTTTTCTCCGGCCTTCTTCTTCAGGTGCTAGGAATTTCGAACCGACCACTTTATTACAATCACTGGGGTATATCATAGCAGTAGTAATGCTACAATTGAAAGTCATGAGCTGTCTCCCTCTAACCTTGCAAGGTACTTGTTCACCACTACTGTAGCCTGGTATTGAACTCACCACTCTAATAGTCAAGTTAGAAACTAACCAACGTCTATATTCACTGGGCCATGTGTCCTTAAGGACAAAAAAGAACTGATTTTTTTTTTACTTATAAACCTAATGTCCAGTAACACTTTTTACCAGAGTACATATTGCAATTTTTTGATATTAATGGTTTTCTCTAGTATTTTTTTTTTACCAGAGCTCATATTGCAATTTTGACACTAGTGATTTTCTCTAAAACTCCGTATTATTGGTTCCCATATTGTGTTCATCTCTATTCTTATTGGGCTTAGGAGATGAGTTCAATAGTCCCAATGATAATAGTAATAATAATAATAGTCCAAATTTCAACAAAGATGAAGATAATAGTCCAAATAATGTAAATACTGTAAATACTACGTCATCTAAGAAATATAGACAAATTCTTTCTTTGTTATGAAATTAGGTGTTAATTTTATTTCTTTAAACATTTCACCCAAAGAAAGGCAATAAAGCCACTAAGACGTAAGCGGCTACTGCGTGCTAAAGAATATGACAAAAAACTCTACTAAGGAGACCGAACATAAACAGAACAGGAATTAAGAAGATAAAATAATGATTGACATTGCATTTATATTTTTGAAGATCAAAGTTGACCGCTAAGTAAAACAAGCCAGAAGAGAGTTCCAGAAGCAAAAATTGCAAGGAAAGAAATTGTAAGTATAAAACTTGCAATTTCAACTAGCCATTTCAACTGTAAAATGATGAGACCTTGCCGCCAATCTAGTACTGCGCTTAAATTCATAAAGTTTAGGTGCGAAACAGGAACATTTTTAGAGGAAAGGCACAGGAAAGATACGTTATGGCAGCAGGAAAGTGACTTAATTTGATTTACATCTTGAACTGGTCAGATTGTTACACTGACGAAGGGAGAAAACACCACAGTTATGAACCCCATGAAAAAGTTGAGTGTCTTCAGTTATATTTTTTTAAAAATTAAAACAAATAAAATGATGAGAGTTAGATATGCGTTGTGGTGCAGTGGATATCGACTCGAAATGAAATGTCGGAGAGTCGAGTTCGAATTCTGGGTAAAACATTCACTTACTTGCAAACACCCTTGGGAAAGTAATTACCAAAACGGAGGCTTTTTTTTAAAATCGTGTCGCCCAAAGCAAGGCGTTTTACTGCCACTGTTGTGCAGGGGGTTACATAGGAGGAAAGTTATGAGAAAGAGTGACAGGTTATATATGGAATGTCAGGAAGTGGATAAAAGAAACATGACTGCGACCATAAAGTGGGTGATCAATTTATATATTGATTGTAATGTAGATTGATGCCCCACTTTATATCCACATCATGATTTATTATTTTTTATAATCTTATCGCCCCAAGCAAAGCATTTTACTACCACTGTTGTGCAGTGGGGAAAGTTATGAGAAAAAGTAACAGGTTATATATGGGGTGTCAGGAAGTGGACAAGAGTAACATGACTGTGGCCATAAAGTGGGTGACCAATTTGTATATTGATTGTAATATAGAATTGATCCCTTACTTTATATCCACAGAATGATTTTTTTTATAATCATATCGCCCCAAGCAAGGCATTTTACTATCACTGTTGTGCAGGGGATTACATAGGAGCAATGTTATGAAGAGTGAGAGGTTGAAGCGGGTGTCAGGAAGAGAGTAGGAGAGGAAAGAGAGTACTGATGAGAGTCGGGTGGATGTAGAAAGCATGAGGGAGAGGATGTAAATTAGTGTGACAGGAGATGACTATTGACTTTACATTTGAATTCTTGGAGATTGTAATTATCAGGAAAGCAAGTATGCGGAAATGAATTCCACAGGCGGGAAGTTCGAGAAAAGAAGGTGCTGGAGTAGAATTTGCGATTACAATTTATTGGCTTCACTGTAAAAGGATGGCACCTAATTGCTAATCTTGTGGCTCGAGGAAATTAGTATATAAGGGGCACCAGTGAGCTAAGTTCATTGGAGCAGAAGCCGTGAAAGTATTTGTAGAAGAGACATAGGGAAGTCACAATTTTCTTAGCAGCAGATTTATCTATGGATTCTATATAGTTATTCCACTTGAGGTCTGGTGTGAGAGTTAATCCGAGGAGGCGCAGTGTTTTGATTTCAGGGAGAGAAACCTGATCCATTTTAATGGGCGGGAGAAACGATTGTCTGTGGTGGTTATTAGATAGCAGCTTCGTTTTGGAAGCATTAAAATTGACGAGCCATTTCTTACCTTAGTCCACCACGGATTAGAGGTCTTTTTCAAGCTCGGCAGCGAGGTTTGCTTTTTCAGCCTCGGCAGATTTTTGAAATAATAGTATATCACAAATACAAAACTTGCAGGGTTCGTTAAGTATATACACTGTTAGGAACTGCTAGTCAGTATAATCACGACTCTACTAGGTATTTACTACCTCCTCACTAGTACGGATGCCCAAGGTGGATGCTACACAAGGTCAATTAAAGTAGGGGGTCCGAGCTCTTAAGCTCAGCCAAAAATATCCCGTAGACTCAGCTGGGTCGGACTTCTCTTTATTCACCTCAGACTGGACACTACACTTCGGCGGAAGCAGAGTGGAACAAGAGAAAGTATGGATCGTTATGATAATTTTACTCAACTAGGTATTTACCACTTCCCTACCAAGGCGTATGCGACACAAGGTCAATTAATGTGGGGATTCTGAGTCCTTAAGCTCAGCTAAAAATTTCCCGTACGCCCAGATGAGTGTACGGGATATTTTTGGTTATGCGTGCTAAAATGCTATCAAGTTTATCAATATTTCCACTTTTATATATACGATTACTACCATCTATTTTTTTCTTTTTATTTGCATCCACCTAAAGTTTTTAGCCCTTTTTGAACCCTTTTTAAAAACTATTTGTGTTTAAATAATAAATAATAAATTTATTTGTTTTTATGTAATTATTTTTAATTCGTTATTTTATGCATTTTCATCATGTTTTTTAATGTTTATATTTCTATATTTAAAAAAAATATATTATTGTCTAGTGTGAAGCTTAAATAGTGTCTAAAGAACGCAGTCATTTCATTTCTGAAGTTTAGTAAATCTTTATTTTTCATACTTCTGATAATATATATATATTTACATGCAAGTAGAAAGGGCGTCGGTCGTTTAAATAGATAGATTGATGGCCTTCTTCATTAAATCCAAACAACCCAGACTTAAGAAAATCCCTTTTAAATCTGGTCATAACACATTACATTGCATTTGAATACATGGTTCTGTTGTCATTTCGCGCTATCACGCGGTGTGACGTCATAGAACCGCATTGCAAATTTGCGGACTGCGTTTGTTATTTTTGGTAACTATTGCCGTTGCCTAGCGGAGTTTTATGTCAACACAAAATAAAATCGTCGCTGATGGTGGATGCTGTTGTGTTACCGTCTTAATGATCCCTCTGGGGATGGCTCATGTGAGCCGAAAGCTTGGAACTAACTTGATAGAAAGTTGTCCAAATGTTGGAGAATTTTTGTCGTTATTTTCAACTGAAATTAAAGCCAAAATACGACGTTTAGAACGGCTCATGATTAAACATAATAGACATTCATTGTCTCTAAATATTTATCAGTATATGTTTAGAATATATATATATATATATATATATGTGTGTGTGTGTGTGTGTGTGTGTGTGTGTGGCTGTGTGTGAGACAGAGATAGAGAAAATTACATGTCCTTTGAAAAACCCTGTTCCTCAGCTATCTAAATCCATAAACAATTACATTGGCTATACCACTACAAAATTGATGAGAAGATTGACCTTGCCCCTTTCCCACAACAATTTTCTCTGATCTCATTTAAACAGACTTCGAGATCTTCCCGGACCTATCTTCGTGATATCCCCGTTGATAATACATACATAATAGCGTCATCCACATGCAAAAGAAGATCTACAATAATGGAGGCATTACTAATAAAAAAGAGAAATCCTACGCTTAATAACATCAATTATGAACATGGTAACAATGTGCTTACCGTGATCGGATACACAAGACTCTATATACATAAACTTTCCACATATAAGAAAAACAAATTTAAATCTTGAAAATGGCTAAACGTATAGCCAAAAGCACCCGAAAGTACAAAAGCTTTAAACTATTCTTATATAATTTGAGTTCCGAAAAGTAAAACATTATACAAACACATGAAAAATTACATAAAAAACTTAATGATAATACTTAATGATAATACATTGTAATGAAACCTATATATATATATATATATATATATATATATATATATATATCCATTGTTTCCTGTTTAGGATACGGTTTCCGGTTTTCTCTTTTCTAATCTTCTCACTCTTATGTAGCCTGCACATCAGTGGCGTTACCGCCTTGCTTGGGGTGATATGATTATATATATATATATATATATCGCCGATTGACGCCAATTATGTCGGGTTTCAATCCTGGAGTCTAACCTTACTGATGATCTGTGATGCAGCGAAACAGATCTATCTGCGTATGTATATATATATATATATATATATATATATATATATTGCACATGAAGGTCTGGTGCTAATAAAACAGCGCTCGACGTAATATAACAAACAGATATGTATATTTATTAACACACACCCAAACACATGTATAGAGGGTAAACAACAAAAGTTTACAAATTATTGCAGTGTTAACTTACAAAAAAAAAAAAACACGACAAAGTGGGGAAAAACATGAGAAACAAAGAAGTCAAATTGAAATGTAAATTACGAAAGGCATGAAACAGATATTAATACACTGACATTAGGATTAGTAGATAGGTAGCTAAATAGCTTGGTAGCTAGCTACCTAGATAGATAGATAGATAGATAGATAGATAGATAGATAGATATGAACATATTGGGATAGAGAGATATTGAATGGGATAAACAAAATGATGCACACACACACACATATATATATAAATATACACACACACGCACACATATACTCAGACACACACACACTCATATATATATATATATATATATATATATATAAACCTGACTTAGGTGATGTGAGTAGTGTCGTTGGATATATAGATAGATACTAACAGTCTGACATTCCAAATATATATACATGAATAAAATTATGCAGATAGATAGATAGATAGATAGATAGATAGATAGATAGATAGATAGATAGATAGATAGATAGAGTTTTGTATCATGGCTCGTACCATGTAAAAGTCAATGTGCGTTTAGCACGGGGAGTTGTCATTATCACGGACTTCGTGAAGTAACACCTAATACTGCGAGAGACTGTAAACATTGTATATACCTATGTGTTGTACCACTCTGGTAATAAAGTAATTTATCTACATTTCATTGTGTATCTCTTCATTCCACGATACAACAGTTAGATAGATAGATAGATAGATAGATAGATAGATAGATAGATAGATAGATAGATAGATGGAAATGGACAGTAATAGCTAGATGGATAGTTAGACATACAGATACAAATGATAGATAGATAGATAGATAGATAGATAGATAGATAGATAGATAGATAGATAGATAGAAATGGACAGTAATAGCTAGATGGATAGTTAGACATACAGATACAAATGATTATGATAGATAGATAGATAGATAGATAGATAGATAGATGGAAATGGACAGTAATAGATAGATGGATAGTTAGACATACAGATACAAATGATTAGATAGATAGATAGATAGATAGATAGATAGATAGATAGATAGATAGATAGATGGAAATGGACAGTAAGAGCTAGATGGATAGTTAGACATACAGATACAAATGATTAGATAGATAGATAGATAGATAGATAGATAGATAGATGGAAATGGACAGTAATAGCTAGATGGATAGTTAGACATACAGATACAAATGATTAGATAGATAGATAGATAGATAGATAGATAGATAGATAGATAGATAGATAGATAAAAATGATAAAACAAGGTAAGTAGAGAAATAATGCGGCAAATATTGGAACAGAAATTGATGACCAAACGAGGAAACTTAGAAAGTATAGAATTTCAAGAGTTTGTTTAAAAAAGAAAAAAATATATCAACCGAAAAAAAATCAACGCAAAAAAAAAGATAAATATAAAAATAATGAAATAAAACATCACCCACCGCAGAAAATAACAAATCTGCGGGCAAACAAGCGAAACAGATGTCCAAACCGTCAAAATGAGATTTTGCGTAAATCTGTATTCGTCTTGCAGCTTGGAGTTTCGCAACTGCAGGTCCATAAAGTGGATTTCCTGCCAGAGGTTGACCGTATTTAGTTTTATTGTTCTGTTTTGTTTTCTTTAAATTTTTTATGTTTTTATTTTTAGAGTTCCTTTTCCATTTTCTTTTCCGGCAGTAAGCTGCGTCCATCTACATTAAGAGTGACGTTTGAAATGTTGCCATGTCACGCAGCTCGGCTGGAGAGGCGCAAAAAGTTACACTGAATTCTCTTGGCAAAACTGTCGCTGGCTAAGACCTTTTCACTTTTTAGATTCTATAATTCCCTTCCTTTAGCATAATCTATCTCAGTCTCTTCATATCACCCCTTTCGCTCTCCCTATATATATATATATATATATATATATATATATATATATATATATATTCATTTATAAACGAGTTATTTTGCTTATTTATTTAAATTTATTTAAGCTAAATAACTCGTTTTTAAATTAAAAATATGCAAAATATAATTGTATAGAACACTTTTTAATACAAATGTGTACTGGTCTAACCCTATCAGGATCAAAAACTAAGTATTAAACAATCAATATATATATATATATATATATATATATATATATATATATATATATATAGTATATCTAGGCAGCAAGTAATTTTCTAAACATACGCTGTTACATATAAGAGACAATGAATGTCTATTATGTTTAATCATGAGCCATTCGTATTTTTGCTTTAATTTCAGTTGAAAATAAAGACAAAAATTCTCCAACATTTGGATAATTATTTATTGGTTTTCTTCTAAGCTTTCGGCTCACATGAGCCATCTTCAGAGAGGTTGTTTAAACTGAAATTTTATAAAATCCACCATCACCGACGATATTATTTTGTGTTGACATAAAACTCCGCTTGGCAACGGCAATAGTTACCAAAAATAATAAACGCAGTTCTTAAGTTTGCGATGCCGTTTTATGACGTCACACCGCGGGATAGCGCGAAATGACAACAAAACCATGTAGTCAAATGCAATGTAATATGTTATTTCCTGTTTTAAAGTTGATTTTATTGAGTGTTGGTTGTTTTGATTTGATGTACATGGCCTCCAATATCTGCAGGTTTCTCTTACTGTGTGTATGAGTAAGGATCACCGTATTGTTGACCAAAATCTGTCTGATATTACCTACATGTTTATGTTTTTCAGAGAAATGTTGTTTAATAGTACTCTGATCAGAAAGATGACATGTAAGTCTACGGGAGAGCGTGGTTATAGTAAAACCAATATATGTACTAGGTTTTTGATTATTATCGGAGATGCAATCTCTGAATGGGCATGTAAATTGGTACACTACATTGGTTTTTTGTAGAGAATTTAGTTTAGTTTTTGTTGGGTTATTATAGACTATGAGGTCAATTGTTTTAAACTTTTTATAATATATAATGAGTTTTATTTGATTATTACTTTCTCCTGGTTTAACATTTCTACGTATTATGTTTTTGAGAGTTTTTTCATCCTGTTTATAATTATTATGTATTTGGTTGCAATAATATAAGTTAATAGTGTTATGTTTATTAGATTTCTGTTTTTGTTTGCTCTACTTTTGTATTGAACGCTTTAGTATTAGGGTTTTCGTCTTGGTTCTTTTTTTCTTTCTTACGTGTGCTCGACTTTTTGTTCATGTAATTCGTTTGTTTCTTTTTTTACTTCTCCTTCTTTTCCCTCCGATTTCATTCTCGGTGGGTTGTACAAGACGATTTAAATTATAGCTTAATTAATACTAGTTTCGGCAGAATTAGTTCTGTTACTATTGGTATTGTTATTACTATAGTTAATATTATATATATATATATATATATATAATAATAATAGTAATAATAATAAAACCGACTCTGTACGTATTCTAATCTTAAAATGTTACACAAGTAATTTTTAAAGACCACGAATAACCAGCAGAATCTAACTCCGTTATTGTCCTCGGCTATAGAGCTTTGGACAAAGAGGGGAAAAAAAAAGAAAACTGCGTAGGACCGACAATACATACGGTTCTTCACAGTAAAGAAAAAAAACCCTCGAACGGAACGAACCACCAGGAAAGAAAAGTGCTCGATACTAAACTAACCAAAAAGTGTTAACAAAAAGGCAGTTACGCAGAGCAAAAACACACGAAAAAATCGCAAGATCGCCAAGACCTACCGCGGTTTCGCACAACGGCTCGTCTGTATATATATATATATATACAGACAACTAAATAAACAGCAGTACTTATTGTAATAGGGATGATAACAATTAATGATTCATCCGGAAAAAATATATGATAAAACCTTCTTTCCTTTTTTTTTTTTTTTTTTTTTGTAAATTAGAAACAATTTTTTTACAATAAAGAAAAAAATAAGTTTACATTGAATACGACATATATTTCCGAAATTTCTCTTTAATACTAAAGAAAGAGAATTACAAATTTGAGTGCAATACACCCACTTTTCCATACATTGAATACGACATATATTTCCGAAATTTCTCTGTAATACTAAAGAAAGAGAATTACAGATTTGAGTGCAATACACCCACTTTTCCATACATTGAATACGACATATATTTCCGAAATTTCTCTGTAATACTAAAGAAAGAGAATTACAAATTTGAGTGCAATACACCCAATTTTCCATACATTTTTGCAGCCAAAAAATCGAATAAATCTGAGAGAAGTAAAATAATTTTATCTAATTCTCACTGCATCTATGTTTCCGAAAATGTTTTTGCAATTAGAAAAATGCAAATTCTGTTATTTCCGAATACATTCTGCACATAAGAAAAACTGGTAAATATCACTAGAGGGTAGAAAGACAAGCGTGTCGAACAGATCAATGGAAAGAAAGAAAGTTTATTTTTGCGAGATATATACGCAACCAAAGAGATGAGTTGATCATTATGATAATTTATCAACTCACTCTTAAAATTCAAAACAGAGAGGCAAAATCACGCGTCTGATCATAATAGCGCGCAATTCGGATCTAAAGAAAACATTTTTCTTTCTCGTCAGAAAAGAAATGCAGACAGTAGCAATTTTTCCGAATCCAACCAATTAGAAATATAGTTTTCCAGACTACTAACTCGTTGTCCAACACCCCAAGCCATAATCGGACACGATAAATAAAAATTTATTTTAAAAATCTTAAGGCGTTTAATTTGAACCGGAGTTTTATAGATGGAAAGCGAACGTTCTTACAACTCGACCATACAGAGAAAAATATATATCGAGATTTAAGCCTGAAATCCTTAAAAATTCTGAAGTCATTTATAACATGCAATAAATATAATATTTACTAGATTTTTGGTTTTACTCGTATCTAAACAATTAATGGATAAAATAAATGAGAGTAAAAATGCCAAAATTGATAAATATAACTCTAGGTGAACAAAAACAGAGAAATAAAATTCTGATATAATAATTTTTAATAAATATGATAATCATTAATACAAAATCCCGGTAGGTATGAAAAAAGTTGATAAAAGATAATATTTAGCAGTGAGAATGTCTGTTATGACACCAGATTATTACCATCCAGTGCCCCGCCTCCCAGTTTTTGTATTTTAAAATATTGAATAATTACACACACACACACACACACACACACACACACACACACACACATATATATATATATATATATGTTTAAAAGACTAACATTTTGTGACTATTAATTTTAATGATCAACTTTTCCAAGTTATGAATATTCTTGCTCAGACAAGAAGAAAATTTGGTCCTGAATACATAGAAATGTAACCCTAATGTCAGATGGCTGGTATTAATCTTTTTTTATTGATTTAACAGATAAGAAGAAAATTCTCTAAAGTTGGGTGAAATAAGTGCAATTGCTTTTGTCAGGAAAAGTAAATGGATTAACTGAATATTTGTAAAAGATTCGTAAACGTAACATTGACGTAGTGTTTTGACCTATGCGTGACTCCAGGTCAAATTGGAGTGTGAGTATTTCCTGTTTTCGGTTACTTGAGTTTTTGATATGGACAGTCAAGCAATACGAGAGGGTAAGTCGCTCAGCAGTGAGGGCCTAAGCCTCAGTCGAAATGGATAACATGTTTTCATTTCGAGCTGGTAAAACTTATGCAAGGAGAGAAATTGAATTCCCCATAACTAATTTTACCATGCCGGTTTTGTGCCTTTTCAATAAAATCAGGTTGGAAAACGAAATTGGGCCCGTGATTTTTCAGAAGACTGTATGAAATCGGTGATCTACAAGAGCTGACTGAGCAAGCCATCGCTCCTGAGAAAATTGTTACTGTAATGAGATACTAAAACGCCAGCCAATTCATTTTGCGTCACACAGATTTGAACTTGCTTATAACTGTGTACATAAACGATATATATATATATATATACACCCGTGGTGTTGCAGTGTTATATTGGTTATATTCCGTTCGCCAGCTACCAGAAACCAGGGATCGCGTTATATTTGGTTTTAACTATATATCGTCCTCTCGCGTGTCTTGACTCACCTAGCCAGGTGATGACAGGCATTCCTGTTTTGGCAAACGAACAAACACAACGCGGGTGGATTGGTCGAGTTTCAGGAAGGGTTGGCTCGAGTACGCCCGGGGTTCGTGTTATATATATCAGGTAGCCTGACGATTGCGCTTAGCATGAAACAGTCTGTCGCCCTTGATTGTTGACTGAAATGTTCGCTCTTTTATATCTACATACGCTCTATCTCTGATATGGAACACGTTATCTTATAAGTATAGCACACCTTAAAACTACATTAATCATATATATATATATATATATATATATATATATATATATATATAACACTTAAGATACAACATTCTAAAATATTGCATTATCTGAGCAAGCTATATATATATATATATATATATATATATATATATAAACGCAAATTTATGACTATACTCGTTTTGAAAAACCCTCCGCGTATATATGCGGAAGGAAAAAATGGTTGTAAAAAAAGAAAAAGTTAAGCACATGAACATCAGCCAAAGCGATTTGGACCGAGCCAGTACGTAGCGCAAAGAAGATAAAATCCGAAAACGAGTAATCAATATCAAATATATATATATATATATATATATATATAAATATATATATATGTGTGTGTGTGTGTGTGTGTGTGTGTGTGTGTGTGTGTGTGTGTGTGTGTGTGTGTGTGTGTGTGTGTGTGTGTGTGTGTGTGTGTGTGTGTGTGTGTGTGTGTGTGTGTGTGTGTGTTCAGTTTACTTAGTGCAACAGTTTGGTGTGTTGTAACTTTTTATCGATTCGTCTTTCATTGCAGTATTTTTAATACCCGCAAAATCATTTGGTGTTATTCTATACACATCTGCAGGGTAGTTGAACATAAACTGGTCCCAGAATTAAATCAAATATTCGACAGGGTAAAGATGATTTTATAAGGAGGACTGTATCAATAAAAGGCGTCACCTAGTTCCTATAAGAAGTAATCACATGGCTTTCTTTTAAATTCTTGAAAATGCAATTTTATTTATGTCGCATAAAGCCTAATGGGCTAAAGCGTTGGTGAAAACTGCAATGCATTGTCACGCGGACTAGACAAAATAGGATCAGACTTGCTAATGCAGATGCCAATTTAGTGAAATGGGTCTAAGGGGGTTAACGCCTGAAAATAAGTATGAACTCCTATTTAAACAAGGTTGGTGCTATTTTATCTTACTACCCCAAGCACGAAAAATGCGTATTTCTTTTGTATAGGCAGATCATTTGTCAACATACTAAGAAAATATATCAATAACATGACAAAAGGTTGTCCGTTAGGGATCCTCAAGCTTTCTCGTTACATAATCATTTCTTGAATTCGATTTGACATTAAGGACCAGTCTGATTTTTTTTTTTCGGGAAGGAGAATTGAATAGGTTTGTTATAAAATTCAAGGAAAGAAAGAAAAAACATCCACTTTTATGCAATGTCGACGATTTTGATATCCTTTATTATTTTACGTTCCTGAAGTAGGAATTTAGATGGCTATGCAAAGCAATCTTTGAGGGTTATATCTCTGTACAGAAAGTTCGCAAACATCGACGTGAGATTTGCCGTTCTGTTGTATTTCTCCAGTACCACCTGCAGTCATACACAACTGCACATCTTGATATTTTTACAGGCTATACTAGCAAACGCACGCCATGTTGCCTTGTTGCAGGCTGCCTATTGAAAGACCATATTTCAATGATCGTGGAATCGTCTGTTTCTCTTGATGACACACCTGTTGGGCTTGTGTGAGCGGCTTGGTTTTCGATGGCTGCAAGACAGCACGGCGCATGATGCATTTTAAATTGATCCTCAAAGGCCTCTGTATAATCTCAAAATGCGCATAATTCTTCTACGTGCCCTGTCCCATCAGGACGTAGGCGATCAAGGCTTTCCACGATTCCTTATCTCTGGTGGCTCTGAGCACGCCTTTTCCTGTTACACCATGAAACCCTTGTTCCGTCATCTACCTGATCTGGTCCTACAAATATATTATCCGTTGCTTTTCTCCGTCTTTTTTCCCCTCTATCTGGCTTGTTAGTATCAGGTTCTCCAAGCCCTCCTTTCTGATTGCATGTCCCAGGAACGTCAGCTATCTCTTCCTGTTGCTCGGTATTAATTTCCTTTTTGTTTCCATCCTTTCCAAAACCTCATCATTGGTCACATGCACGATCCCTGATATTCGCAGCATCCTTCTGTAGAACTACATTTCAGTTGCGTCAAGTTTTTCCTCCTACAGAAGGTAGCTGAAGAAAGAAAAGACTACAACTAAACTGCAAGAAAACCGAATGCATGGTCATCAGTGAAAAGGGCAGCTCAAAATGCCAAATACAGGTGGGGGATACTAGAATCAAGCAGGTACAAAAATTTAAATACCTGGGAAGTGTTATAACAGAAGACTGAACGTGCGACACAGAGATCCAAAGGCGAATTGGCATGGCAAAGAAAGCATTTCAGAGGTTGAGTAATGTATTAGAAACAGGACAATTTCGCTAGAAACAAGGAAGAGAGTACTGGGTTGCTACGTGTTGTCCGTTCTACAATATGGCAGTGAATTCTGGACAATATCATCAAAGATGAAGGAAGAGATCTTATGAACGCCAAAAAGAAAACCAAAATAGTATCAACATGAAGCATGAAGAAGGGATATATAAAATGTTTGCAGAATTTTCTCATGAAATATGTTGGTGAAAGTTTCTAAAAAATTAAATAAAGGATTAAATTAATTTAAATAAAGGATTAAATTAATTTAAATAAAGGATTAAATTAATTTAAATAAAGGATTATATGAGGATACGGGTGTATGCACTAAGAATAATGTGAACAGAGGAACGGGTAGCAAAAATGGAAATGGTGTCCTGAGTCGGTTACTTTCACTTTCCAGTTAACGCTGTTGAGAAACTACATAAATATATATGTTCTACTGTTTTCTATCTATGGGTTAAATAGAAGTATATATCTGGTCCTCTTGTCTTGGGTTATATACAAACCTTAAAAATCCAGCTTGGTGATGTGTAGTATACAAATCAACTTCGAAAATCTATATGTCCTTGTATCCGCAGCAGCTTCACCTTGAGTAGAAAGGTTGTGACCCTATACTACTGGGAGATGATACATATTCAGCTGAACGATCGTTGAGAGCATGATACAGGGATTCAAATATTATGGACGTTTGATGAGCCCAAAAATGGTAGCCTGTTTTCATGTAATTTAAATATTAGCAGGACAAAATATTTTTCATTAATACGTTCACAGAAAAGAAGTACCCACCGTTCGTGCTGAGGACATTAAGAAAAAAAAAACGCTTTCTCTTATTGCTTCCCCTAAACCCCGCTCAGTCATCCACTTGCTCAAATCCCTCAAGTATTGTTGTGACGTAGCTCAAACATGTGACATATGGTTCACAATATATAAACGACTAATCTCGAATAGCGACAATGGAGTCGGCAGCTGACTGCTAGTAGCGTCGTTGTCTACCCATCTCACTAGTTTTTGCCATCCTACACGGACGTGTACTACTGTATCTACCGAGAATAAACGCACTAGTTACTTATATCTGTGTATTGTTATTCTTCCAGGATACAACAAGTATGTTACCCGTTGCTTTCCCCTGTCTCTCTTTCTCTCTATCTGATTTACAAGTCACCAAGTCTTTCTTCCCCATTACATGTCCCAGAAACTTCAGCTGTATTTTCCTGATGTTAATTATTAGCTTCAATCCTCTCCAAAGCCTCATCGTTGCTCCATGAATCCTAAGAATCGTTCTGTAGATCTAGTCTTGTTGCTTCGAGTCTCTCCTTCATCTTTGAGGAGATTGTCCCGCATTCAATGATATATTGAAGTTCAGACATCACATCCCAGCAAATCTAATCATGTTTTGCCTATTGTATTGCAGGTTTTAACAATGATCTAACACATTAGACCATTATCACGTAGAAAAGTTCTCCGTTGAGAGATTGGAGACTTAAACCTAACCTGCCTGCTGTTGAGTGCGGCCGTTTCTCATACTTGACTGCACTCACTAAAGAGAAAGTTTACGTTAATAAAAAAAACAATTTCGGATAAAAGTATCTACACACACACACACGCGCGCGCGCGCATGCACACATATCTATCTATCTATATCGATAGATAGATAGATAGATAGATAGATAGATAGATAGATCGTGTGAGATGAACAAAATAATGACTAAATTTCAACTCATATATATAGCAAATTTTACAAAATTATCTATTAATACGAAAGATTAATTTCATTCAATAAAATCAACATTGGTTTCAACCACGGTCTCCAGATGTCTTTCTGGTGGTGTGAAATGCATTATGATGCTCTTTTTCTAAAAAAACGCTGCCCAACTGACCCTACTATGCTGCGTTGTCGAAAAAATTTAAAATAAAAAAAACACCCATGCGTGAAATTGAAAATATAAATGTCAACAGTTTACCCATCACACCCTGGATATACAGGTTGTATCAAAATGTTTTGCAAACTTTCGGGGCGTGTTCCTCATACAAAAACGAGAACAAAAGTTCATATAAAAATATGCCAGCAAATCCTTCGTTTTTTAGTTAAGTTTAAAGAACCTTTGCTATAGCTAGCGCTGTGTTGCATTTGTTATCCGTGTATAAATATACTCCTGGTATTTGGCTAGTCTGGCTTCAAGGTTTAACATGTGTAGTAGTAATTTAACTAAAAATTTCGTTTACTAATGGCAGGATATTTATATTGTGAGCAGGCAGATAGGATGTTTACTTATGGCTGTACGAACGGTAATGAACGCGAAGCTGCATGCATGTCAGACTGCGTTTCCAGACCGAAGGCGACCGAATCATCCAACCTTTGCTGCTGCTTATCGTTGCGTTTCTGCTAAAGTTAGTTTAAGTGTGAGGGACCTAACCCCAAATTATTTTTGACACACCCTCTATCTATCTATCTATCTATCTATCTATCTATCTATCTATCTATCTATCTATATAAGTAAATTGCCCTGACGATGCATATGCTAAAACCTTGGTAGGTCTGTTGGCTCTAGGTTAGCTACTTATTTATTTGCTCTGCTATTTTATTGAACGCTTTAGGTGTTAGGTTCCTCGTCTCGGTTTTTTTTTCTTTTGACTAGTACTTTGACTAATGTTCAAGTGCTTAGTTCGTTTCTTTTTTTGTTTCCATTATTTCCCCTCCGCCTTTATACTCGGTGGGTTTTTCGGGACGTGTTCAAAGATAAATTCACACACACACACACACACACACACACACACACACACATATATATATATATATATATATATATATATAAACATATGAATGTCTATTATGTTTAATAACGAGCCGTTCTAAACATCGTATTTTGGTTTTAATTTCAGCTGAAAATAAAGACAAAATTTCTCCAAAATTTGGATAATTTTTTGTTAAGTTGGTTCTAAGCTTTCGGTTCACATGAGCCATCTTCAGAAAGGTTACGAGGATGTTAACATAAAAACATCCACCATCATCGACGATATTATCTTGTGTTGACATAAAACTTTTCTAAGCAACGATAATAGTTACCAAAAATAGCAAACGCAGTCCGTAAATTTGTAATGCGGTTCTATGACGTCACACCGCGTGAGAGCTCGAAATGATAACAGAACCATACATTTAAATGCAATGTCATGTGTAATGACCAGATTTAAACGTGATTTTATTAAGTGTGAGTTGTTTAGATTTAATTTGTAATGCGGTTCTATGACGTCACACCGCGTGAGAGCTCGAAATGATAACAGAACCATACATTTAAATGCAATGTCATGTGTAATGACCAGATTTAAACGTGATTTTATTAAGTGTGGGTTGTTTAGATTTAATGTAGATGGTCTTCAATATCTGAAAGTTCTTTTTACTGTGTGTATAAGTGAAGATTGTTGTATTATTGATTAAAATCTGTTATGTTAACGTCCTTGTAACCGCTCTGAAGATGGATCATGTGAGTCGAAAGCTTAGAAATAACTTAATAAGAAATTATCCAAATGTTGGAAAATTTTGTCTTTATTTTCACCTGAAATTAAAGCCAAAATACGTTGTTTAGAACGGCTCATGGTTAAACATAATAGACATTCATTGTCTCTTATATTTAACAGTATATGCTTAGAAAATTATCTGCCGCCTCGATACACTATATATATATATATATATATATATATATATATATATATATATATATGCATCCGCAGACAGATCTGTTTTGCTGTATCACAGCTCATCAGTACGGTTATACATCCGATTGCTTTTAGCCAGGATTGAAACCCGACCGAATTGTCATCAATCGACGATTCTACCTCTGAGCTATGGGCGCTCGGTCAGTAGCTGAGAGTGTTCAAATTCATTGTTGAATAAACGGTGAGTAAATAATTGTGAGTAGCTACTGTTCTCAAAGTCTACCATTTCTCCATAGTGCTCAATCGGCGGGCGAGAGCGTTTGGCAGCAGCCATTCTTTAAAATATCTTTCGTTAAATAAGGCCGACAAGTAAGATTTAATTAAAGCCTAAATTCGTAGGCATTACAGACGAAGAGTTCAAAATATATAAAAAACGCAGAGAAAACAGAAAATATATAATGACAAAAAAATCAGTCTTTATATTTTACTGTTGCTGAAACTAAAAGTTTCGCGTGGACTCATAGAGATTGTCAATTATCATAATTATCAAGCAGGGAAATAGAAAAAGACACAAAGTCGCTCATTAAAGAACAACAGAAAACAATAATTTGCTGAATGAGCACGTAGTTATCCGCTTGCGTCCGTGTGTGCATTGCGTACGTATGTGCACTTCCTTTAGTATTTATTTGTCTAAGCGTGTACGTGTATGTTTGTGTGAGTGAGTGAAATAGAGAGAGAAAAGGGGAGAGAGAGAAAAGGAGAGAGAAATATAGAGAGCGATTGGGGAGAGAAAAAAGGGAATAGAGAAAGAGTGTTGAAGAGTGATAGATAGAAAAGAAGAAAGAGAAAAAGGACAGAGGAAGATAGAAAATAGGTGACAGAATGGGAGAGAGAGAGAGAGAAATAAGTGGAAAAATATTTGGAAGAGAAAAGAGGAAATAGAGAAAGGGGTTGAAGAGAAATAGTGATAAATATATAGAGAGAGAAAAAGGAGAGAAAGCGATAGAAAAAAGAATAGAGCGTGGTGGAGAGAGAAGGAGCGGACAAAAAAGAAGAAAAAGAGAGGAGAATGATATATATATATATATATATATATTAGTCATCCACACAAAACCCTGTTTCACAGCTCATCAGTGTGTCTAGACACATCCACTTCTGGCCGGGATCGAAACTCGACCGATTTGGTGTCAGTCAAAGTTGCTACTCCCGGAGCCATAAGCGTATGGAATATATATATATTCACACACACACACGCACACACACACACACACACACACACACACACACAGAGAGAGAGAGAGAGAGAGAGAGAGAGAGAGAGAACGGGAACGACCAACAGAAAAGAAATGACGAAAAACAGTTGACAAAGAATTGTCTCGCAATTAGATATCTTTTACTGAAAATTTTCGCGAATTATTATAGCAAATCTAATTTTATAACTTGACTACCGGCTAAACGCAAAATAAAATGAAAGAACTTTGTGGAGCTACTAGATTTAGTCTTTTAACGCGGTCAGCAATTGCACTTTTTTCTATGCAAAAAACATTAGCCACCAAGGACGAATCCCGTATGTCACCGATTCAGATTTCGCTTGACGATGCCTTTAACAAAAAAAACAAAAACAAAAAAAAACACGTAGAGCAAGCGGTACAGATCTTCATTCATGAAAGATCATTCGAAAGACTTTTTTCAAATACCTCTATTAACAGCTCCGGAAAAGTCGAGAAACGATCATAAGGTCAGTAAGAACACTTTTGAAGATGATAGCGATTCAATTAGATCAGTTGCTACTTGACCCGCTGTGATTATTACATCGTTTTAATATAAAGCTATCAATTTGGGAAGGATATTATAATAATCCAGAACCTATACATACGGATAGAAAATGGATTCAGTACTGAGCATCAAGTTTCTGGGACATGCAATCAGGAAGGAGGGCTTCAAGAAGCTGATACTAACAAGCCAGATAGAGGGAAAAACGGACAGGGGAAGGTAGAGGATAACATATTTGAAAGACCTGATCAGGTGGATGACTGAACAAGGGTTGCGTGGTGTAATAGGAGAAAGCGTGCTAAGAGCTATCAGAGGATAGGGAGATGTGGAAAGCAATGATCGCCTACGTCCTGAAAAGACAGGGCACACAGAAGAAGAAGAAATATAAAAAAAATGAAAGGGGTCAAAGACAAGGATGTGTCTCTCCACCGGAATTATTCAACCTAACTACTGAGGCGAGCTTAAGAGTATTATAAGTATTAACTATATGTAGTTAAGGTAACGGTTAACCATAGATTTGAACTGTTTAATGTTATAGTGGGCGAGGAAGCAACATCTTGGGATTCGGTTTGAGAATGTAGTCGTTTGTGGGCAAAAAGCTGCTAGAGAGGAACTTGCAGTTCACAAATGGAATACGAAATTCGGTACTATGTACGTAGCGTATCGGGCCTAAGCCGCGAAGATTAGGGCAAGTTGAACTAAGGAGTCTAGTCTATCTGAATACTGCCCAGGGATATAGCGACAGAGCAGTGAGGGGGTTGCGACATCTGTTCTGTGAGAAAGGGGTTGTAGGGTCGAAAATACTTCGTCAACCACAAAGACGAAGAGACGCTTTTGAACTCTATCGAGACTGGAAAATGAATCCTGGGTTGCAATAATCTATTTTCGACCTGATGTGACTCTTTTAAAAGTAGAGAATAACAGAATCGAGGTACTTGCCGGAGAGGTACAGGAAATTGACAAAGTTTCCAGTATCTTTAGCGATGGGTCGTATGTACAAGACCCACATGGCGTTTGGGTTTATTTTAAGTCCCAATAATCGATGAAGACAAGGGTCCTCTATGGGGGAACATAGATTTATCACAAAGAAGAGATCAGCTGTTCATTTTGAAGTTGCACCGACATTCCCAAATAATTGGTGTATTGAAGCAAAGAACGCTCAATATTAACTGGTTCAGAGTGAAGAAGTGTGTATGATCAACGGTTAAAAACATCAATTTTGCCAAAATGTCTAAGGCATGTATTTCACATAACGGAATTAAATCATTAATTGATTTCATTTTTGACGATTAATCAATCTTTTGAAAGTTTTTTAAAGCAAAAAATATTTTCTATTGTAAGAATATTTTAAAGAGAGTAATTATTTAAAGAGAGTAATTATTTAAAGAGAGTAATTATTTAAAGAGAGTAATTATTTAAAGAGAGTAATTATTTACTGATGCATGTATTACTAATTAACCCCTATCTGGGATGAGAAAAGGTGGATTCATACATTTCCCAAATGTATTTGCGCATAAGTGATTATAATGAACCAGACTGGAATTGAAACACGGATCACCAGTCTCTAATTTCGTACCTTCATCTAGTACACCAACCACACATCTATGATTACAGCATGTGGTATTTCCAAGCGGTCACCCCGTTATATATTCTCTAAACGCAGTGTGTATTTTTGCCCAGAAGTGTATTTACATTGAACAAGTATTGGCTGATGAAAAAATGAAAAACTGGCAAATTAAAAAAAAGAAAATAAATATTGTTTTGAATGATCGGGAATGCAGACGCCGGGTGGCAAGCAAACTTGTATTAAGACAGCTCTTTTCAAAAGTCACGAAATATAAACGCAAAAGTTTCTTTACATTAGAATAAATATCGTTTCGGAAAATTAAGGAAATTAAAAATACGAGGCCAGCTTTGCATTGAGTGAGTGGGATTGTTTTGTTTCGGTAAACAGCCGTAGCCAAGGTCAGAGAATATAAACCATTGGAAAGCCAATAATAATAATTCGAACATAATAAACAATGTGAGTGGCAAAAATATGACTCATTAAAGCAAAACTCGGCCATATAAGAGAAAGGGATCAGGGAGAAGCATATGAGTTCAAGAGAGCGAGCCGAGAAGGCGAAGAGAGCGAAAAGAGGACTACCCAGCCAGTTAACAGCCCTCATAGGTGTTTGATATCTCTTCGACCGCCGTCTATTCCACACCACTGTCACCGAGTAAGAAGAATAAAAATACAATTGTATATTTTTATATATCTGTGTCGCTAGCCATTGTTGATGTCAAGCCGATCGTCAAAATTTAGGTTTGCATTATAAAATACACAAAGAGTAAATAACAAGCCATCTAGGTAGCGAGCAAGTGCGACCTTGCTTAATTTTGGCTAACCGGTGATTCGTGATATGACAGTAAGCTATGCACTAATGATGCCGAGGATTACGATATCCATATTCCACCTAAGTTATCCTTCAGTTTATCTGTTTATCTGCGGAGTACCTCAGCAGTATTTGTGAAAAGAAAATTCATTTTTAAACAGGTCTTGTTTTTAATAGTGCCAAACATCTAGAAATAAAAAATGACTATATGAGCCTCAGAAAGTCATGCACCATAACTTTACTTTGAACACACTGTTCATCCTAATACATCTGACCACATTTTCGATCTAATACATGCCAATCTGATCAGAAATTCAAAGAAAAATTACTAAGAAGAAAATAAATTGAAAGTTCGCTGATTACACAAATATTTCCCACTAGCAGTATAGCCCGGCGTTGCTCGGGTGTAATGAAAGCGTTAAAACTAATCCATGGTTCTGGAGCTCAGACTCTTTGAATGTTGGCACGAAAGACTAAAAAGCAATAGTTGTTTCCAGTTAAAGCGAAACCGTAGACTGAAAGAAAAATGAATGGAATTAAGTCAAATTTTGATTTCCTGGTATCGATATCAAATACGTTTTTTTCATTGTAATCCTGTACTTAATAACATCAGTCGTAAACTGAATTTTGAAGGCTAAATAAGTCCTCTGAGCAAATGGTATCATGGCTGAGACTAAGAACTACAATTATACCTACTTAGAGCCAAACCCGAAGCAAAAACTAAAATAAAAGGGCTGAAAAAATACAGACATACAGGCAGATAAACAGACACACACACAAACAACTTGCCTTATATATATATATATATATATATATATATATATATATTATCCATTTTCTGCACTATTGTAAAAACTGCAATTTTGAAACTTCTGAATATCGTTTCTTATGTCTTTGTTTATGAGTGTATCAAATTTGATAAAAATCGGACCACTCCTTCTGTAACCCGATTTTTTCGATTATCGATTTTCGATATTTATCGGGAGTACCTCGACACAAAACCTAGCTAAGAACACTCGCAGACGCTTATAGCACAACTGTGTAAATTTTCCAGAAAATCGGTTCAGCCGTTTCGGAGTCTATAGGTTAAGGACACACTCACACACACAAACACACACAGAGACAAGTTCCATTTATAAATAAGTTTAGATAAACCTCAGACCACGCTCAAATACATTTCCTCGTATCATCGAAAAAGAAATTGTCGCAAAAGGACATATACGAACTAATAGAGAGAACAAGATCTACTCCATTCTACTCGAAGTGGACTGATTTAAACCTAGCAGTCGTTAAAGCTTTCAATACGAACAAAAAATCAAAAATCAAAGAACATTCTAGTCAATTGATTTGATAAGGTTTTTTAGTAATATTTCCTAAAATATTCCAACGCACTTTCTTTTCACACAGGCTTGTATCTAATTTTGACAGGAAGACGCCTACCTAGCACACAGAGGTCAGACGCGTTGCCCATTAAAAACTTTTTATCTTTGCGTCATTATCCATAATTATGAATTGGTTGTGAATCAGACGGATTAGTAAACATTCAGAATAACCATTCAAGTAACAAAAAAACTAGAAAGAAACTCGGTGAATTCAGAAAAACGTAAGACAACTGAATATTAGTGGCGGCTCTTGCGATTTAACAATTCAGGAAGAATATCTGCATATTTCGTCAATCCCCTCGTCGGATGTCGTTCTTTGGTAAGTACGATAACTTGACGCTCAAAATCAGAGTGTTGATTAACAATAAGGGAAGGGCCAAATGAACGATGAAAGTCGTCTGCAAAAAACCTTTAATTGACGAATCACAAAAAAGATCGAGCAGCAATTACGTAATCGTAAAAGGACCAACGAGTGTTCCATAATTACGCGAGAATCGAATAATTTCTTCAAGGTCATGAATATGCTCGAAATGTTGTCAAAGTTATTCAAGTTAAATTATTTCTGAAAGATAAAAGAGATTTTTGACTGGACACCCTTGATAAAACAATTTCGAAAATTTCTGCTTTGACCGATGAACCGGTATCATTAAAAAATGAATTTCACAGGAACAAAATATTCGTTAACGAGACAAGACGAACATCAGGCGGCTGAGAGTTTTTTTTTTTTGTATTCAGTTAAGTGCCATACGTGGTACATGCTTGGACGAGCATGTCTCGAAAGCGACATGACTGCCTGGACAGAAAATTTTCCCGCAGTAGGTTGCCATTATTTTCTACGATAGATTGGTTGCAAGCCAAGGCTATAGAACCTAATCTGTTATTTAGCTGGAGGTCGGAGAGTAGTTGCGAGTAAGTGAATGCAACGAATTCAACTGGAATTCGAACTAATTCCGAGCCGATATCCACTGCACCACAACGTTATTGTATCTTTATAGAAATTAAATTTTTAGACAATCGCACCTACCTCCCATTAGCATGGACCAGGCTTGCCTCCCAGAGAGTAAAACACTACGCCTCCTTGGTCTCACACTTAGAGCGGACCTCAAATGGAATGAATATCGAATCCATTGCTAAATCCGCTGCTATGAAAGTCGGTTCTCTGTGCAGGGCCCGGAAGTTTTTTTCCGCCTGAATCTATCCTGCACATTTATAAATCTACCATCCGCTCGTGCATTGAATACTGCTACCATATCTAGTCGGGTACTCCTGCTATTCTCCTCGGGCTTCTAGACAAGGTACAGCGGAGGGTCTGTAATGTGATCGATACCAACTTGGCAGACCGCCTGCAGTCTCTCTCACCGGCGCGACGTGGCTTCCCTGTGTCTCTTCTATAAATACTTTCACGGCTTCTGCTCCAATGAACTTGGATCACTGCTGCCCCTAGATACGAATTTGCACGAGATACTAGATTAGCAACTAGATCCCACCCTTTTACAGTGAAACCGATAAAATGCAACCGCAGCTTCTACTCCAACAGTTTCTTTTCTCGCACTTCCCGACTGTGGAATTCCCTTTCACATGATTGCTTCCCCGACGGCTACAATCTCTAGGAGTTTAAATGTAAGGTCAATAGACACCTCCTAACACACTAATTCGCTCCCATTCTTTCAAACACTCTTCCCATCTGCCCAACCCTCATCCTCGGTATCCTTACCCATCTATCACCTTCCTTCTGACATTTCCTACACCTAACCACTCCTCCTCTTTACCTTCCCCTATGTAGCCCCATGCGCAACAGTGGCAATGGAATGCCTTGCTTGGGGTGAAATGATTAAAAAAATTGTTTTCGGCTGGGGTTCGATTTTAATTTATTTAATTTCAATTTATTTTATTTATCAAACTTTTCGTATCCGACATTCTTCCGTTATTAATTTAGTAATAGCAGGATATTACCTGAAAAAGACCGATGTATATTAATTGTAGAGGATTCGTAGTTCGTGGCACGTTTAAACACCTGCTTGCGCTATAAGCATTGTCTTCAAAACGGCATTTTTCAGTTCAAAATGGCCGGGACGGTCTTGGGGTAAGACAACTCAACACTACCGACTCAACCCCGCCGACTGAACGCTGGGAAAACTTAGTACCATAAAAGCAAAAGGTAAATCGGAAATAGATTTATTTTTTAATAAATTAAATTGACATATAAAAAAATAATTCAGTAAAATGCATGCTTTTAATTCTATTTTCACTGTTTTCTTTCTTTTTTTTTTTTTCCTCAATTGGAGTAGATAGACTAAACTATCGCCCGGTTCACATTCCACCCACGTCTATTGAACAGGTGTAGAGGCTCATCCCTTGTTCTCTGTTTAGGATGTGGTTTCCGGCTTTCTCTTTTCAAATCTTTTTACTCTTTTCTTTTTTCTTTTTTTTTTTTTCAATTGGAATAGATAGACTAAACTATCGCCCGATTCACACTTCACCCACGTCTATTGAACAGGTGACGAGGCTAATCCCTTGTTCCCTGCTTAGGATGTGGTTTCCGGCTTTCTCTTTTCCAATCTTTTCACTCTTTTCTTTCTTTTTTTCCTCAATTGGAGTAGATAGACTAAACTTTCGCCCGGTTCACACTCCGCCCACGTCTATTGAACAGGTGTAGAGGCTCATCCCTTGTTCCCTGTTTAGGATGTGGTTCCCGGCCTTCTTTTTTCCAATCTTTTCATTCTTATGTAGCCCCCTGCGCTTCAGTGGCATAACCGCCTTGCTTGGGGTGATATGATAAAAAAAAAAGAATAAATTAATTAAAAAGAAATTAATTAAAAAATATAATTTAGTAAAACATTTGTTTTTAATTATTAGTTAGTAGACAAACTAAAAAAATACAAAAAAGTTTTTGTTTTTAATTATCTTTTATATAACAAATTGTAATATAATCTATTTTTTAAAATAAAGTAAATCGATATTCTAAAATATTTTAAGAAAAATATTCACTAATTAAGGTTTTTTATATGTCCCGGAAACGGATATATATATCATTCGGGGTATTTAAGTAGGTAAGGCAAATGTAACCGGGTAGAGCAATCTAGTACATAGACGTAATAGACTGTACCCGTCGTATGCAGTATCCTGAGACGTAGGCGTAATCAATAGTCGTAGATCTAGCGGTAGACCTCTAGTGGTAGATCTCTGGACGTCCTCGCCTTAGTTTATATTTATGGCTGAGACCAGCCAATCACATTCCAGTGAGGGGGCACCAAGTTGTATACATATTCATTACCTATTGATTACATCAGCTTTTATCGTTAGTGAATTACTTTTATTCGGTTATAAAAAAAATGCTTTTCTGGTGCTTAGTTTTCTTGCTCTTGAGTTGTCTTGGTGCTCAGTAGATGTTCTTCAGTGGGCAGTTTTGAATTATTCTGAGAACCCTTGTTTCTATGGTTTGTTATCCACTGCTTTTCCCTGTCTCTCTTTTCCCTCTATCTGACCTGTGAGTATCAGGTTCTCTAAGCCCTCATTCCTCATTGCATTTCCAAGGAACTTTAGCTGTGTCTTCCTGATGCTCAGTATTATTTCCCTTTTATCCTTCCTTTTCAAAACTGCTGTAAGCGTTTAGTGACAGATGTGCGTTGTGGTGCAGTAGATATCGGTTCGGAAAGAGAAATCGGTGAGACGAGTTCGAATTCCAGTTGAATACCCTGCATTCACTTAAGCACTGGTACCCTTGGGAAAGGTATTAATCCGTCCCTTCCCTCCAGTTATGGGTTAAATAACAGGGTAGGGCTTGGGGACCCTGCCCTTAAAAAAAAACAAATCTCAATGAATCTTGATACTCGAAAAGAAAAATGTATTACTAGGATCAAAACTTATATAAAAACAACAATAAATTGTTGAAAGAAAAAGGTATTACCAGCAATAAATAAATAAAAATTTAGTTGCCATTAAATGACCCACTGAGGTTGATATGCCATAAAAACAAAACAACCAAACAACCTTTTCAAAACTTCATCATTGCTCACATGCTCGATACATGATATCCGCAGGATCCTTCTGTAGAACCACATTTCAGTTACTTAAAGTTTTTCCTTCATCTTTGATGATAATGTTCAGCTTTCACTGCCATATTGAAAATCTGATATTACATAGCAATCCAATACTCTCTTCTTTGTTTATAGCAAAATTTTCCTGTCTCTTAATAATCTACTCAAGTTCTGGAACTCGTCCTTCCCCATGCCAATTCGCCTTCGGATCTCTGTGTCGCACTTTCTGTATTCTGTTAGAACAATTCCCAGGTATTTAAAATTTTGTACCTGCTTGATTTTAGTATCCCTACCTTTATTTGGCATTTTGTGCTCCTCTGTTTGTTGATGACCATACATTCGGTTTTCTTGTAGTTTAATTGTAGTCCTTTCTTTCGACTCTCTTCATCTACCTTTTTGAGGAGGTCTTGTAGTTTTCTTTCCGTGTCGGCTATCAGCACTGTATCATCTGTGTATATTATGTTGTTCACACTGTGACTGCCGATAACGCATCATGGCATAATTTCTAGGGTCCTCAGAATAGCCTCACTGTACAAGTTGAATAGATATGCGTCTGATCACTGGGTCTATTTATGATATTACTGCGATGGAATTGTAAGGAAACCGGATGACATACCATGATTTTATATCTGCGAAACATTCTAACAACAAGACAAAACAGAAGATACATGGATGACAATGTATTGATTGCAGGCTTAGGAATGAAATCTTATACAATTTAGAAAAAAAAACTTCCAAGATGTAAACTAAATTTTTGAAAGACATAAAAATCAAGTAGATACAGAAATTTTAAAATCTGGCTTCTATAGAAATAGTCAGTTAAGTGTCATACGTGAAAGAGACATGACTGACTGGGCAGAAGATTATCCCGCAGTAGGTTGCCATTGCTTTCTGCGGTAGACTGGCTGCCGACCAAGGCTATAGAACCCAATCTGTCCTGTTATTTAACCCATAATTGGAAGGAAGTGACGGATTAATACCTTTCTCAAGGGTATTTGCGCGTAAGTGAATGCAACGAATTCAACTGGAATTCGAACTCGGCTCGTCGATTTGTCGTTCCGAGTCGATATCCACTGCACCACAACGCACATCCTCTATAGTACCAGCAAAGTGAAATTGTGACGCAAAAGTTCGATTGCCTCCTCGGAACAGCTGCATATGTCTTCCAAATCTAAACAACATATTAGAAGATAAGCAATTTAAATTAGAAATAAAAAAGTTTCAGAAGAAAGAACATATCATTTTCATTGGCGCAATATCGTAAAGAATTTAATTTATTCTTTGCTGATCTCTTCTTTTATAATGATTGTGTTGGTGACTAGAAGCTTTCAGTTTCACCAAAACCTGATTCCGTCATACATATAATATAGCCGTTTGGCTTTGCAAGAGTTGGTTGGAAGTGAACGAAAATCAGAGTAGAAGAAAGTGTCGATAGTGTGAATATGCGTAAGATGGCCCTCAACTTGCCCGGAAGTGATCGACACACTTAATCCTTCCATTGGGCCACATATGGAATAAGACATGCAGAATCTAGTTATGAAACCGCAACGTACAGCTGCTGACACTTTTTGAAGAATGTCCGTCATGCGTAGCACTCTTCATTTGCTGGTTCAACCGTTGAGACCTTTCATTATCCGCTTGTTTTTTTTTTAATCGTATCACCCCAAGCAAGGCATTCCACTGCCACGATAGCGCAGAGGGTTACATAGAGCGATTGTGTATGCGAAATGTCAGACGGAGGGTGGTAGACGACTTAGGATGTACATAGGGAGAGGGTTGGAGAGAGTGGGTGTGAGTTAGTGTGTTAGGAGGTGTCTATCATATGACCTGTGGCCACGTGACTGATTTTTCTGAGATAAAGATTGACGATGGCGAAAAAGTGAAGAGAGAGAGAGAGAGAAAGAGAAAGAGAGAGAAAGTGGAGGAGAGAGTCTGTTTCTTAGTAAGAAGAAAAGGAGAGGGTTTCATACAAATAGGCAGGGGCGATCGATATGAAAAGGGTCAGCGATGGAGAAGGGCGGAAATGTGTTTTGTTAATGTGTTTATCAGAACGTAGGAACTAGAGAGAGAGAGATGGAGACAGAGGGGGAAGGGAGATAGGTAAAGTATGGAAACGCTAAATATTGAGTACTTAAGCGATGAACAAAAAGACAATATTCAGAGAACCTGTAGAACGAGTTGGATTTTTTTAAAAATCGTGTCACCCCAAGCAAGGCATTCCACTGCCACTATAGCGCAGGGGGTTACATAGAGGGATTGGGGAGAGGAAATGTCAGAAGGAGGGTGATAGACGAATTAGGATGTACATAGAGAGAGTGGGTGTGAGTTAGTGTGTTAGGAGGTGTCTATTGACCCTACATTTAAACTCCTGGTGGTTGTAGCCGTCGGGGAAGCAAGCATACGGTATGGAATTCCACAAGCGGGAAGTGCGAGGAAAGAAGCTGTTGGAGTAGAAATTGCGGTTACATTTCATCGGTTTCACTGTAAAAGGGTGGAACCTAGTTGCCAATCTAGTATCTCGTGCAAATTCACATCTAGGGGGCACCATTGGTTTAAGTTCGTCAGAGCAGAAGCCATGAAATTGTTCCATCATTAAGGTCTTCGGGCTTGGTCGTGTTTAGCCTGAGTACTCTTCTACCGTGTCGCCAAGGGTGGCCCTACTAGGCGCTCATAACTCCTGACGGCATCACTATCAGTCATTAGACCATAAAATCCCCACCAGCAAGAGAAGAAGCGTCCTTCACAGGCACGCACATAGAAAAAATGCACGCATAGACATATGTATTTACAGTGGTTATTGTAAAAACCATTTCGTCATCAAATGTCACTTTAATGATAACTATAGGAACAAGACAAGAAGAAAGAAAGTACTAGAAAATAATCTAAACTCACCTGAAGCGAGGTGAATGTGTAATGCTCCTCATGCCAATGACATTTTCACCGACCTTCTCTACCACATATGACTCCATTGAATTTCTTTTAATGTGTTGCTCTCGAATTTGTATTTAAATTGGGGTCATCAGGAGAGAATGTGCACCATTTCTCAACGGTTTCACGTGCACACCGGCCCCCTCACTAATGAAAACCGCGTTCTGAGAATGCAACGTGAACCTCATTACGCATTCACGATCAGTCATGATATTTCTTTCTTCCCAGCTCTTCATGAAATGTTTTGCTAAAGATGTTGTCTATCACACACCACGCTTCCGAGTCGGATGCTGGTGGGAATTTAATTCTTGGCAGTTTGGGTTGCGTCCCATCCTTTGATTCAACAGCTTCGATACGCAGCTTTGATTTTCCGACGTCTTATCTGCGTTGACAGAGCGCTGATCCTGAACCGTTTTCAGAGAAGCACAACCGAATTTGTAAGATGAATCTTCGCTCCCTTTTGGGACCTGGATTTCCAACCACAAGCACATGGAAAGTTCGTGCACTTTTCTAAATTCATGGTTTGTTTTTCATTCCGGATTCGTTGCCGATTATTCTATTTGGATTCATAATTCTCCCCCCCCCCACCTTTCGGTGAATCCTGAGGTACTAAACAATAAATAAGAAAAGAAATAAAAGCATAATTTTATTTAAAACTTTTTTTTGTTCTCGATGTTAAACTATTTAAAATATCAATTATTAATCAATAAATTTCAGTTTGATCAATTAACAGATAACAAAATTTTAAACAATAATATAAAAACTTCTCCGAAATAACGAAGTAAACGAAACGAAATTACGTTACAATTCGAAACTCTTTTTCTAGAAATTTATAGAAAATGACAGAATAACAATATAACACCTATAAACCTGTATCTTTGTCAATTAAAAATGCCTCAAAAGCATGGAATCGGAAAAGATTCTTCTCACAAGTACGAAGCACGAGAATAGAAACTGTTAGCATAGAACTTTCGGTTGCATCTCGCAAACTCAACTTTAAATTGATGAGATCTCGCCGACAGTCCAAAATTGTCCTTAAATTCGAAGAGCCTTGGTACTATAATGAAGAACTAATCCAAACAATTACCGTGACAGAATTATAGAAAAAGAAAAGAGAGGTCACCACACGGCACTGGTAAAGTAACTTTAATTTTAAAAATGGCAAGTTCGAAACTTTACTTAAGTCAATGATAACTGCCTACTAGTAGAAATTACTGAGAACACATTTTCAGTAGAAAGCAGTTACTAGATCAGAGAATGAAGTTAGAGATTTCAACTCGACGACAGGAGAAGCAAGAAATTAAGCCTCTGATCTTGATTGGCAGCTATGAAGGAGTCTGTATCATTGCTGTGGATTGTAAACTCTATTTGATTAAAACGAGGATCTGGTAATCATTTGTAATAGTAAACCAATTCTGTTTACTATTCTTCTTTTATGTGCCGTGTCTCTTCAGAACGTACATCATCGTTTTCCACATCTTCCTGTCCTTTGTAGCTCTCAATACCTTTGAGTGGATTTATCTACCAAACCCAGCTGTGTCATCAATTACGTCACCCACTGTTTTCCCCTCTCTCTCATTCTCTCTATTCACCCAGGAGTATCATATTCTTCAAGCCATCGTTCCTTATTACGTGTCCCAGAAGCTGATACTGTTTCTTCCTGATATTAAGTATGTTTCATTTTCGTTTCCATTCTTTTTCAAACCTCGCCGTTGCTCACCTGTTCGGTCCATAGTATCTTCAGCACCCTTCTGTAGAACAAAATTTCTGTTTGTTCTATTCCTTCCTTAAACTTTAAAGAGATTGTCCATTATTCCCTGCCATACATGAGGACAGATATCACATAACAATCCAGTACCGTTTCATTGTTTCCAACGAAATTTTCCTGTCCCTTAGTACTCTACTTTGTTTCTGGGCATGACGATAAACTGAATCCGGCAGCATGGCCTCTGATTGGGAGGTTGTGAGAAGCATCGAATCACCTCTTAATTGCTGTTGTTCCAAGGTCCACCCTGACCCGGAGTGGTAGCACCTGTTAGAGTCCCAGCTATGGGCAAATAGTTAAAAATACACTTTTATAGATATATATACATAAAAATAAACTTTTATAGAAAAATATACATTTTCGAAGGAAAAATATTACCAACAATATATTTTGAGAAAAATAAATTATTACCATAACACATTATAAAAGGAAAAAATTATTCTGAGCAAAACGTTTTTGAATACAAAACTCGAAGACATTTTCAGTTTTCTAAAATAAAAAAGAATAAAAACAAAAAATTTTCATCAAAATCTGACTAAATTAACCTACTCACTATAACTGAACATTAAGAAAATACCTTAAAACCAGAACTTTTTGGCATTAAATAACCCACAGGTTTGGATATTCCATTAAACAAAACTTAAACAAATGTACTCTTCTTATCCTTTCAAATGCGTTCTATGCCATTCCAATACGCCTTCTAATCAAAGCGTTACCTTTTCCGTCTTCTTTTAGACTACTTCCCATGTATTTAATATTCTGTACTTTCATGATTTTATTATCCACGACCTGTAATTGGTATTTTGGGCTCCTCTTTTTACTGATGGCCATGCATTCAGTCTTCTTATAGTTTATGCTTAGTCCTTTCTTCTCGTTTCCCTTCGCTATCTTTTGCAGGAGGTCTTGTAAATTTCTTTCCACGTCTGCTATCAGCACTATGTCATCTGTTTATTTTACATCGTTAAGACTGTGACCGCCAATGACACATCCTGGCAGGAATTCTCGATCTCTCAGAATCGCCTTGCCGTATAGACTGAATAAATCTGGCGAGACACACATGCTTGTCTTACACCTCTTTTTATTTTTGTATGGCTGACGAAATTGTTTTCCTCTCTGTAAGCAGGCGGTTTGTTGACAGTATAGATTCATGATTATTCTAATATCTTTCCCGAATCTGCATAGGTTACCGAGCATCTCTACCACGGCTTTGTGTTTACTATTACTGATGTTATTCTGCGATTATTATCATGATATAATAATTCTACTTGTTCCTTCCTTAGTTAGTTACTTTGTTATTTTGTTTAGTTCCTCCGTCCGTTACGCCACTGAAGAAAGATAACACACTTACTCTCTACACGAGCTTTTCCTTCCCCTCTATCTTTTTATAAACGCTACTTTCCTCAGCCATTCTCTCACCTTTGCCAAACGGAAGGATAGTAAAGAGTGAGAGAGTAGGAGGTGACAGCCTATAGTATTACAGTAGCAGTAGCAGCTTAAGCTGGTGGTTGTAGCAGTAATTGTGTGTGTGTGTGTGTGTGTGTGTGTGTGTGTGTGTGTGTGTGTGTGTGTGTGTGTGTGTGTACACTTTACAATATTGTAAAAATAGGTAGGTTTGTTGCCGCATCTCGCGACCTAATAACGAAATTTCTGGCCTCTACACCCTTGGCCATTACTCAGTTAGTCTTTTCTGTTTACAATGGACACAAGAGCCATGATTTTTCAGTAATAAAAAAAACTTTCTCTATCAAATTCTCTCACAAAATAGTGTACAGTATTTTGATTATGATCTGTGTATACGCCGCTTAATATAAGATTACAGTAAATTAGCTTCTATGGACATTGCTTTTATAGATATTTTAATTAAATTACACTCTGTGTTATCGTTATTTTATTATCCAAGCCCTTTATGTTTGAAGTCGTTATTTTCATTTGTAGTATGAAAAAGTAAAATTTTTCCAGGAAATCATAATTATCCTTCCGTGGAAGTTTCACGGGTTCCGCTAGTAATATATGATTACAGTAAAGTAGCTTCTATGGACATTACTTTTATAGATATTTAAATTAAATTACACTCTGCGTTATCGTTATTTTATTATCCAATACCTTTATGTTTGAAGTCGTTACTATCAATTGTAGTATGACAATGTAAAATTTTTCCAGAAAATCATAATTATTCTTCTGTGGAAATTCCACGGGTTCCGCTAGTTATTATTATTATTGCTGTTCTTATTTAATGCTGATTCAGAACATTCGTTATTTTGTGCTCGTCCTGATTTTCATTAAGCTCGCATTATATATTTAAGAGAAGACAACACTTATCTTAGCTTTCTAAATATGATGTTTCGCCCGACCGATAAAAGAGTAAAAGCGGAATTTATAGCCAATCGTAGAAGCCGTTGCTCTGTCTTTACATTTGTTTCTTTCATTTTTTTCCCGCCCACACAGATTAATCCAATCTGATTTCATTGGGAGAAAAAAAGAGCAAAATTCAAAGTAAGTTAAAATATGAAACAATAAGCTGATTTCTCCAAGGAAATCATCTTTGATGCACGATCATCTTATGAATAGTCAATAACTTATCTCATGAGTATATATATATATATATATATATATATATATATATATATATATATATATGAGAATAGGAGAAGTATAAAAGGAATAACATTCACTCTAAAAAAAAACCCCAAAAATAACACTATTCTTAAAAAGGACTCAATAGAAACTAGAGCGAATAATATTTATTTAGAATTTATAACATAAATATGTTATAATATCACTACAAAAATACCCATTTTCGACACTGTCTGCGTCCTCTCCTATATGTTGTGGCCTTGTTTGGGGCCAGAAATAAAAACATAAAGACAGAATAGCGTTAAACAAATATATTAAGGAAGAAAAATATTTTACAAACATATAGAACATGAAAAGATCACCAGCATGACTGTATTGTTCCATCTGTCATAGCTATCTGCTGGGATAGATTTCTTTTCACAAAGCAGAAGCTGCTATTTATTTATAGTTTGGAAGAGTTCATAGGTCAGTCAGTCAGTTAAGTGCCATACGTGATACACGCTTGGGCGATATGTCTCGAAAGAAACATGACTGACTGGACAGAAGATTATCCCGCAGTAGGTTGCCATTGCTTTCTCCGGTAGACTGGTTGACGGATTAATACCTTTCCCAAAGATATTTTTACGTAAGTGAATACATGGAATTCGAACTCGGCACTCCGATTTGTCGTTCCGAGTCGATATCCACTGCACTACAACGCACATGGGTAAGTTAACATAACAATATATAAGATCAAGTGGATAAGCTTTTGAATAATAACGCGTGTTGCATTCATGTGCTAAGAAGCCATTCTTGGACAGAATATTCACAGTCGATGAAAAATGGATCATTTCAACACAAGCCCAGGTTGAATCAAATTTGTGAATTTGCAAAACCTTTGGACAAAACTGGCTTGTAATTGTTGTTGTACATTAAGAAAGTTAACTCACTTTGATCCTCTTCCATGAACTAATAACTGTAAAGAAGTAACGACTAACTCACCATTCTTAATTCGGCTACTCAAAAAAAAAAAAAAAAACGATCGATTTTGGCAAACCCAAAATGCACAATTTTACACCATGAAAACATGAGACCGCCCATTGCAAAACATAGGCTACAGAAGCTTGAGTTAAAATGGAAAACCCTTCACGACACAGCGTATCCTTCTAGCTTGGCTCCTTCGGATTTTCATTTGTTTCAGTCTCTAAAACACAATTTATATAACAACTAATTCGCACAGTCAGTCAAAACGTATCTCAGAAAGTCTTTCCAACAAAAGTATGAAGTTTCTACGAAGATGGCATAAAAAATTAACAAAGAATGTTAAATACAACGGAGACAATTTACTCGACTAATAATTTATTTTTGTGAGTATGTGAAATTTTATTTTTAATTTTCCAATCCAACACGACCTTTTACATTTATCTAATATGCATCTCTGTGTAGTCAAATTGCTACATAAATACCAAATAAATTTTTCCAGGAAATCATAATTATCCTTCCATGGAAATTTCACGGGTTCCGCTAGTAATAGAAGATTGCAGTAAAGTAGCTTCTATGGACATTACTTTTATAGATATTTTAATTAAATTACACTCTGTGTTATCGTTATTTTATTATCCAATACCTTTATGTTTGAAGTCGTTTCTATCGATTGTAGTATGACAAATTAAAATATTTCCAGGAAATCATAATTTTTACAGACAAACGTACACGTTTTCATGAAAATATATTTGTATGTTTGTGTATTGTAAACGTCCTGGCGTGTATGCTATTGGTAATATTGGAAAATATGTATTTATAGGAAATCACACATATTAATTTTCAAATTGATTGGAAAAATAATGGGATTTTCTATTTTATTATATAACAATTTGAAAGTTAGTAAATAACGAATATTTTTTACCAGGTTTCATTTGGAAGAATGTTGGTGTGATATCGTATGTTATTGCCGAATATTTAATAGAGTATTTACGCAAAAAAACAAAAAAAAAAACAAAAAAAAACTAGGCTAAAACTCCGAAATGCCAAAATAAAATGGTTAGACTTCTCGGCACCCAGTTTCCCACTGAGTCTTGGAAGTAAGCAGAAAAGAAGCGAGGCTTTGGCAACAAAACGTTATTTCTCCGCTGCTGGAGAATGCCATTTCATTCCCAACAGTTAAGGCTGAATTAGTTTGGATGGAAGAGTTAGGAGCAATGAACAAGTCCTGACCGTCCATAGAATTTCTTTCGATCAACATAATGTAGTTAGAAACCATTGAAATAGCTCTGCTGGAGATGCCAGTTGAGGGAAAAGGTCAAAGTGGCATTATTGATTTCGGTTTTCATGCCCCTTACCAATCTAGCATCAGTTTCCAAAGAGTGTTGACGTAAAGGAGGCGTATATTTTTCTTTTTTTTTCTTTTTACTATAAATACTTCAGCGTTTATTCAATCGGAAGTTTCATCTTCTGGGGATGGGATGAACATTTACTTTACATACATACACGATCATTTATTTATTTTTAAGTCCACTTTTTTAAGCAGTTAACATCCTATTTGACTTCAACCAAAGAACAGACAACACAAAATAATGAAATCCGATGATGATTTTGATGCGTTGGAAATATCGGACCTCGCCTGAGATATTTAGAGATATTTTTCTTTTAAGAATGTTCATCCAAAAACTACTCAAGGTAAGTATTGCAGCATGAAGTTATTTTATTTTAAAAGGATGAAACAATTCCAGATTAAAATGATAAGCAGGATATATAGAACAATTAGAAGCATCATCTTGGGAGTATGTTGAAAAAAGAAGCGGTTTTCATGGAGAAGTTTCCAGTAAGGAAATATTTTTCTTACCAACAGAATATAAAAGATTTGACCCTGTAAATGTAGGATGTCGAATCCGAACTTTAAAGGTGCAACTAAAGCAGCGATGGGCAAACTGCAGACCATGGGCTACGTGCAGACTGTTTGGTCATTCTGAATAGCACGATTAATTTCATAAGGAAAATAACGTTTATTAAAATCTAATTTTATTCCGTCCATACACTATTTTGTGCATTCAGTCAGTCAGTTAATTGCCATCACGTGATACACGCTTGGAAGATCATGTCTCGAAAGAGACATGACTGATTGGACAGAAGATTTTGTAAGTAGTCGGTTACCTTTACTTTTTGTGGTAGACTGCTTGCCAAACAAAGCTATAGGCTCATCCCTTGTTTCCTGTTTAGGATGTGGTTTTCGGTTTTTCTCTTTTCCAATCTTTTCACTCTTACGTAGCACGCTGCGCATCAGTGGCGTTTTTGCCTTGCTTGGGGTGATATGATTAAAAAAAAAAAAAAGAACCCAGTTTGTCCTGATATGTAGCCCATACCTGAAAGGAGAAACGAGAAAACAATACATTTTTAAGGGTATTTGCTAGTAAGTGAATGCAATGAGTTCAACTGGAATTCGAACTTGGCTCTCCAATTTATCGTTCTGAGCAGATGCACCGCCACGCACATTCATCACGTACATTACTACATACATAAACAATGATTAAATATAATGTTTTTTGAATTTTTTAAATTTTCAGCATTTTAAATTATTGGCGATTTTCACTCAGAATATTATACGTTTAAACAGGTTTTGTTTTAGAAATTAGAAACAAGTCACACACAGCGATATATGATAATCACAAAGTCATCAGTGATATAGTTATACAAATACTTAATACATGCGGTCAGATTGGCCTTTCTCAATGACAGGCTTAATTTTATAAGGAAAATAACGTTTCGTAACATTTTATTTTGTTTCGTTCTCACTTGTTCGCTCACACACTTTTTCATACTTAACCAAATCATCATTTATGTGCCATTTCCGTTCAGAACGTAAGCAATCATGGCCCTCTACTTTTCCTTATCTCTTGTTGCTAATAATACAGGGTGTCCATAAAGTCCGTGTGCACTCTAAAAAAATTATAACTTTATTTGTATTTGTGATAGAAATAATCTATAAAAAAATAAGCTTGAACAATTAAACTTGAAAGATAATACAAAGTTTCAACAAGATGCAGCTCCTTGTCACTTTGTTCTGCGTGTTAGACAGTTTCTAAATCAGTAATTTCCTAACAGATGGATCGGAAATGGTGGGCTATATTATTGGCCTCAACGTTCGCCAGATTTGACTCCATTAGATGTTTGTTTTTTGTTTTTTTATGGGAACATGTGAAAACAATTTTGTATGCAAACAAACCTAGCTAAAATAACTAATAATAATGTGATTTCAGACATTACTGTAAATCAGTGAACTGCAAAATTGTATTAACCTTTGTATTTCTGATTATTTGAACAGGTGAAGAGGCTCATCCCTTGTTCCTTGTTTAGAATGTGGTCTCTGGGGTGTGCGTTGTGGTACAGTGGATATCGGCTCAGAACGAGAAACCGGGGAGCCGAGTTCAAATTCCAGTTGAATCCATTGTATTCACTTACGCGCAAATACCCTTGGGAAAGGTATTAATCCGTCTCTTCCTTCCAGTTATCCAGTTTAACACAACAGGACAGATTGGGTTCTATAGCCTTGGTCGGCAACCAGTCTACCGGAGAAAGCAATGGCAACCTACTCCGGGATAATGTTCTGCCCAGTCAGTCATGTCTCTTTCGAGACATGATCGCCCAAGCGTGTATCACGTATGGCACCTAAACTGACTGACTCTGGCTTTCTCTTTTCCAATCTTTTCACTTCTACGTAACCCCCTGCGCTTCAGTGGCGTTACCGCCTTGCTCGGGGTGACATGATTTTTAAAAAAAATGGTCATGTAAAAACTTAAATAAAATTTCAATACAACTTTAAAAATATATAGATTAACTTGTTTCTAATCCTTTTCACAAATTATTTCTATCGCAAATACAAATAAAGTTATTTTTTTAAATTTCACAAGAACTTTATGGACACCATGTATATCTTCTACTGGTATTACACTCAACCCCCTCCCCACTATCCATCTGCTCAAGTTCATCAGGTATGTTGTGCGCTGCTTTCCATGGTTCTTCAAGCCATTCTTCCTCACTCAGTTAGTTTAGTGCCATGCGCGATACACGCTTTGGGCGATCATGTCTCGAAAGAGGCATGACTGACTGGGCAGAAGATTATCCCACAGTAGGTTGCCATTGCTTTCTGTGGTAGACTGGTTGCCGACCAAGGCTATAGAACCCAATCCGTCCTATTATTTAACCCATAACTGGAGGGAAGAGTCGGATTAATACCTTTCCCAAGGGTATTTGCGCGTAAGTGAATACCTGGAATTCAACTGGAATTCGAACTCGGTTCCCCGATTTCTCGTTCCGAGCCGATATCCACTGCGCCACAACGCACATACATGTCCCAAAATCTTCAGCTGTCTTTTCCTGATGCTGAGTATCAGTTTCTTTTACGTTTCTATCCTCTCTAAAACCTCGTCATTGCTAGCGTGCTCCGCCCATGGTATCCTCAGCATCCTTCTGTAGAAACACATTTCCGCTGCTTTAATTTTTTTTTCTTTATCTTTGATGAAATTGTCCAGCATTCGCCCCCATATTGACGGACAGCCATCCGATTTTGTAAAATTTCATTAAAAATAATATTTTCATCATTTTAAATCATTGGCGATTTTCATACATTTTTATTTTTGACACAGGAAACGTTTATAAGATTTTTTCTCTAAAGAAGATGTTTTCATTTAGAAGGTAATCGCCCTGTCATCACTGGTAATATTTTACTAAGACGTCAATTATTTAATTATAAAAAAGGAGTAAGAAGGCTAAATTGGAACTTCGCACCAGCCACAAGAACAAAAACAGTTTCAAAATAAATGAGATGAGCGTAGTTAACACGTACCTTTGACAAACGTCAAGCGATCGTCTTATCATTGCCTCTCTCTTTCTCTCTCACCTCCTTCTTATTCATCGTTCACCCGTCTACTTAATAACCGCACGGAAGCCTTTAAAAATGCGCGAATATTTCAAAAGCACTACTACCAAACAAACGCTATTACATACATACATACATACATACATACATACATACATACATACGCATAAACTATTTCCAATAAGTTATTACTACGAACTCTACCCATAACATCCTAATAATGTTTCTAATTGAACATTAAATTCTACAATTCTTGTTATTTTTTTCTATCGATAAATCTCTATTTTAACATGCAAAACGTATACTTTTATTCTTTCACAAATCCACACATTCCAATCCCCTACCTGCTGAAAGCCTTCTGATGATTACGAATAAACAGTAAGTTGTAAGGAGTTCGGCTATGTTTCACACAAGGCCGATTTAATAAACATTAACCATCGACCTATAGCTTCAACAACAGTTACTGTCAAACACCTAAACAAACAAGCGTTTCAGCATAAACACGCGCATGCTATTACACACTTTACCACCCAAAATATTCCTCACCTATATTAAGAAAATAGTCATTGCTTTAAACGTTACACGGTAATTCAAACATACACATATTATCTAACGCTACCATCAAACATATACCTAAATAGCCAAGCGTTTCTACACAAGCATACACATACACTCTTATACACTTTAGTATCAAAGTCATTCCATGCACATACGTTTAAAAGCTTTAATACACGTCATACATATCTGACCAATAAGAACCATATGTTTAAAAGCTATCTATTGCTTTAAGGATGTGCGTTGTGGTACAGTGGATATCGGCTCGGAACGAGTTCGAATTCCAGTTGAATCCATTGTATTCACTTACGCGCAAATACCCTTGGGAAAGGTATTAATCCGTCTCTTCCTTCCAGTTATGTGTTAAATAACAGGACAGATTGGGTTCTATAGCCTTGGTCGGTAACCAGTCTACCGCAGAAAGCAATGGCAACCTACTGCGGGATAATCTTCCGCCCAGTCAGTCATGTCTCTTTCGAGACATGATCGCCTAAGCGTGTATCACGTATGGCACTTTAACTGACTGACTGATTGCTTTAATACACGTCACATATATCTCACCATTAAGCACTAACTCCAAATCATAATATTCCAGTACACTGTCTCTTTGTTTTTTCATTTTTCTCTTGGTCTCTGGAGAAGCTTTAATAAAAGTGAGACATGTAAACACACGTGAGACAATGTAAACACACGCTAGTAGCCGAGAGTATTCAGATGCATTACTAAATGAACGATGTGTAAATGCGTAGCTACTATTTTTATAAAATCTACCGTTCTCAATTCCTTGCCATTAAAAACATTTTTAATGAGTACACATGTTGGTACGTACCAAAAATACCATTTATAGTAATAAAAAATAATGCCAGATAAAAAATCTTTCAAAAAGTTATAGTGGTTTGTGTTTCAAGTATAAAATTGAAGTTAGCAGATATAGATTTCTAGAAGTGCCTAGAGATCATGCTTTTTATCCACTAGGTAATTCCAGCCCTACCCTGTTAGGATTGTCTTTGTGGCCAAACCAGTAGATGCACACTTCAGCTCAATATAGAGGTATTCTTGATGGAAAAAGAGATGTGGGTTCGATTCCTGTTGAAGGCATAATTTTTCTTTAGTAGGACTCCTCAAGTTAGGCTGGTTGTTATTAATTTCACTGTTTAAGAAAAATAACAAAAACAAGGTTTGCAACTCAAACACATACACACTAAAAACAACATATATATATATCTATATTTTCTAAACATATGCTGTTAAATATAAGAGACAATGAATGTCTATTATGTTTAATCATGAGCAGTTCTAAACGTCGTATTTTGGCTTTAATTTCAGTTGAAAATAAAGACAAAATTTCTCCAACATTTGGATAATTATTTATTGATTTTTTTCTGAGCTTTCGGCTCACATGAGCCATCTTCAGAGATGTTGTTTAGACTGAAAAATTATAACATCCACCATCACCGACGATTTTATTTTGTGTTGACATAAAATACCGCTTAGCAACGGCAATAGTTACCAAAAAGAATAAACGCAGTTCTTAAATTTGCGATGCGGTTTTATGACGTCACACCGCAGGATAGCGCGAAATGACAACAAAACCATGTAGTCAAATGCAATGTAATATGTTATTTCCGGATTTAAAGTTGATTTTATTGAGTGTTAGTTGTTTAGATTTGATGTTTAGAACGGCTCATGATTAAACATAATAGACATTCATTGTCTCTTATATTTAACAGCATATGTTTAGAAAATTACTTGCTGCCTCGATACACTGAATCTCTCTCTCTCTCTCTCTCTATATATATATATATATATATATATATATATATATATACACTTTACCATCCAAAATATTCCATGCACATGCATTTAAAAAATATCTATTAATACACATGACACATATCTGACCAATAACAACTCTAAATTATAACATTTCAGTACACTGTCTCTTTGTTTTGTTTTGTTTTTTTAATTTTTCTCTTGGTCTCTGAAGAAGTCTTAATAAAATTGAAGTATATTAGATTGAAATACGTTTTCTATTTGTACTTTTTTGCGAAGCAATTCGATTTTATATATTTTTCGTTAAAAACAACTGACAATAAAAATTTAATACAATAATGTTAATATTATGTATGTTTAAATGAGTCTTGAGTTACTGTCAGGCAAGTGTGACGTGAGTTAGCTAGATAGGTGTGTAGTGGTATGAAAATGATACATATATATGTATATGCAGGGGAAAAAGCGTGTGTAAAAACGACCAAAAGGCCATACAAATTTAAATAATTTATCATTATTGAGTTTTTGTTTTATTTCAAATGGAAAAAAAAAACGAATTACAAAGGCTTTTACTAAGCAATGTCCTACAAAAATATTTTGTTTCTATTTTTTCACCACAACCGAATTATTTGCGTTATATGATTGAAGAAACGGAATGTGTCTATTTAACTAGAGAGCCACAGTTTTATTGATGTTTTTTTTTTCCAGTACTAAGCATTCGGATGCTGTTTTATTACTACTGGTAATGATTTTGTTGACATAATCACGTTTGTATATGTTTACGTGTTGCTTATCTTATTTAAAAATCGCAAGAAGTTATTGGAAAAAACTTGAGTAATACGAAAGGTGTGAGTAATTGGTTTGCGCACGACAACGACCCTGATTTTTTTTTCTTTGGTAATTTATCCATTAATTTACTTTTTAGAAGAAAAAAAAGTAAGCTTCTATCTGTATTAGAAGTCCTTGTACCGAAAAATTCACCTTATTTATTGAATGACCCTCGTATATGTATATGACCCTCGTATTGAATGACCCCCGTATATATATATATATATATATATATATATATATATATATATATATATTACAGAAATTAACAAAGATTAACGAAACTTGGTTATAAACAACCGACAATTTGAACAATTGAATAATAAAATTCAAATAATGCTCAAACAAATCATTTCATATATATATATATATATATATATATATATATATATATATATATAAGTGTGTGTGTGTGTGTGTTTGATAAAAAATCAAATGGTTAGTCAAGTAGTGTTTTCAGTATTAGAATTTATTACAACGACTCGTTTTAGATTGAAACCCTCACTATTATTTAACCTGTTTTTAATCTTTCTGATAACAGGTGATGTTTTTTTTTTTATTACTGAAAGGTTCACTTTCAAACCTGGTTGTAATGTATACTTTATGTGCATGTGTAGTAAGGTGTATAATTCAGAATTTAGTAATTGCTCATGGATTCGTGTATTTTAGCGTGGTGGAGGCTTATTGTGAAGTTTTTTTTTTTTTTAGAGCGATGGAGGTTAGTTGTCATGAGATTATAATTTATATGCTTGTCGGTGGTAGAAATTAAAGTAGAATTTTAATAACGATGTTGATAAAAGCAAATAGGATGTAGAGAAAAAACGACGCAAAGAGAGTCTCTTGTTCATAAAAGGTCAAGTAGTAGTAGTAGTGAAAGTAATATTAGCAGTAGTAGTAGTAATAGTGATGGTAGTACTCTTCCTTCTTACGTTTTTTGTTTTCTTTCAACATATTTTTGTCGTCAAAAAAAAAAAAAATGGGTGTCTTCCTTAAGGGATTATCAGCTGAATTAGGATGAACTTTATTTTTTTTTTGCTTCAGTTGTATTTTGCGTGTTAGGTCACCTAACCTTTGACTTTGTCATACACTTCGGGTCTGAGAGAAACCGAGACAAGCTTATGCCAAAGGGCAGAGTCGTGTCTGGGGTAATTAAGACGAGAGCCCGAACTAGCGTATGTTTGGTCTACGGGGAATTTTTAGCCGAGCGTACGCGCTCCGAAAACACCACAGTGAAATCGGCCTTATGCCACATCTTTCTTTTGTGGGAAAGCTCGGGTAAATACAGAGTTCAAATCACGTCGCAGTGACCATTTATAGTGGAATATTTTTATCCGTGTTCGTATCCGATCGATGGTAATGTTGAAAACAATCGAAAAGAAGTATTCAACTTTTCAAAAGAAATGCATTTTAACACATGGAGGATGTTATTTTAAAAAATGTGCAAATAATAGCAATACAAGAAGATATCAAATATCAGATTTCTCGTTCTGAGACGATATCCACTGCATCACAACGCACATCCTATCTAAAAAGAAGATTTTATTTAGAATTTTGTGTGTGTGTTTGTTTGTTTGTGTGTGTATGTGTGTTTGTTTGTTTGTGTGTGTGTGTGTGTGTGTTTGCTTGTGTGTGAGTGTGAGTGTGTGTGTGTGTGTGTGTGTGTAGTTATCCTGATGTTATCGGTCTGAAGGAGGCGATCCAAGCGTGCGGCAACCATTACGGTTTGACCCAAGCTTTGAGAATGAAATTGGGTGGACGGGACCCTTTGGCAGTCGTCGATGGCCGTGCTAGCATGCAGTCGCTCTCTCCCAGATATTGTAACTAGATCCACTCATCATTTCACCCCAAGCAAGGCATTCCACTGCCACTATTGCGCTTGGGGCTACATAGGGGGAGGTAAATAGGAAGAGTGGTTAGATACAGGAAATGTCAGAAGTGGGGGTGATAGATAGTTGGGTGGGTGGGAAGAGTGTTTGAAAGAATGGAAGTTAGTTTGTTAGAAGGTGTCTATTGACCTTACATTTAAACTCCTGGAGATTGTAGCCGTCGGGGAAGCAGTCATGTGGAAGAGAATTCCACAGTCGGGAAGTGTGAGAAAAGAAACTGTTGGAGTAGAAGTTGCGGTTGCATTTTATCGGTTTCACTGTAAAAGGGTGGGATCTAGTTGCTAATCTAGTATCTCGTGTAAATTCGAACCTAGGGGGTACCAGTGATCTAAGTTCATCGGAGCAGAAGCTGTGAGAGTATTTATAGAAGAGACACAGGGAAGCCACGTCGCGCCGGTGAGAGAGAGAGTCTGCAGGCGATCTGCTAAGTCAGTATCGATCACATTACAGACCCTCCGCTGTACCTTATCTAGAAGCCCAAGGAGAATAGCAGGAGCACCCGACCAGATATGACAACAGTATTCAATGCATGGGCGGATGGTAGATTTATAAACGTGCAGGATAGATTCAGACGGAAAAAACCTCCGGGCCCTGTACAGAGAACTGAAGGTGGGTTTTGGATGTTAAACAAACACAAGCGTCTGCGACGGGGGTTAGCTTGCCGTCCGGGTAGACGGGCCTCCTCGGATACGACGGATCAGTCATTATTATGCATGTATGTGTGTATGTGTGTATGCGTCTGTTTGAGCATGTGTTCACGGGCTCACGCGTATGTGTGTTGTCACCTAGAAAGAAAAAAGTATCAATTATAGATAAAGCTCACGTTGACGCTGGTACTCTTTGGAAACAAAAAAAGAGAAAGGTGTTATTTTTTTTTCTATTATTTTACAGTTCTGAGTAGTGACACATTGCGAGCGTCATAACAGATCAGTCAGTCAGTCAGTCAGTCAAGTGCCATACGTAGTGCACGCTTGGGCTTGGGCGATCATGTCTCGAAAGAGACATGACTGACTGGGCAGAATATAATCCCGCAGTAGGTTGTCATTGCTTTTTTTAAGCGCTAACAGTACAAGTAATAATAAGTTTTTTATTGAAATTGGAAAATTTTTAATCTATCAGTATAATTATTCTAATCTATCGCCCGGTTCACACTCCACCCACGTCTATTGAACAGGTGAAGAGGCTCATCCCTTGTTCCCTGTTTAGGATGTAGTTCCCGGCTTTCTCTTTTCCAATCTTCTCACTTTGGATTCTTTTTTTTTTTTAATTGCAGTACATAGATCTATCTATCGCCCGGTTCACACTCCACCCACATCTATTGAACAGGTCAAGAGGCTCATCCCTTGTTCCCTGTTTGTGATGTGGTTCCCGGCTCTCTCTTTTCCAATCTTTTCATTCTTACGTAGCCCCCTGCGCTTCAGTGGCGTTACCGCCTTGCTCGGGGTGATATGATTAAAAAAAAAAACTTTTTTAGGTCTACCATTGAATTAATATATGCATGCACACGCACAAACATGTATACTTACAATAAATGACAGTGAAATGGTTATGTGTCAAGGGCTATCTTTGAACTGAGAGACTTTGAAGTCGTTTTTATACCTCCTTTATCTAAACTGAATCTAATTCTTTTTGTATGTGTCTTGTCCTTCCACTGCAGAAAGCAATGGCAACCTACTGCGGGATAATCTTCTGCCCAGTCAGTCATGTCTCTTCCAAGACATGATCGCCCAAGCGTGTATCACGTATGGCACTTAACTGACTGACTTGTCCTTCCATGACGTGGGAGACCATAGCCTTCCACGTCTCCCTTATCCTGGTGGCTCTTAGCACGTTTTCTCCTGTAACATCTTGCAACCCCCGTTCTGTCATCCACCTTCTTAGGCCCTTCAAATATGTTATCCGCTGTTTCCTCTGTCACTTTCTCCATCCATCTGGCCTTTTAGTATCAGGTTCTTCAAGCCCTCCTTCCTTATTGTATGTCCAAGGAACTTCAGTTGTCTCTCCCTGATACTCAATATTAATTTCCTTTTTTGTTTCGATTCTTTACAACACCTCATCATTGCTCAGATCCTCGTTCCATGATATCCTCAGCATCCTTCTGTAGAACCACATTTCAGCTGCTTCAATTTTTTTCGTTTATCTTTGATGATATTGTCCAACATTCACTGCCATATTGAAGAACTGACATCACATAGGAATCCAGTACTCTCTTCTTTGTTTCTAGTGAAAGTTTAACTGTGTCTTACTACTTTACTCAGCTTCTCGAATGTGTCCTTCGCCATGCCAATTCTCCTTCAGATCTCTGTATCGCACTTTCCGCCTTGTGATAGAACACTTCCCAGGTATTTAAATTTTTGTACCTGCTTGATTTTAGTATCCCTCACCTGTATTTGGCATTTAGGGTTATATTTCTTAATAGTTCTAGTATCTCGTGAAAATGAGAAAGAGTTTATTATTGAAGAGAATGAGAAGAATTGAGTGAGGAGAAACGA
>JBBBDQ010000499.1:467500-487500 GCA_037127315.1 Ascarosepion bandense
TGGTTAATTCGCAAATTCAACGAATTAGGAGTTTCGTCTGTTGGTTCCTCTTTGATCGCATTTGTTTTCATTGGCGATAAATTGTCTGCCAGCAGGAGTTTCTTCTGTGTGAGACATTATTGGTTGAGAAATTTCAAGTTACTAATAATTATCTGCTAAGAAAAGAAAAAATATTTGAACGTAGCGTATTCCGACAATATCTACACATCGGATACGTAGATGTTCAGATATGAGGACATTCTGATATGAGAACTTTTATTATTCACAGTGAATTGTTGTGGTGCAGTGGATATCGGCTCGGAACGAGAAATCAGGAAGCCGAGTTCGAATTCCAGCTGAATTCATTACATTCACTTACGCGCAAATACCCTTGGGAAAGATATTAATCCGTCTATTCCTTCCAGTTATGGGTTAAAAAACAGGATAGATTGGTCTTAGGTGACCGCTTGGGAATACCAGGTGCGGTAAGCGTTATTGACGGATGTGCATTGTGGTGCAGTGGATGTCGTTTCGGAAAGAGAAATCGTTGAGTCGAGTTCGAATTCCAGTGGAACACCATGCATTCAGTTACGCATTGGTACCCTTGGGAAAAGTATTAATCCGTTCCTTCCATCCAGTTTTGGGTTGAATAATAGCGCAGGACTTGGTCGGCAACCAGTCTACCGCAGAAAGCAATGGCAACCTACTGCGGGATAATCTTACTGCCCAATCAGTCATGTCTCTTTCGAGACATGATCTTTTCGAAATTAATCTATGTATTTCTCAAAATCGCAAATTTTAAAGATTTCATATTTACATTGATGTATATACTTTGTTTATAAATCTTTCATGTAAGTTAAACTATTTGTTCAGATGTATAGAATTAAAAACCTTTATTCAATTAGTTTGGATACATTTATTGACAATATAATAAAAAATCATTTGGTCTTTTCTGTTAATAATATAGATTTTGACGATAAAACTCCCGGATATGAGCGCTTTTAGTGTAATCACACTAAAATGCGGGTTTAGTTATTAATTTTAGGCAACAGAATTGAAGATGACTGGTGAGGCCCCAAATACGAAAACATTTCAAACTTCATCAGAGATACCACCAGGAGGCAATGAGAGTATACGTCTATTTAACCTATGCCCCTTGTCTTTAAAAACACAGTTTTGGGTGAAATAGGTGCTGAGATTTTACGCATCAAGCATGATTGCCCTCCAAAAGCCAATGTACTGATGGTGTAAGGGGACTATACTGTTGATATAGGTATTTATAGTTGGAATAACAATGGTTTTGAACAGTAAATCAACATCCGCTACCAACTTTTCTAAGAAATACGCCTCAAGTTAACCCTTTCCAAAACAGAAACAATTATCTGCAAATGGACTGAAAGCAGGGAGGGCGTTTAATCTGAATTCATCTTAAAAACTCAGGAGGTGGAATACATAATGTTTTGCGCCAGAGAGAGTTTTACCATACACCGCAAAATGCTACGAAACGTCAATCTGAAACCTAGAATAATATTTTAAAATAACCTCATTAGATCGAGCTTACGGTCATATCACGTTGAATACAACGGTTCTCGCTCTATCACCGAAGTTAAGCCACGTGGAACCTGGTCAGTACTTAGATATGTGACCGCTTGGGAATACCAGCTGCTGTAAGCGTTATTGACGGATGTGCGTTGTGGTGCAGTGGATGTCGGCTCGGAAAGAGAAATCGTTGAGCCGAGTTCGAATTCTAGTGGAACACCCTGCATTCACTTACGCACTGGTACCCTTGGGAAAGGTATTAATCCGTTCCTTCCATCCAGTTTTGGGCTGAATAATAGCGCAGGACTTGGGACCTTGCCCTTGAACAAATTCCAACGAAACTTTCTCCATCGGGAAGAAAGCCGGCATAAACTCGACCAGGGTGAATGCAGCTTGGACATCGAGTTTTTCATATGGATGACATACGTGACGCTAAACCCGTTTCAAAAATATCCAAACTTTAGTCGTATACAACCGCTTTTTGAGAGAATGGTAGAATCACGACTGGGGAAGGATAGACATATATTTTTGGCCTGGCTATATGGCCGGAAAAATTCAAATTAAAAAGACCTTGTGTCATATTTCGCCTTATGTGGGAAGGTCGGTAAATACTGTTGCAATCGGCATTTGCCTCTGCTACTATGGCACTTTCAGCTCTCTGCCTTTGGGTGGAGAGCGCCCTGTGCCTTTGGGCTCAAAGCACTAACCCAGTCGTGGTCCTGCCGAAAGGTAGAATCACGATTGCGGAAAGATAGACAGATATTTTTGGCTTGCCTATATGGCCCGAAAGACCCACATTAAAAAGACCTTATCTCACATCACGCCTTACGTGGGAAGGTGGGAAAATACTTTTGCAGTTGGCATTTGCCTCTGCTACTATTGGCACTGTCAGTTCTCTGCCTTCGGGCAGAGATCACTAACCAAGTCGTGGTTCCGCGGATGGTAGACTCACGACTGGGGAAAGGTAGACATATATTTTTGGCCGGACTATTACAGTGACCTTGGATAAAATAGATGTATTGTTTGATGATTGCTAAATGAACATTTCTAAATATCAGTTGTATTAAAATCTTCCATACTAGGCAGACATCGGAGACTTTCCTCTTGAAGAGATAGACAAAGCCGGGAAAATGCAAAAGTAATCTAAGTTCCCTTAGAATTGTATTGCATTTCTTATTAATAGACATGCAATGATTACTGTTGCCATATTTGTGTTATATATCGCCGTACGACGACAAAACAACAAACACGCATATATAAAAATATAAGGTTATATTTTTATTAATGACGACGAACCGTGTGGAATAGAGAACGGAAGAGTGAGAGCGCACATAGAATGGGTTGACGGGAGTGTAGTCTTGCCTGTGGTGTTTCTCTGCTTCCACTGGCCGTTCTCTGCTGGAATCCATGTGTCGAGGTCTAGTCTTCTAGAACCGGGACTTTCCTTCCGGTTTTGCCTCGCCCACGCAACGCCCACGTAATTCCCAGAGACACCTGTTCTGTTTGCCTCCGTAGTCATTTCCGCCGCTGTCGGAAATAAGGTCAAACGACATCCGCTCCGGCCTCGACAGGATGTATTTCACAAACACCTGTCTTGTCGTTTCGCCGACCCCTTCACCGACGGGAAACACCATCGCTTGCATCACTTCCTCGGGTGGGGCCAGATTGTTATATTACATTTGGTCGGGTACTCCTGCTATTCATCTCGGGGTTCTCGATAAAATCTAAATAAGGATCTGTAATGTCATCGATGCCGATTTGGTTTTCCGACTTCAGTTACTTTCTCACCGATGTGATTTGGCTACCCTCAGTCTTCTCTACAAATAAATTTTATGGCAGTTGCTCTAATGAGTATTTTTTCCTGGTGAAAATTCATGTGAAGACCACATTTAAGCATGATGCTGGACTGGCATCTAGGCACCGTTGAAATAATTAAATGCAACCGACTCTTTTACACTTTTCTCGCGTCCCTCATTTGTGGAACTCTCTTCCATTTACTTGCTTACCTGATAGCTACAATTTCCAAAAATTTAAATTCTACAAAAGTTGAAGATCGTTCGTTTCCTTGAATCCAATCCATCTTTTATTCTTTTTCGACACGTCCTATTGCCAGTCTTTTCTCTCACTGTAACTCCATAAACACTAGTGCCCCCCCTGTCTTGCTTGAGGCAAAATGATTAAAAAAGAAAAACAAGATGCATATTAATAACTGCTTTGCTATAGCATCCATCTTTTATTCTTTTTCGACACGTCCTATTATTCATGAGACACTATTATTTTTTATGTTGCTTCGTTGTCATGTTCTTCATCGTCTCCTTGTTGGTATTCATGAGACACTATTATTTTTTATCTTGCTTCGTTGTCATGTTCTTCATCGTCTCCTTGTTGGTATTCATGAGACACTATTATTTTTTATCTTGCTTCGTTGTCATGTTCTTCATCGTCTCCTTGTTGGTATTCATGAGACACTATTATTTTTTATCTTGCTTCGTTGTCATGTTCTTCATCGTCTCCTTGTTGGTATTCATGAGACACTATTATTTTTTATCTTGCTTCGTTGTCATGTTCTTCATCGTCTCCTTGTTGGTATTCATGAGACACTATTATTTTTTATCTTGCTTCGTTGTCATGTTCTTCATCGTCTCCTTGTTGGTATTCATGAGACACTATTATTTTTTATCTTGCTTCGTTGTCATGTTCTTCATCGTCTCCTTGTTGGTATTCATGAGACACTATTATTTTTTATCTTGCTTCGTTGTCATGTTCTTCATCGTCTCCTTGTTGGTATTCATGAGACACTATTATTTTTTATCTTGCTTCGTTGTCATGTTCTTCATCGTCTCCTTGTTGGTATTCATGAGACACTATTATTTTTTATCTTGCTTCGTTGTCATGTTCTTCATCGTCTCCTTGTTGGTATTCATGAGACACTATTATTTTTTATCTTGCTTCGTTGTCATGTTCTTCATCGTCTCCTTGTTGGTATTCATGAGACACTATTATTTTTTATCTTGCTTCGTTGTCATGTTCTTCATCGTCTCCTTGTTGGTATTCATGAGACACTATTATTTTTTATCTTGCTTCGTTGTCATGTTCTTCATCGTCTCCTTGTTGCTCTTTATGAGTACTTTTATTATTTTTTGTTGCTTCGTTGTCATGTTCTTCATTGTGTCCTTGGTGGTCTTCATGAGACGCTTTTATTTTTTATCTTACTTCTTTGTCATGTTCTTCATCGTGTCCATGTTTGTCTACATGAGACGCTTTTTTATCTTGCTTCTTTGTCATGTTTTTCATCGTGCCCGTGTTGGTATTCATGAGACTCTTTTAATTTTTATCTTGCTTCGTTGTCATGTTCTTCATCGTCTCCTTGTTGGTCTTCATGAGAAATTTTTATTTTTCGTCTTGCATTGTTGTTATGTTCTTCATCGTATCCTTGTTGCTCTTTATGAGACACTTTTATTTTTTTATGTTGCTTCGTTGTCATGTTCTTCATCGAGTCCTTGTTGCTCTTCATGAGAAAATTTTTTTTTCTTCTTGCATTCTTGTCATGTTCTTCATCGTGTCCTTGTTGGTCTTCACGAGACGCTTTTTTATCTTGCTTCTTTGTCATTTTTTTTCATCGTGTCCTTGTTGCTCTTCATGAGAAATTTTTATTTTTCTTCTTGCATTCTTGTCATGTTCGTCATCGGGTCCTTGTTGGTCTTCATGAGACGCTTATATTTCTTATGTTGCTTCGTTTTCATGTTCTTCATCGTGTCCATGTTGGTCTTCATGAGAAATTTTTATTTTTTTCTTGCATTCTTATCATGTTCTTCATCGTGTCTTTGTTGGTCTTTATGAGAAATTTTTATTTTTCTTCTTGCATTCTTGTCATGTTTTTCATCGTGTCCTTGTTGCTCTTTATGATACACTTTTATTTTTTTATGTTGCTTGGTTGTCATGTTCTTCATCGAGTCATTGTTGCACTTCGTGAGAAATTTTTTATTTTTCGTCTTGCATTCTTGTCATGTTTTTCATCGTGTCCTTGTTGGTCTTCATGAGACGCTTTTTTTATGTTGCTTCGTTTTCATGTTCCTCATCGTGTCCATGTTGGTCTTCATGAGAAATTTTTATTTTTCTTCTTACATTCTTGTCAGGTTCTTCATCGTGTCCTTGTTGCTCTTCATGAGAAATTTTTATTTTTCTTCTTGCATTCTTGTCATGTTCTTCATCGTGTCCTTGTTGGTCTTCATGAGACGCTTGTATTTTTTATCTTGCTTCGTTATCATGTTCTTCATCGTGTCCTTCTTGGTCTTCATAAGACGCTTTTATTTTTTATCTTGCTTCGGTGTCATGTTCTTCCTCGTGTCCTTGTTAGTATTCATGAGAAGTTTTTATTTTTTATCTTGCTTTGTTGTTATATTGTTTTTCGTGTCCTTGGTGGTCTTCATGATAATATTGTTAATTTTTGTCTTGTTTTTTGTCATGTCCTTCTTCGTGTTTCTTTTTGTTCCTCTTGTTTTTCTTCTTCGTAACACCTTACAATTTCTTGTGTTCTTACTTAAATTTTGACGTTCTTTCATCTATTTTGTTCTCTTTCTGATTTTATTCACAAACCTCTCATGTAGCTTACTCGCTGTATCTTTGAATGTGATATCATGATGTGCCGAATTTATTCTGCAGACCCTCTCATGTCGTTTTTTGTTTCATAAATTTCAATTTCATTTTTCTGACTGTTTGTAACTGGAGTTTAGTAAGCAACTATTTAGAAAGAAACGTAAGATAAGCAAATGAGCAGCAGCCTCAGAGAGTCCACATCCAGAAAACTAGAACTGATGTTTTAATAAATTCACCTTGGAGAAGGCGTCGGGGAAGCACTCCACCCTACCCGCAAGAACTTTAATGGTAATATACAACGAAACTCTCTATTAATGTAAACGTTTTATTTTTTTATTTTTTTTTATTTTTTTTTTTACAGAATACAGAAACATTTACCAGTTTCGTGAATTATATTTTCATTGAAGGCTTACTTTTTTGTTTTACCCGCACCTGGCTCCACGAAAAGCGCCATTTAGTTGCTGTTGTTGAAGTTTATAAAGGCAAACAGAGTCTGTCCCTTTATATTTTTTCTCTTGCTTCCATATGTTGTCGAACGCAGATTAAGAAAACTGCCGACGGGTCGTGTTTTCTTCCTTGGTTCTCTGTTGACTAAACACCTGTATAAACGCACATATATACACGTGTATAATATGCTTATTTCTTTCTTTCTCTCTCTCTGTCTTACACACACACACACACAAACACACACAAACACACACATTCTCATAGCTAGTTTTGATGTATTTCTCTCTGATTTCAATTAAGACGTTTGAAATTAGAAACTACTTTCTGTCGCAAAACAAAAAAAAACGAGAAATTAGTGTTTATATTTTGTCGACTTTCAAAATGCCGTATTTTGATCTATTTGAAATCAAACCGGTCTATTTTTTGAAGGAATGTAAAAGCAACGATTTTAATTAACAGACACTTCTTAACTGATTTTCACATACATGGCGGAAAGTATCTTCTTGTATTGAAGGCCTTAACTTTGTACACACATAATTCATTTTATTAATATCATAATTAAGAGTGGTTTGTTTTGATTTCCATGTTTTCTCTTACTTATATTTATCTAAGCATTATAAAATCGCACAACACTTTGCATAGGAACTTGAATATTTCATTTTAAGCAAATTATACTTGAAAATATAATAAATGAATAAATGCTAACAGCACTTGTCTATCCATTCTCTGCTCTGCAAATATGCTTTGCTTAATGTTAACAAATTATAGTGATACGCTACATTATCATAGAAGAGCTGTCAAATGGCTTTTGATTGAGTCTATTGATAGAATTATCATAAAAATCCTACTTTTTTCAAGTTTGAATAAAATAAGGATGGCTTAAAATTATCAGTTCGAATAAAGAAAATATATGGAATAAACAAGAAGTGGATGTTGACGTTAAGACGGCCATATTGCCATATCAAACAATTAAAAGAAGCCGAAAGAAGTTAGAGACGTAAGAAAATAAAATAAAAGAGTAAACTCAAAAGTAAAAAAAAAATCGTTGATAAAAAAATGTTGAAGAGAGAATATAGCCGAGAAAAGTTGGGAAGAAAGAATGAAAAAAAAAAAAAGAAAGAAAACAACAAGAAACTAAAAGACAACGGAGAAGGATTCAGGTAATAATGAAAGAGAAATGCAAAGGCGTAAAAGAGGGAAAGAAATCAATCAAAAGAAAAGAGATTATATTGATTATAGGAAGGTAACGAGGGAAAAAGAAAGACGTTACTAGATTGAAAAGAAAATAGAGGACGAGGAAATGCTCAGTCAGTTAAGTGCCATACGTGATACACGCTTTTTGGCAATCATGTCTCAAAAGAGACATGGCTGACTGGGCAGAAGATTATCCCGCAGTAGGTTGCCATCGCTTTCTACGCTAGACTGGTTGCCAACCATGGTTATAAAAACCTCAATCTGTACTAATATTTAACCCATAACTTGAAGGAAGAGACTGATTAATACCTTTCCCAAAGGTATTTGTGCGTAAGAGAATGTAAGGAATTCAACTGAAATACGAAATCGGCTCCCCTTTTTGTCGTTCCGAGTTTATATCCACTGCACCACAACGCACATCCAGAGGAAATGGTCAGTCAGTTAAGTGCCATACGTGATACACGCTTAGGCGATCATGTCTCGAAATAGACATGACTGACTGGGCAGAAGATTATCCCGCAGTAGGTTGCCATTGCTTTCTGCGGTAGACTGGTTGCCGACCAAGGCTATAGAACCCAGTCTGTCCTGCTATTTAACCCATAACTGGAAAGAAGAGACAAATTAATACCTTTCCCAAGGGTATTTGCGCGTAAGTGAATACAATGGATTCAACTGGAATTCGAACTCGGCTCCCCGGTTTCTCGTTCCGAGTTGATATCCACTGCACCACAATGCACATCCAGAGGAAATGGTAGAAGGGAGAAAAAGACTGACAAGTATGGAAAAAAGAAAGAAAGAAAAGAAGATTAAAGAGAGAAAGATAAAGAAGGGAAAATGATACGAAAATAACGTTACTAGATCGAAAGAAAATAGAGGACAAGGAAATGCTCAGTCAGTTACGTGCCATACGTGATAAAGATAGAGAATAGTACGAGGGGTCAGGTATTTCTTGCATCAGTGCAGGAAAGTGAAAATTTTTCCTGCTTCTTTTGGGATAGATAGTGTTTTGGCCTGGATAAGAGCCAGAAATAAAGACACAAAGAAGGAATAGAGGTAAACAAGTATATTAACAAGGAAACAGTAGTACAAACACATACAACATGAGTATATCACCAGTTTCTAATTTATGCAGAGCGCTACGTTTAATTTTAGCGTCTTTAGCTGAAACGATTCACTTAACAAATATCACACACTTGAAATTATTCGCACTCAATTCTGACAGTTTGAAATATTCGCAATACTTGTTCACGACCGACGCGAATGTGATATAATCTTCACTACCCTTTCTGGTTCAATTCATACACTTCCATCTCTTATGAAAGAGTGAAGTTTTCAGACTAAAACCTTCTGTAAGAATTTTAGCCACTTCATTGAATATCAGTTCACTTGTTTTACATAGTATATCTAGTTCACACATTTGGTATGCTCTGTGGTTTTTTGTTTTTGAAAAAGGCGAACTTCCTTCGACTCCGACCAATTTATGCAATCTCTGGCGTATATATCCTCGAATCTTCTAAAATAGGAGGCAAAAGTTATATCATCGTCCGGAGAATATGTAAAAGTGTCTATTAAGCCCCAGATTTTGTTTTGTGAGACTGCATGTTTGTTTTCACTAATATGCCCCTTGTTTGCCAGTTGAAGCACGTTGTTGAGTTTGAAGTAGAACTTTTTCGAGTTTTTATGTCTGATTTTTGTTTGTTTTTAAATTCAAGCCGTTATTTTCAGCTATCTTTAGCATCTCAAGTCGTTCCTATTGCCATTTAAGTTGTTGGTTTTGCTGCTCAAGTTAGAACTTAAGAATTACGATTATGGTGGATTTAAATTCGTCCATGTTTTACCGTGTCTTTTTTAGAATTAAACCGAATACAATTACGAAAAAAAGCTTTAGCAACCTAAGTACAAATTAATTAAAGTGAATAAAAAATAACTTTAATTTCTTACTTACTCAGAGAATCATGAGTGATTTTTTCTCTCGAAAATCATGAATTTTCGTAGTTTAGCAGCTGGCGTTCAAGTTTAGTGTAAGTTAATTACAGTTTATTTTTCTGTTCGGTTTCCTTTTCTGAATTGCTAAGTACTTTTGAATCGAACAAAATGTGACGAAAATAGGTATTTTTTGTGCTTCCAATGTGACTATTGATCTGGTTGTCAGAAATATCTGCTGGAATAGACCTTTCTCTACTCAAAGCAGAAACTGCTGCTTATTTATAGTTTGGATGAGTTCATGTGTACCATGGGTAGATTACCGTAACAGATAGTATGTCCGAGTTCCACTTGAGACCTGGGTTGAATTTAAGGCTTAATATTTGCTCTACGCAGGGGGTTTCCCTGAAAGGACACCAATTCATCATGACTGATGTTAGTTTGAGGTTCAGTCATCGACGATTTAATGAGATCACCTTGGTTTTTCAAGACATTGAAAGTAACCAGCAAGTTTTTAACCCACTGATATGTTATAACTAGATCGGGGGAATGATTATTGTGCCATTCCTTGGTCACCTAGAGCTTTTCGTGACGGACTTATATACTGTTGTATTATCATCAGTATATATATATATATATATATATATATATATATATATATATATATATATATGTTGTTATGTCATAATATATATTATTATGTCATAATATAATTGACATCATTGAAAATAGCTTATGTAAGCCGAAAGCTTATATTGGATTATAAAATAAATTATGTATAATATTGTGATTGTCTTTCTTCATTTAATGATAATGCTGTTAAGCTTATCAGACAATATGAAAAAAATTGCATAAAATAGACAAAACTTGTCTATATTGTTTAATGAAACATGCATCGATATATATATATATATATATATATATATATATATATACACATACACACACACACACACACACACATATATATATATATATATATATATATATACACAAAAAATAGAATTATACTGTTAGGTCTATAAGTTATGTAAAGTAAAAAAGAGAGTTGGTCCTGCAACAGACCCCTAGGTGAAGATTGCATTGTTTGCTTGGGCATTGGAGGTCCAGCCGTTAGCAAAAACCTTCGGGGACTTATCCATTATGAAGAACTTGAGCAGTAATTTTTTTGTCCCACACCTTGTCAAATCCTTTGAAATATTCAATACTATGTTCATTGAAAAGGGCATAAATTATATTATTGGAACAGCCCTTGGAACAGCTAATTTGCTAAAGAAAGTGTTGTGTTTGGAAGCAAGCCGTGGATGAGGTCTGAGATATAAAACATCTGAAAGACTGGGTGTATCTAAAATAATAATAATAATAATAATAATAATAATAATAATAATAATAATAATAAATGCAAACTGCAAGTTCTGTTTTAAATGCCAAGAAACAATAGACCATCTAATACCAGGATGTTCTGTACTTGCCCCAAATGAATATAAAATTCGTCACGATAGCATGGAGCAATATTTACACAGAACGATGTATAAACACTATGGAAAATATATAAACAAACACTGATATGAACATCACCCATCACGGGTTACAGAAATAGTAGGTGTCACCATTGTATGGGATTACGCCATCTACACAGACAGAAAAATTGAAGCAAATAGGCAGGACATTATTATTAAAAACCAAACAAAAAAGCTTGCTTGTTAATTTATATGGCTTGTCCAGCGGATTGTAACATAGCAACCAAGGAATTCGAAAAACTGTCAAAATATAGACACCTGGAAATTGGATTAAAAAAATTGAAAACAGGCAACGTACCAGTGATAGGGGTGCATTTGGAATGATAAAAAATGGAACAAAAACATATTTAAAGAATCCCTGGTAACCCCAGCTTAAGAGATATATAAACAATTGTTTTGTTAAGTACAGCCCACACACTAAGGAGAACTTTGTCTATGTAACGGTGGGGATTTTAGGGAGATTGAAAAAAACATGAAATGAAGCCATAACAACACACCACGACATGCCTTAAGTCTTCCTGCAAACTTGGTAGGTAGTGCGACAATAGCAGAAATCAAATTATGATGAAAAATGACACAATAATAATAACCTGGTAGAATCTTAAAATAATACCGTCCACTTGGATTTCAGTGTATAAATTTTGACAGCCCTATACTAGCTAATATGACAAATAAAATAATAAAACTTATTACGGCTATCTCATTATTATCTCGAGGAAAACATAACCCGCGAGTATGCTTCAAGGCAGATCGAACTTGTGAAGCTGTAAAACTTAACGTAGCCGGGCGATCAAAGCACACCGGATATGATGATGATTTCTCCCATAATGAGGGTTCGAATTCTGTCTGGGTGTACGTTTTCCTTTGTTAAGTTTTCATGAATACCCAGCCAGTAGACAAAATAAATGCTGTTTAAAAAGAAAACTTAGCCTCTACTCAATTACTTGTATCCATTAAAAATGTTTAGCATAATAACAAACATCCTTCCAGTAATGATAAAAGTACCAGAAATGGATAGCAAGAGTAGTGATGCATGAATTACAAAACTCCTCACTATCTGAGATAAAAAAGTTTGTAAGCAGGAGCACTGCTCATATACTTTATGTTGGGGCGCTCTGCACCTTTCCACGGAAATGGGCGATTCAAAGCACTATATAAAATAGTAGTGATTATACCTCAAGGAAGTAAGTAGAGGAAGGAAGTCGAGTGAGTGAGTCAGTCGGTATTTCCGGTATTGTACCGGAAGTGTTCTTCTAGACAATCTATCACGTCTCTACGACGATACTGTATACTAATTACCTTGTTCTGTATTCTACTAATCCTCACCTTTTGTAAATATTTCTCTTTCCTGTCAATACACCTACTTTTATACTTTAAGTTGTTTTGTATTATTTCACATAATTCTGTTACTCGACGTAACACTTTAAAAAATCTCTCAAAGAAATATTCTCACTGACTTTTCTAAAAAACGAACCGTTTTATACCTCATACCAAAGGTAAACAATTTAGCAGAGGAAGGTATGCAGATGATAGTGCTGATTGCAGACACGGAAAGAAAATTACAGGACATCCTACAGAAGGCAGCTGAGGATAGTGACAAAAAAGGACTACAAATAAACAGCAAGAAAAGTGAATGTATGGTTATCAGCAAAAAGAACAACCCAAAATGCCAAATGCAAGTAGGGATACTAGAATCAAGCAAGTACAAACATTTAAATACCTAGGAAGTGTTCTAACAGGAGATGGAAAGTGTGACACAGAGATCCGAAAGCGAATTGGCATGGCAAAGAACACGTTACAGAAGCTGAGTAAAGTACTAAGACACAGGAAAATTTACCTAGAAACAAAGAAGTCATTGCTAGATTGCTATGTGATGTCAGTTCTTCAATACGGAAGTGAATGCTGGACAATATCATCGAAGATGAGTAAAAAACTTGAAGCGGCAGAAATGTGTGAATACCGCGTCAGTAGGCGTAGTATCACTGAGCTCCACTCAGCCAGAATAATATTACACGGACATACTATTTCAAACACGGCTTCACTTCAAAGACTTGTGTACATATATTCCTTACTAATCGTATTCCTGCATTACTAACCTGCATTCCAGTTTGTACATTTACGTTCAATATAACTCATTATTCTATCTCAATATCTGTTTTATTGCTCATTATTTTTGTGTGTTTCCTCACCCGGATCCACAAGAGTATGTATCCTATCCATCTTCATTTATGTATAAAATACTTGCAGAACGTGCGAGATCACGATTCTCCACAGTTTCCGGTCTTTTGTTTTTCTAAATAACTTTCAAAGGTTTACTATCTCTCTTCCTGATTGGTCATACATTAACACAAACTCTGTTTCTCACTGTTTCTCTTGTATTTAAAAAAAAACTGAGTGTTTACTTCTCCGAGCTTTTTATCAATATTTTTTTTTTTTTAATCATATCACCCCAAGCAAGGCGATAACGCCACTGATGCGCAGGTGGTTACGTAAGGGTAAAAAGAATGGAAAAGAGAAAGCCGGAAACCGCATCCTAAACAGGAAACAAGGGATGAGCCTCTTCACCTGTTCAATAGATGTGGGTGGAGTGTGAACCGGGCGATAGTTTAGTCTATCTACTCCAATTGGAAAAAAAAATAAAAGAGTGAAAAGACTTGAAAAGAGAAAACCGGAAACCGCATCCTAAACAGGAAACAAGGGATGAGCCTCTTCACCTGTTCAATAGATGTGGGTGGAGTGTGAACCGGGCGATAGTTTAGTCTATCTACTCCAAATGGAAAAAAAATAAAAGAGTGAAAAGACTTGAAAAGAGAAAACCGGAAACCGCATCCTAAACAGGAAACAAGGGATGAGCCTCTTCACCTGTTAAATAGATGTGGGTGGAGTGTGAACCGGGCGATAGTTTAGTCTATCTACTCCAATTGGAAAAAAAAAATAAAAGAGTGAAAAGACTTGAAAAGAGAAAACCGGAAACCGCATCCTAAACATGAAACAAGGGATGAGCCTCTTCACCTGTTCAATAGATGTGGGTGGAGTATGAACCGGGCGATAGTTTAGTCTATCTAATCCAATTGGAAAAAAAATAAAAGAGTGAAAAGACTTGAAAAGAGAAAACCGGAAACCGCATCCTAAACAGGAAACAAGGGATGAGCCTCTTCACCTGTGCAATAGATGTGGGTGGAGTGTGAACCGGGCGATAGTTTAGTCTATCTACTCCAATTGGAAAAAAAATAAAAGAGTGAAAAGACTTGAAAAGAGAAAACCGGAAACCGCATCCTAAACATGAAACAAGGGATGAGCCTCTTCACCTGTTCAATAGATGTGGGTGGAGTGTGAACCGGGCGATAGTTTAGTCTATCTACTCCAATTGGAAAAAAAAAATAAAAGAGTGAAAAGACTTGAAAAGAGAAAACCGGAAACCGCATCCTAAACATGAAACAAGGGATGAGCCTCTTCACCTGTTCAATAGATGTGGGTGGAGTGTGAACCGGGCGATAGTTTAGTCTATCTACTCCAATTGTCGAATCATTTTCCAGCTCTCTTAATAGTAAAACGATTTCGTTACCAAAAACTGAGTTAAGAAAAGAAGATGGTGCATCGATATCAGTCTCAGTCGTTTTCTTTTTTTTTTCCTGAAAAAAATATTTGAAAAATATAGAACTTCCGACTGTTATTGTCTCGACGATTATCTGTTAAGTTAAATGGACATTCACAAGAACTACGGAAAATGACTGTGACAAATTTATCATTGAGTGAAGCTAAACCCTGAAAATTAGATGAATTATTTTTTAGGTGAAAGGTGACAGAAAAAAGTACGTTTGTTCTCGATAAGAGAGTGGTCACTAGCAGAAGAAATTGGTGGACCGTTTACTGCGACACGAAAAGCAAGGGGTCAGTCAGTTAAGTGCCATACGTGATACACGCTTGGGCGATCATGTCTCGAAAGAGACATGACTGACTGGGCAGAAGATTATCCCGCAGTAGGTTGCCATTGCTTTCTGCGGTAGACTGGTTGCCGACCAAGGCTATAGAACCCAATCTGTCCTGCTATTTAACCCATAACTGGAGGGAAGAGACGGATTAATACCTTTCCCAAGGGTATTTGCGCGTAAGTGAATACAATGGATTCAACTGGAATTCGAACTCGGCTCCCCGGTTTCTCGTTCCGAGCTGATATCCACTGTACCACAACACACATCCTATAGACAGATCTGTTTTGCTGTATCAGTACGGCTCAGACTCCGGTCGCTTCCTAACCGAGGATTGAAACCTGACCGAATTAGCGTCAGTCGGCGATTCTACCCCCAGGCCACGACGATGGTTAAACCGTTCGCCTTCTTAGCTTCCCTCTGCTTCACTCGGAATTTAAATTTACCAGAACAAAATTTACCTACTGCTACAATCTAGTCTCATCATTTATTTCTGGCCAAACTCTTAATTTTAAGCCACATGCTTCCATGGTGGGGGTTGAAGACCAAAGATAAGAAAAATAAATTACAGAACAATTATATTAAAAGGGAAGACGAAAGAAATAAATAATAATTTGGAAAAAGGAGATGGCTAAATAAAAAAAAGCAAGACGAGGGAAAGCGAGATCAAAGGTATGATGAAATTTTGAAAAGAAAAACATTACGGACAAATTAAATTGATAAAAAAGAAAGACCGAACGAAGAATAAAAAGATTCATGGCAACAATTCAGTTGAGAATTCAATGAAAATGGTAAAAACTGGCTAAGAAAACTTGAAATTAAAATAAACCCAAAAATAAATGAATATAAAGAAGAAAGCGATAAAAAGAAAGGACACATATCTTAAAAGATAAAGAAATAATTATAAGGGAGTCGCATAGCAAATTAAGTTGGGAATTCAAAGAAGAGGAAATAGAAAAGTAGGCTGGGAGTGGAAGAAAACCAGAAATTGGAAAAATGGTTATGAAAGTTGAAACCGAAAGAAAAAAAAGAACAATAAAATCTGCTTCATCACATAAAATAAAAGGCGAAAAAAAAGAAAGGACAAATATATCGAAACAGGTGAAAGAAAAAAATAAAAGTGTTTCATGGTAAAATTACGTTGAGAATTTAAAGAGAAAGAAAATAATAGAGAAAAAAGCAATTCTTAAAATAGGCCAAAAAATAAATAAATGAAATTAAAAAAGCCAAATAAATGTTAAACAAAAGACAATTATATTCTCAACAGCGGTTTGCAATTAATTATTTTCTACTTCTCAAACGAGATCCGTATTTACAAATGAATTAAAAAAAAGGAAAATTAAGAATGAAAAGCAAACTTTTTAGTCTTTTGATGGCTCGTAGCAGAAATGTCCAGTAGTGGAAAATGTTTGAAAGGAAGCAATAAATTATGTATAAGCTGTTGCTTTTCTCGGTGTTACGTTACATCTGGCCTGAAATTCATTGTTTCTACCCAGCCCCCCCCCCAAAAAAAAAGACACAATAGAAGCGCGACAAATTGACCTAAATTTCTGGTCTCGTTTTAGCAGCTAATCGGAACGTTCTCTCCAGATCACGTGACTGATTCTGTTTGCCAAATGGTTAATTTTTTTTTTTTTTTTTTTGCTATCAGCTTTCGTTAATATTTTCTATTTTAGGATTTCTGTCAGTAAAATGTATTGAGCGTTTTGGAGCAGTGGAAATGCGTCCTTATTTGATTTTTGGCTGAAATTAGCTACGATTTTTTCCTTCTCAATGCAGGCCTTGGCCTTTATTTGTTGAAGCAATTTAACGGTGCCCTAAAAAATACAAACAAATTTATTGTAATTAAAAAATTTCGATCTGTTTAAAGTTTTTTTTTTTTTTTGTGGAGTTCTCCCTATGTTACTTCTTGGAAACGTCCAATAGCATATTATTCGCGGGTTCGAATACTAGAGAAGAATTAAATTGATATCAAAGCAAGAACACCTACAGTATTCTTCTAGTTGGTGTGTCGCTTCAGGATGTTGGCGATCATTACTCTCCCCAATTTCCTGTCCTTTCTAATTCTTAATATATTGTCTTTTCGTTATTTCCCCAAAACTTATTCAGCCATCCATTTACTGTTGCCTTCTGTTGTGGCGAAATCTTCGTCGCCATTATGGCAAAACTTCGCTACAAAGTGGTACTGACCGCTTTGGCTGGAAGTAAAACACGGAAAACAGAAAGTAGGTTCAAAACAGTGTATTAGAATAACAAGAACATATATACAACGAAAGTTTCAATAATCAGTAAATAGAAATAAGTCCGAACGGTACAGTTACGCTGCTTATTGCCTGATTGATAGCTGACATTAATTGCGTACTAGCTGTCCTTAACTACGTACTTAACTGCATCCAGAAATCACGCAGGTAATTATATATAGTATGAGGAAGAGTCCATTCCTCGTAGAAGGGCACCATAACACCTTCAGTATATGTGAATATCAAATTTTCTAAGCCTTCCTTTCTTTATTATATACCCTAGAAATATCATCTGTCTCTTCCTGATTTAAAACTATAGTTGTCTTTTTTGTTTCTATTTTCTTTAAATCTTGATTTCGCGATCAGATGTTTAGTTAATTTTTTAATCAATTAAAGGAAGCGATTTGCAAAACAAAGAGAAAAGTTAGCAAGTCTATGTAAAAATTGTCTTTGGCTCTAAAAACAGAAAGAAAGTAGAAGCAGTCAGTCAGCCGGTAGCAGATATTGGAGATGAGATCGCAAGATGTGACTAAAAAATATTAATCTGCCGACTGGACACAAATTCCTGTCATGCGTTTATTAATTCTCTTTATTTAATGTTTGATATTTTCCTTTACTTCTTCTTCTCCATCTTCAACATTCTCGCACTCAACAAAGAAGACGACAATAAAAACAACAAGATACTTCAACTGACACCTAAATATTAACTCCGATAAGTACAATTTCCTTGATTGCTTCACCTTCCTTTTCACTTTCTCGCCGGCCATAAAAAGGAAAGAAACACAGACTTCATTACTGTCCTGTTAATCTTTGCATACACACAAGTTACAACTACGAACTCTTGATACACTTAACTCCTTACTCTTGTTTCTCATCGAACATTTAACTTCTACAAATTGATGGTATTCTGTTTACTTAATAGAATTTGCTTTAACTTACAAAAGAAACATTTTATTCTTCCACATTCCACAAATCTAACTATTGATGATCTTCTGAATAAACCTTAAGTTGTAGGGAGTGTCTGCTATGTTTGTGAAATGGTCTTGTACAAGACATGTCTGACCGTCCCCACAACAAACTAAATCTTATATTCTATTTCAATGCAGATATCGTAAATTACTGTCGGCAGTGTGTATCTCTGGAAGGATAGCTCTTCCGAATGTAAACTTACATTCGTTTGTGCATTCGTATGTCCCCCTCTCTTTCATCTCTAGGGTGACGGTTTATATATCTCTCTGGCACATGGTTACCTCCCATGAATGCCACTCTGTGTTCATCTGTCGCAGTGATCCACTGACTTGGTGGTCAGGAGGTCATTTGTCAGTCTAACCATTCGATGCACCTTGCTTTTCAGGCGTCACGCTAAATGCACAGTATATTCGAAAATGATCTGGGCTAATTCACAGAATACATTCGTCCTCTGTGTTTTCTTTCGCAAAAAATAACCTTGAAAAAGACATGAATACATCCCTGCACACCGTTTAGCGACTAGGAATTAAAGAGTATGGTAGACAAGGATCTCAAGCCTTGATTGTTAGTAAATATAGAAGGCCAAGTTTAAATTCAGAATGGTGAAGTAAATGAGGGGCTATTTTACCATTTTTTCTAAACATATTGATAAATAAGAATTTGTGGAGAGTCCTTGTTCCAAATGGAAATAGCGTTAATAAATATGTATATACTAGATTTTAGTTATCAGGTTAAACTTTATTTTTGGTTGATACTCATATTTTAGTAGACATTCCGGCTTTTTTCTTTTTGCTTATTTTCATTAACCGAGCTGAATATATGAGAAATATTATTAAAGAAGAATATGCTTTCGAATCTTGTTTAATAAATAAACGGAGCGTCTACTCAAATATGAGTATCCACCCAAAATAATATTTTATGTGATTTCAAATATACCGAATTAGTAAATACAAAATAAAAGAAAGAGACATGAATGGACAGAAGATTATCTCGCAGTAGGTTGCCATTCTGCGGTAGACTGGTGGCTGACCAAGGCTATAGAGCCCAATCTGTCCTATTATTTAACTCATAACTGGAAGGAATAGACGGATTAATACCTTTCCCAAGGATATTTGCGCTTAAGTGAATTTAATAAATTCGGCTGGAATTCGAACTCGGCTCCCCGATTTCTCTTTCCGAGCCGATATCCAATGCACCACAACGCACAACCGTTGAAAGTACACAGCCCATAGAAGAAGAATCTTATATCCCGATAAAAAGCTTCCTATTTTTTTTTCGTTTTGTGATAACCGGCGCCATTTCCCAACTCGGGACTTACGACCATCAACTGACCGTGTCAAATATGTCGTATTTCAGAAATGCGACACGTTTCCAAATACGTGAATGTCTCTTCATTAGTTGCTGTTAAGGTTATTTTTTTATCCTTAGACCTCTCGTATTACTCTCTATTCTGCACACACGACTTGGATGGAATCAGTTGTCGAGTACATAAACTTGTGAAAGTGTGTATATATACTCAGTTGTTAAAAATGATGTCGTTCAAGAAACGCAGCGAAAGCAGCGAAAGCTCGTTCTAACTCTGAGGCTAGAGGGCTGATCGCAGAAGCAATTTGTAATAAAGTCATCTTTGCCATTTCGTGTAAAAATGATGCCAAATCTGACAG